>VXAV01009349.1:0-26986 GCA_013399715.1 Alectura lathami | reverse complement strand
CGCTTCCCCCGCTTTGCCTTTCGCGGAGGGAGGGAGGGAGGGAGGGAGGCCTCGGCCTGAGGCCCGGCTGCGTGGTGTGAGGAAAAGCGCTCGGATTCCCCTCGACGAAGGAGCGGAGCGCGGGCTTTGCCGCTGCTCCGTAGGGAATCTGACGCTGCTTGGTTTGAAGGCAGTTTCGACCTGAAGCCCTTCTCACGCCTCCACGCAGGCTTGTAGTTGTAGGGCTGTGTTTTGACACAGGTTCCGTGCTTGTGGTGCTGCTCTGGAGAAGAGGGCTTTTCAGAGTCGGTGCTTGTCCTGGGGTTGGGAGAGGAGCAAGGTGGGCTAGCAGCGGTGCTGTGTGTCCGTCCCTGGTGGCTGTGTAGGTGTCCTGAGTGGAACATCTCAGCCTCAGGAAGGACAGCAGCAAGTGCTGAAACTTTGGGAATGGAAGATTTGGGGGCTGCACAGGGCACTGTGTTTTCCCCACTTTCTTGCAGTCAGGTATTGCTTGAGGAGGAAACTGCCACTCTTGTTTTTACTATTCTGGGAACAGCTGGTGCTTTCCTTTACTGTCCTACCCTAGTTCATAAGCTGGCTGGCTCTGTAGGCAGTCTTTATAGGTCCAGAAGAGCTTATTCACTTGGCCCTAGACATCTCATCTGCAGCTGGCTTATTGCTACCAAAAGACAGCTAGCTACTGGTGTTTGGAGCAATAGCCAAAGAATGATTGAGAAACACTTGATGTGTTGAGCTAGGTTCGAAGAATTTCTCCTTGTGCCATGTGCGGTATGGTTTCTGGTCAGGCATGGAGATGGTGTGCAGTTAATCTTCACCTCAGCTGTGCTTGCACCAGTCCCTAGGATAGGACACAGCTGCTTTGACTTTGTATACATGTATGCTAGGCAGGGTGTGGGGAGTTTGTACGTAATTGTGATTGTATACTCAGCTTTTACATACTTCTTAGTTGAAAACACACAAGCATCAAGTTTGAGCAGTAGTTTGTGGCGAGACGGACCGCTATACACACCATGCGTCTGTATGGATGCTCAGGTGCACAAAAATGCTGTTGCGTAAAGAAATAACACTTGGCATGTTTCATCTTTTTTCTTTTAAACATGCTATTCATGCTCAATGCCGTGTCCAGTACACAGGCTGGTGTCACAGGCTGGTGGGTGACAAATGCAGTTGAGTTTTGGACAAACCAAATAACCAAGGCCAGAAAAGGGGGATGGGGAACTACACAAGCTCACAAGAACCGTTGAGTGTGCAAGATTTGTCTGGAGCAGTGTGAAGTCGCTCAGAAGAATTAAGTATTGGAACGTTTAGGTCTTAGAGAGGTCCCTGTGCTTCTCAAAATTCCTTCATAAATTTTTGAGGGAGCACCATTCAAGCAAACTGAAATAATTTGTTGAGATGCTGGAAGAGAGTTCACTGAATGCATAAAAATCATCTTAAAAGTGATTCAAATTAAGGAACCAGCAGCCAACTGCTGTACTTGATTTGTGCTCTCGTTGACCATGAGGTAGTGTATGTAAATAAGAGCAAGTTGCTTACTGTGCCCTTCAGCAGATAATGAAGGTGATCCATTTTGTTCCAAATATAAAGCTCCCATTACTGTTGAAACAAAAGATGCTGTGAGATCTTGCACTTCTTTGTGAAGTCAGTCATAAGTTCAATCTTTTCATGCAAAGCAGAGCCTTGGTCAAGGTGTTGATTGTGTTTTCAGCCCTTTGCGAATACCTGGAATGCATTTTAATTATTCCAGGAGAATGTGATCCTTTACTGAGAGGAGGGGCTTAAAAAAAAAAAAAAAAAGAAGAAAAGAAAAGGTGGTTCTGTTAAAAACGGAAGGCTGAGGTGGCAGAAGCCCTTAACACTGCCAGCAGGTCTGCTATTAGCATTATAGTCTTTTATAAATGGCAAAAATAGCTGGAGGAACCAGGCTGCTGACTGAAGGGTGTTGTCTTACCAGACACTCAAAATCTTGCGATGACTTTGAGAAATAGGTTGCATTTGTGAAGATTTGCTGCATAAATTACTGTTGAGGTCTGAGACATTTTAACTGGTATACCTGTAGCTGTCTGGGGGTGAAATTTTTCACTCGGAAATCGCTCCCAAATGTGAAAATGATTCAGCTCCACTATGAAGGAATTTTATTAGCCTCTTTGGAAAGTCAGATGCATGTTTTCCATGCCATGTGCCAGTCTATAGATTGTGTGTGAGGAGCACTGAGCTGGCGTTTGGAAACTTAACAGTATTAGAAAACGTGTTGCATCAGCTCTGTAAAGCTGTGGGCATCTTGATAGTGGATGTGGGATATAACACCGGTCTGTTATGCAACATGTGAGATGATATTCCCCTCTTCAGATAACAGATGGGACTTAGTTCTTTTCAAAAATCTTTTTTTAAAAAAAAACCTTCTCTTTAGGGTAGAATTTTAACCAGCGTAGCATAATGTGGAAACAATTTGGGGGCAGACGCCTGAGAAGAAATTATGTGGGAATTGAGAAAAGTGGTATTACTTGGTTTAGAAGGGATTCTCTTGGCTGCTGGTCCTTAGTAGCCCTCTCTGAGGGCTGCAGTCTAGACAAGCAAATCTTCAGTGAGCTCTCTCGAAAGCTCAGTCGTTTGCTGGAGTGTTATGTTTCTTCAATATAATGTCCTGCAGTTTTATACATGTTTTCATTCACCACTCCAAATATTGTATATATATTAGTGACTTAATCCTCATAATACTCCTGTGGGATAAGTAATAAACCTAATTTTTGTCATGCTGTGAACCTCATTACAGCTTGTTTGTTCCTGCTGACTAATGAGAATAATTGGCTCCCGTTTTCATTTTCACAGTTCAGTGTGTTTTGTAGGCAGTTATCAAAAATATCCTTTC
Organism: Alectura lathami; assembly: GCA_013399715.1. NCBI lineage: Eukaryota > Metazoa > Chordata > Aves > Galliformes > Megapodiidae > Alectura > Alectura lathami. The sequence goes on along the minus strand of VXAV01009349.1, from coordinate 24,117 downwards.
CTGCTGTAGTTCTATGGGCACAATTTGCAAACTCTCAAATCTCTCTGGCTCCAAAGTTTTTTTTCTGTTTTCTAGATAATCATGCTTACTTAATGCCTAATGCTCAGTGTAGTGCTGAGCAGACTCAGTGGTGATTTTGGCAGATCTGGCTTCTGTTTAGTTTCCCTGTTAACATTCCTGTTAGCCTGATTCACAGTGGCAAGGTTTTTGTTCGGAGTTAGCCTGATGTTACAGTCGAGCCTGGGACAGGGCCTGTGTGTTTCTGTGCTCTGAAAGATCTTGCAAGGCAGGTGCTGCCTGTCCCTTTTGTGTCAGCAGCGGTGTAGAAGAGAGCAGAAGTCTTTTCCCTCGCTTGTGTGAACCAGGAGCCCTCTGCCCACGCCGGTGGGAGCTGTGGCGTACTGCCACCAAGGAATAAGCGGGCATGAAGCGCTTGCTGTCCCCTCTGTCTTCAGAACAGGCAGGCTGCTATATTAGCCTTCTGGCCTGCATGTAGTGTTCTTTGTTTTGCTGTGACGTAAGGTGGCTTATTTTAATCTGATATTGCTCTCGGCCACTTCTGCGCTTTTTCGTGATTAAAATACAAACCAAGTACAGTAATGCTATTTGATCCATCCTAGTTTTGTATCACATCAATATTAATACCGGCTTTCCATCCAATGCTTTTAGCTTAATGAAAATGCTCTGTAATAGTACAGATACTTATTAAATATCACCACCTCTGTGGCCCCTGAAAGATTAAAACTCGGTTGGTGACATTGGCCAGCTCTTGATGCAGTTGTTTAAGGGTGTAGCTATGTGTCAGTGTAGGCCTAATGGAAAGCACACCAATGGGAATGCTTTGCAAGAAGTCTTGTTGGAGCTATGACTTTTTCTAGTCATGTTTCCTTTTTTTTCTTTACCCATTCCCACGGTGCTGTTTCTGTACTCTTCCTGCACAGCCATTATTAATCTCCTTTTGTTTGTTCCCAGACTTTTTTCATCCTGCCTGATCCTTTCTTCTTATGTTTCTAGTGATGTCGTATGCCAACAGGCTGAGAAAAATACTTAAGATCCTTAAGTTTTAGATGAGAGAAGTGCCAGAATGTGTTGCATCAGATCTTGACATTCGTGCTTGACAAGACTCTGGTTGGAGCCGATTGGACTCTTGCTGACCCAGTGTCGCAATCTTAATTAAAAGTTTGGGATTATGGCTGTGCTCTGAAAAGTAACAGGAAAAAAATGTAGGATTCTCTGTTATTGACTTGCACTTCATGCATTCTCAAAGCACGTTTTTTTGCAGCTGCCAGTTTGACAGCATACTGGGAATGTGTATTAAAATCACGATCTGAATACAAACCCGAGTGAAAACTCAAATCCAGGCTTGGTAAATGCCGACCTGAATTCTGGCAAGACCTTCAGGTAGCTCACGGTGCTGTTGGTGTGCTTCATTTTGCTGGTGTGACAGCAAGTGCTCCTTCACAGTCTGCTGTGAGGCTTTGTGGCAGTGTCTGGGGCAAGGCAGGCGAGTTGTTCCTGGCTCTGTCCTTGAAGGAACCGAAACCACGCGGAGCAGGAGGCTGGGGCAGTGCAAGGTGCCTGAGCTCAAACTGTCCTGAGTGCAGCATGGATGCACCTTGCCTGGACAAGAGCTCTGAAGGAGCATAAATAGTACAGGCTATGGCTCTGATTTTTTTTTTTTCAAGTGCAAGTATGAGTTTTGTGGAACAGATGTGAAGGGTGGATTAGGGAGATACAGGAGACGTCTTTCTTGCAACCATTGTCTTTGAGTTTTTGATGGAAGGAATTGCATTCTGTATGCTTGTCTTCATTTTTGGTGTCCAGACACTAGCTGGTAAACAAGTCAGAAATAAGCCACAGCTTCATCAGTTATCGTTGCACCTTTTGAATTTACAAGTGCTCTGTGTAAAGCAATCCTGTTGGGAGTTTTCAGTCAAATGAACTGATCTGGTTCGTTTGTGAGCACATTAACATGAGCCCTAAAATGAGGATACCTAAGGACAAACTGCCCTCCGTAAGTGTGCTTTTACACCTGGCTGAAGTCAGAGGGCAGTAACGTTGTGTGGGTGTAAGGATAATTCATAGTGCTAATGGCTGTTGATCAGTAACTTAAAAAAAAAAAAATACTGTGACATTGTTTTCCTTAACACTACGTTTCCCCTTTCTCAAGACAGATGCTTAAAGAAAACATTTTTTTTTTTCTTACTATAGAAGCTTTGGATAGATGGAAAACCTTGCTACCTCTGGTAGTGGAGGGCTGGCTGTGTTGCAGTAATAAGCCGTTTTTGTTGAGCGATAGAAGTTCTATTAGCATGAAACCCAGTTTTGGGCCTAAGCTTAGGTAAAATTTTGAGGACTTGGTTTATGCTGGTGTGGTGTAGATGTGGGCTGCCTGCTATTCAGTAGCACACAAAGGGGTGCATCTTCATTTAGACACCTGGTCAGATAACTTGGTTTCTAGCTGGATATCGTTATCACAGACTAATGTGTGGGTGCACTGGGAGTGTAAGGGGGCTGTAGAATGTACCAAGACTACTGTAAGAATCTGGCCCGTTTTTAGTGAAAATGTTCTGGGCTGAACAAAGCTTTGAGCTGTAAGGAGCTCAAAACACACTTGTTAAATTGACCAAAATCAGCATATTTAAAAAAAAAAAAAAAAAATCTTGGTTCATTCTTTGCTTCGTTCTAGAGTTAATGTGTAACTGTCAAGCAGTCTCCTTTTTCCCTTCCCTTCCCCAATAGCAAAACATTGTGCATGTTTATCTTAGTGACTTTAACAAATATAAAATCAAATTAACCAAACTTCAGCTTGTTTAAAACTGTTTCCAATTGGCTGATTTTCTTTTTCTTTTTTTGTTAGATGAAAGGGGCACTGACTGAAATTATCCAGCTCGCTACCTTGGATTCAGACCCCTGGGTCTTAATGGTAGCTGATATTTTAAAATCCTTTCCAGATACTGGCTCCCTTAACCTTGATCTTGAAGAACAGAACCCCAATGTTCAAGATATTTTAGGAGAGCTTAGAGAAAAAGGTAAGCCTCTGTTGTTGAAAACTACAGAAATGTGATACCTTTTTTCAGGAACAGCCTGTCTCTGCACAGGCGGTCATGGTATCTTAGCAGTGCTGGTGTTGGGACAAGCAGCACGTCTTCCCTCAACTGCTGCAGTTTGTGACCTGGTGTGTTGCTGAGCTGGCAGCTATGATGCTTGAGGAATGGTAACCTCCTAAATGATTTGTGAAAAGTTAATTTAAAACTTGCATGTCAGGTCTGTAAGTATTTCTGAAGGGCGACATACGAGTTCATGTGGTTTCACTAGCACTGTAGACAGACTGTGTGTGCAGTGTTAGGTAATAACATCTCACCTTATTAAGCTGCACTAACAGTTTAATATACTTCTCTCTTGTAAGGTCTTGTATTAAAGACAACAGCAGGGCTCTGTTCCCGCACTACCTTGTGTGTCTGGAAGCAGCACCTGATGCGTTGGCCAGGTGGGGTGCCTCTGCTCTGCCTTCCTTTAGCCAACACATGGTGCTGTGGGGAGGACTGCTCATGAGGAGAGGGAAGTTGCTGATGCCCAGCTAGCTGTGGGTGGCCTTGTAGCGGATAATGTTGGCTCAGGCATTTGTGCAGTTGCTGCTTCAAACAATGCACCAAATGATGGTACGAAGCTACTCCTGCTGCAGTGGGTTTAATTTAGCAAATTGTCCACAAAAAAAAACCCCTTAGGCATCAGTGGTCAGAAATGGTTTGGAATTAGGACTGCAGAAGGCCAGTAATGGAATGACTTGGAGTGGAAGCATTTCTTCCTATAAACAAGTAATCATTTATCTTTTTGTATTTCTAGTTTCAATTTTTGTTCAGTGGTTTCCTCTTTATATATAGTTTTTGAAAGAAACTTAGAATTCTACTTTTTTTTTTTTTTTTTTTTAACTCTAGCAATGATAGCACATGTAAAATTCCTATAATTTGACTAAGTGTAATTAACATGGGAGCTCTTATGGACTTAATGTAAAAAACAAACACCCTAATAACTGGCTGTATACTGGTCTAATTAGAACTAAATTACCCTTGGTGTTTAAATGAGTAATCTAAAATCTAGAACACACCTGTAGAGTCCAGCTGAGAAATGTTTTGTAATTGTCAGATGCTTATACCCACATGTGTTAACTCTCTATGCAGTAGGTGAATGTGAAACATCAGCTATGTTGCCGTTGGAATGCCAATATTTAAACAAAAATGCCTTGACAACACTAGCTGGGCCGCTCACTCCCCCAGTGAAACACTTCCAGCTGAAAAGGAAACCTAAAAGTGCCACTCTCCGAGCTGAACTCTTGCAGAAGTGTAAGTAGTGTTACAGCTAGTTATGACCGTGGGTGACAAGCAGTGAAAGGAACATTTGTCTGCCTTATTGTCCAGCATGGGGACATGTGTCAGAATTCTGTTGTAAGAGCTTTGACTGATTTTCCCCGAACACCATCTTGGTAAGCAGGCATGTGTGGAAGAGCAGGTACAAGTCATTCTAGCCAAGATTATATTAAAATGCTAATCTTGACTTAAATGCTGGTCAGGCTTTAAGGGATACAGAAAGCTGCATCTTCTTAAAGCATAGATATGTTCTCTCATGAGTATATTTAAGTCAGCTGTGAAGGCTTGAGGTTAAAGCTTGATGCTTTGGTTAGAGCTCCTGAAACAAAACTGATATGACAACTTAATTTTAGTATGCCATGTGTTTCTGCAACAGGGAGCAAGAGCTGCTAGTTAATGCTTTCTTTTGCTCAGTATGGCTGTATGGGGGGTGAAAGCCAGTAGGGTTTTCACTAGCAAAAGGCAGCATATGTGTACATCTGTGTATTGGTAGCTAATCTGAGTGCTCTGAAAATAGTTTACTGTACCTGTGGCTGTGTTGCAGCAGCTTGATTCGTTCTTGGTTGTGACCTAAGCAGTTGGTGTTAAAAAGCTACTGATCTGATGATTTTATACAAAACTTCAATTATTTCAGTCTATTGAATAAATTGTCCACTGATTTCTTGTAGCTTAGAGCATCTTGTCAGTTGCACAGTCATACTGATTTTGCATTTCTTTAAATACTATGTTCCTCATATAAATGACTTGTTTTTTAATTAGAATATAATTCTTGCTGATATTCCCACATTTTTGTGTATTACTTAATAACATTTTACATAAGAAGCTATGCTTTAAAATATTATTAATTTTAATTTATTTTTTTAGCACAGATTTTGTAATAACTGAAGTTCTGGGTTTTGTTTTCTTTTTGTAGCAACAGAAACTGCACAACAGCTCAAGAAGACTGCAGGAGTGCCTTTTCATGCCAAAGGCAGGGGACTGGTCAAAAAGATTGATACAACAAGTATGGCTCACTCGTATCACTTTCCTGAAAGAAAATCTGATAAAGTAGCTTTGAAGACTAAAATTACTGTTTTCTGCAAAAACATAATTCATATTGAAGCAACAGATTTATCCCCTTCTTCCTCTATCTTTACTGCTAGTTAATTTTTTTTAACAAGCCTTTTCAAAAAGGAACAAGAGCGGTATTTTTTTTAAATGGCAAGTGTATCTGCCATGCTTCTCTAAAATGGATGCAGCTAGATCATGCCTATAGACTTCAGTAGGGATTGATTTGCATGACTCCAGGAATAACTCCTGACTAAGCCATGTTGCTCCAAAAGGGAGCAGAGTGAGTGGATCACAGTAATCTGCTGTGGTCTTGGAACTGCTGTGAAGTAGTTTGAATCTGGCTCAAAGTTATATAATTTCACGTGGACAAAGGGAGAGGAGAATAGCAAGTATAGTGCACAGAATAACTTATGGTTACTCCAGAGGAGGCTAGTTTAAACATAACAAATAGGAAAAGTGGAGATAAATCTCAATGAAATAGATTTAAGCAAGGGCAGGGAATGCTGCAGAGCCAACCAGTCATTGTGATGCTCTTAATTTCTTTCGAAGTGTTAAGTAACACAGTATTTTAGTGGGAAAGTACACTTATTGCAGCTCAGGCTGCAATGTGGCTTCTGTTTAACAGACGTGAAAAAGATGTACAGCTATTAATGGAAGAGTTTCAACTGTTTGTTGAAGTTCCTGAACTACTTAATTTTTTTAAAAAATAAGTTTGGGAGCAAAAGAGGGTTTGAAACCAGTAAGGCTTCATTCAGATCGCAGCATAGCTGTAGTTTTTCTGACCACCAATATGGTCCTGAGGTATAAAACTCAAGCAATTTCTTGATGTGGTGTCTAAAAGCCACATAGTGCTTTAGTGCGTTTAATAGATTTGAGCACCAGAATGTTTAGCCACGTGTTTGTGCAGGAAATGCAAGAAGTACAGTTGTAATTTGAACTATAAATTGTCCCAGTAGAAAAATTGACCATTAGTTCTGTGGCATTTTTTTATTCTGATTTTTATTTCAGACATTGAATAATAAGGCCAATCTTTTGGCCTTTAGAAGCCAAGTGGTTTCTAGAAACACCAGTTATGGGGCCAGCTGGGTTTTACACTACTGAAACTTACTCACACTGGTTAGGATTGTCCTATGCTGAATATGTGCTCAGTAAAACATACAGAGGGATTCAGAGTATCCAACCTCAAACCGAAATTCTGTTTGACCTAAAACATGAATCTTCAAATTGTAGGGTGTGAAGAGGTTGTCAGGAGGCTTGAAGACCTGACAAACAGTATTTGACTACCTCCTTTTTAGCAGTTGGTGAATGCTGTTTCCATTGCTTACATTGTGTGAGGTAGAGGGTTAACAGAGTAAAAAGGTGGAGAGAAACAGCTTCTTGTAAGTGTAGCAATTTCTACTTGAGCCTTGAGGTAGAGGGTTTCTTTGATTGCAGTATAGTGCTAAGTTGGGTCCTCCTTGTGCAAACAGCAGCTCCAGAATTTTAAACCCTTGTGTGAATCAGTAATTTAGCATTCCATCGGGTTACAAAAGCCTTTAGCTCTGCAGAAGCAGTGTAACGTAGCTAACCACAGAGCATCTTCATCTGAGACAGCATCCCACCTCACAGAATTTTGAAACTGTATCTTCATTTCTCAGAACTCCAAGGCATTTAGGGTTTTTGTTCCTTTGTGCCTTAATAGGCAGGAACTGGGGAAATTGGCAGCCTTGGATGAAAAGCTGTAGAATCACAGAATATCCTGAGTTGGATGGGACCCACAAGAATAATGGAATCCCAGCTCCTGGCTCCACACAGGACCACCCCAAATTCAAACTGTATTTCTGACAGCATTCTCCAAATGCTTCTTAAGCTCCAGCAGGCTTGGTGCTGTGACCGCTGCCCTGGGAAGCTTGTTTCAGTACCGGTTTTGTGTTTACATTCGGAGGTGCAGTGTAATGATTTTTGTGGAGGAACCAAGTATTAAAATGTTAATGGGATTGATACCACTTCTAATAAAGTGGAGATGTGGGACATTCTGGAAGTGCTGGGGTGGTTACCCTGCCGCTTATGAACTCTGCAGGTGTGGCTCCCATGAGTGCTGTCTTGCACAGAAGTTGTGCAGTGTTGATGCCAGCCTCTAGAGCACCCTTGATGAGGGGAGTGTCAGTCCTTCAGCTGTGATATGATGCCAGAGCTCTCCTGCTTTCTGAACTCTAAGGGCAGGCAGCTGTTTTCTGGCTTAAAGGTAGGCAGGATGATCTTCCTGCAAGAACTTGCCTTGGATCAAAGCAATTTGTATTCCACCAATGGCTTGTGAATCTTAGTTCTTCCATGATCTCCTGCACATTGTAGGATCCGCAAGTGGATCTGATTCTGACCCCATTAGTCCCCGTACAGCCTGCGGTATGTTGAGTAAGCACAGATACAAGCTCACGGAAGGGACGAAGGCCAACAGGAACTGGCTTAACAGGATAGTCTGTTATGGGAATTTTAACCACCTTTGGCCAAAATCTGTGGTCAGATACAAGTTTACTGAGTAACTAGATCTTTAAGATGCAGTAGTTGGATTCAAAACTATGCCTGATACGTTTTTATTGGTTTGAACTTTATGTTTTGCTAGTAGGAAAAGTATCACTGTAGGTAGGAAAACTGTTCTGATAGCAGTGCTCCTGTCTGATTTTCTAAATCAGAAAAATATTCAAGGCATGTAACTTTGTCATAAAAATGACATATTCTTAAGCATTGGGATTGCAAACATTAGCCTCGGGAGTGACTCTTACTCTTTGTTTGAAGGGTAAAATCCAGTCTGACCTTTAAAAAACATTTAGTATTTGATGGACAGTTCCACATTAGAAACTTCTGAAGTTACGGGGAGCGTGTTAAGAAGGGGGAAAGCTGAAGACCCCATGTTAGTCTTCTTTGTAACTGATGAAGCATATATTTCAATGGTTGCCTTTTTTGATCTTCCTTAAGCACCACTCAAAGGAATACCAAAACAAGCTCCATTCAGGAGCACTTCAGCGCCGAGTGTGTTTAGCCCTTCTGGAAACAGAACTCCTATCCCTCCTTCAAGAACCCCTCTGCGTAAAGAAAGAGGAGTAAAGGTAGGCACATTCTTTCTTAGTTGCTTTTGTTCCTGCTCAGTTCTCCTCCCTATTTTGAAGTAAATTTCTGATGTTGTTTTGAATCAAGTATTAAAGAAAAAATTAAGGGTAATGTTTAGATACCAATGGTGATCTAAATTCAATAACCATTATTAAGATTCTGTGCTCTTTTCTTCAGCTGTTAGATATCTCTGAGCTGGATATGGTAGGTGCTGGCCGTGAAGCAAAGAGAAGAAGAAAGACATTAGGTTGGTATAAAACACTGCTTACAAAGGCTGTTAATATACCTGCAAATCAGATCTAAGTTTATAGTACCATTTTATTTTTCATTTGTTGAAACTCATCTTCCCCAAAGTTTCCAAGAAAAAAGGGCGAAAAACAGCCTAAAGGGAGGAATTCCACTTTTTTTTTTTCCCGGTTTTGGTGATCATACTTCCATATGCCTTGGTAGTAACTTGACGCCTAAAGGGATTGACCCAGCCAGTTGTGCTTTGCACAGCAAAGGTAGGCCTGAAGCTAGTCTCCCATCTGAAATGGTTCTGAGATTTTGTTGTGCTTATTTCTACTGGTTGCATAGCCAAGTAAAGGAATTCAAAGTAATCTTGAGAAAAATTAACTCTCTTCAAAGCTGTGGCTAAGGTTTTAACAAGTGAATAATACCTCATACTACTGTCACTGAAGTGACATATCAGGAAGACGTGCCAGGCAGCTTATTTTCTCCAAAAAAAATTTCAGGTTATTTCGGTAACACATACAATCTCAGAACAAAATTGTGATCACAATTAAAAAAAAAAAAAAATAAAGATGCTGTTTAATATCAGAAAACTAGGCTAATTATTTAGCTACTGCTTCTTGATGCATTATTGTGATTCACTTCAACATGGAGTTGTTTATAAAACTGTATGACGATTACTGTATATTCATTACTGTAACCTTTCGGCATATGTCTCTTAAACATAGTTTAGCAGACTTAAATATGATTTTATATTATTGTTTAGAAGTAAACCTAATTCAATATTTAAAAAACTTCCTTGAACTGACTTCTGTTTTTATGCAATAGATACCGAGGTTGTGGAAAAGCAAGCCAAAGAAGAAACAGTAGTAGAAAATGCTACTCCGGATTATGCTGCTGGCCTTGTGTCTACACAGGTAAAAACAAAACATGAAAGGGAAACTCAAATAACAGAACTGAGGAAATCATGATGCACAATGTTCTAAAACACTTAAACACTAATATTTTTCTAAGCTGTTGAAACATGCTTCAGATGTTTTAGGAAAAGTTATATAATTGTTTCAAAATTCCACTACACCATCTCTGAGCAACATTTAAAAAAAAAAAAAAAAAGGCAGGATCAAAAGCACTTGATTGTTCTCTTGTTGCTATTTGAAGTTTATGGAGTATGTTATTTGTGTAATTGAGGATTGCTGCCTTCTGTCAGAGATACCAGGGACAGGAATGCTCCCTGAATCTAGGACTTATTATTAGGAGCACCTGCAAGTTTCACTCTGCATACTTGGTGAGACTGAAGTGAGAATTTTAGCACCTGGGATTCCAGGTACTCAGCTGCTGGGGTTGAACCCAGCAGGCAGCTCAGCACCACCTGGTTGTTCGCTCACTGCCCCCTCCAATGGTATGGGGGAGAGCAACAAAGGGAACCTGTGGACTCAGGAGAAAAGCTGTTTACTAAGATAGGAAAGATAGAGAAAAGGAAAATAATAATAGTAATGATAATGATACATGTGTGTGTACATATGTGAAGCAAATGATGCACAGTGTAAATGCTCACTGACCGAGGCGCAGCCTTCAGTCTCCCTGGCCAGCTGCCATTCTTCTGTCTCCTCCCAGCAACCTGTGCCCCCTTGGTCCCCCTCACCAGCAGGACAGGACAAAAAGCTGAAAAACTGAAATGTCCTTGGCTCTGCACAGCACTGCTCAGCAATAACCAGAACATCAGTGTGTTACCAACACTGTTTTTCTCCCAAAGCCAAAACATAGCAGCGTACCAGACACTATAAAGAAAATCCCAGCTGAAAACATCAACTCTCTGCAGAAGTACGTATTCTGTCGCAGTAGTACCTTTTCCAGACTGTGCCTTTGAAGGCAGCTTTGATCTGAATTAGGGGAAATAGAAGCTACTTTTTTCTAACAATTTCTAATGCTTGAAGTTTGCATAGGCAGTTACAGTTCACGTGTCAAATTTGCCCTAACAGAGGAGTCCATAATTAAGTTCCTGAAAGGAATGCTGTAGCAGAACTAATACTGAAATTTTATTTCAAATGCAAAGGCAGTGCATGCAGTGTGGCTGTAACACTTCTCTGTTTACAGAAACTTGGCTCACTGAACAATGAGTCAGCACTACCTTCGACAAGTTACTTACCCGCTACTCCCAGTGTGGTGCCATCTTCCTCATATATCCCAAGCTCTGAAACACAGCCAGGTAAGAGACACTCTTGCTGTTGGAGCTTAATACTTCTGATTCTATATAGCTTTACTGTCTAACTTCTTTTATTTACAAGCATACTGTCCCTCAACTCTGACCGTAGCAGTCTAAAAATCCATTGCAGGAACACAGCCTTTAGGTTAAATGACATGTCTGTACCTTTAAAAAAAAAAAAAAAAAAAAAGCTTGTTTTAAATTTGAAAATGACTAACTCTTTACTTGCTTAAAGTTCTGGGTGGTTTTTTTTTTTTCTGTTCCTGTAATAGGAAATACAACATTCTTTTAATTCCCAAAGAAGCACCAATGATATACATAAATCTAGAGTACATCCTGGGTACACACACATCCATATGCCTGCACTTACAAAATTGATAGTTGCTTTCAAGAGTCGGGTATATTTCTAGAAGCAGATACCTATTTGTTTTCACACAGGCTGGGATCAAACATCCTTTTCCACTTTCCTTTCACCTTTTTGCAAGTCTGATGGATAACAGCTGAGCTCCTGCATACTTTCAGAAGCACTGCAGTTTTTTCAGTGCTAAAAAAACTGGAGTTTAAAAACAAAGAAAAACCAAAATGACAAAAAACCTTTTTGTACAAATCCTTTACTTCTCCGTCTTTCATTTTAACACACTGGCCTTTACTCCTTCCCTGCTGCATGTAAAGTCTTAAAGGAATGCATCAGTCTGCGCTAATAAACGTGTGTGACTGGGATTCATTACCAGAGCTTGTAGTTAACAGAGAGCCAGCATTACAGTTTGTTATTTTTGCTCTTGCTTGTTAACTATTCCAGTAATGTTTGCCTGTGTGAGCTGTGGCATGTTGGTCACAATAGAAAGTCATATGCAAAAACTGAGCATTTAACTTGGCTGTGAAACAGTTCAGAATCTCTCTGAAGGTTGTTGCAAATCTCTCTCTGGCAGAAAATTGGCATCTCTAGAAGGAATGCAGCCAAAAGAGCGTCAGTGTTGTCAGCAGCTAGTATTATTTTCCAGAGCACTGGCAGTGTATTCCACATCACAAAAAGCCTAGTTTAAAATTCTCTACTGTCTTTGTTCCCTGTTTTTTCAAACTTTTTTTTTCTGAGGTGTGGGTTATCTTGCTTTCCTCATAGATGAGGAGTGTAAAACTGTTTCCTTGCTATAGGAGATACACGTAAGATCCATGGATTTGGTTTCAGATAATCTGATGTTGCATGATTAAGATGTTATTTTATGCAAGCCAATTAATTTGACGTAAGAAGAAGCCATTTAATAAAGTTAATAAACTCAAGAGATTTGTACAAAATTAATGGGTAGCCGATTGTTGTAAATGTTTGCTCTCTAAAGTGCTCGGTGTCCTGTTTCACATCTTACTGGATAAGATCCATAGTGCTAAAACCAGTGCTGTGCCTATATGAATGAGGGCGCTAGACCCCTCAAACTCTCTAAAACTAGATCTGTTTTTTTTGTTTTTTTTTTTTTTTTAAAGCCCATGGGTGATGCTGAGCCCTGTTTGTGGATTACAACTTTAGTTATTCTGATCTTTTTCAGCTGGCTCTGCACGAGAGGCCTTGCAGACTAACAGACAGACTGAAGAGCCTGCAGCTCCAAATGCTACCACAACACTTCCTGCGCAATTCAAGCAGCGAACACCCATGTACAACAGTAACTCTAACCCACCTGCAACTACACCTACCTCACCCCTAACACCTACCACACCTCCTGCTATCTCCACTGCAGCGCAAGCACCACAAGTGGCCCCTCAAACTCAGCAACAGCCACCGCCGAAAAAAAGCCTCTCGCTTACAGTAAGTAGGAAAAAAAACAGGAAAAAAAAAACCCACGTTCTTAACTGCTACTTTTGATGTAGATCAGAAAATGGAAATTCTTATTATTGATCTTAAGAGTAATTTCTGTTTCAAGTATCTTTTCCAGTTTAAGTTTCAGAATTGTCACTGCTGCAAGTGTTGGGAGTAAGCATTAAAGAGCTGAAGCTTTGAGGTTAAGGTTTATGTTTATTTGATGTAGATCTACAGACTTGTGGCTTATTCGTGCTTGTCTCTCAGTATTAATGCAGTACCGGTTGGCAGAGTTTTCTCCACTGGAATTCATATTTGTTGTATCTGTTGCAGAGGGAGCAAATGTATGCTGCACAGGAGATGTTCAAGACTGCAAACAAAGTTACAAGGCCAGAAAAGGCTCTTATACTTGGATTCATGGCAGGATCCAGAGGCATGTATTGAAATGAAATTACTTTGCTTTTCAATAGTCCAATCTGAAACACAGCGTAGCATTTCTGGATGTGCGTATGTGTGCAAGACTCCTGCTTTGCCTTTACTCTTTATGTGCTAGACTCTGGTTTACTCTAGACTATGTGTATTTTTGTGGATTAAAGTTCTAACTACCTGGAAGCAGGTTTTCAGGGTCTGTTTCTAAATAAAAGTGTCAGAGCAGCCACTGAACATGAAAGCTGTGCAGAACTGAATGCTGCTCAGGAGCTGAGGAGACATGAGCCAGGCAGCTGAAGCAGTGAAGAGACTGGCTGGGTTCTATATATCCAGCCTGCAAGACTGGTGAATGCAAGTTCCTCCATGGCAAGATGAGGTACAAATTGCATGGTACAGAGCCTCTTCACTAGCTCCATAGCGTTAGGAATGTAGCAGCTAGTCTACTTCAGGTGCTATAAATCACAGGGAGATCAGCTGTTTTCTAGATAGGTCTTGTCATATATTGCCCTTGATAGACCAAGGCTCTTCTGCCCAGCTGACTTCCAAATGTAAGATGAGAAGATTTGTGAGAATCTTGAAGTGAACTCTATCATCTGCACTAGCTCTGGTTTCTAATTTGGTGTGTGAGGAGTGCTGGAGCCTAAATGCGGCTCATGCATTTGGATTAACGCAGTACGTTATTTAGGATGGCCAGAGTAGAGTCTCTGTGGTGACCCCTGGGCATAAAAAAAAAGTTTTGTGCATCTCACATTCATTGGTGCTCTTAGTACTAGGTGCCACTTCAGAATGCAGTGGCAGGATGTATTTTAATATCTACATTGAGATTTCTTGTTATGCAAGGTAAAATAAGTGTGCAGGTGTTACCTTTATATAAGAGTGTGTATGTACGAGAATATACATAAGCTGATAACATGGATTCCTCCAGTAGTAATGTCAACAGCTTTGGAAAGTTGGGTGGATAACTGTCAGCTGTGATATTTCTGAGTTTCCTGAGTGTCAATTCCAACAGCTTGACATCGGACATACAATACTCATGCTGGAATGGAACCAAGTCTCATCGACGAGTGACTTCAGTGAAGCTGTTTGGCCTTCCACAACTGTTGAAAACTGTTGGGGTTTTTAGCTGTGAAATGTATCCCAAACAGAGCAACTTTTCAGGCAGCTAGTTCAGGCTTACCAAATTCCATTTCCGTATAAGCTTCTTGAGGCAGACAGAAAAGACATTGGCATGCTTTCCCTGCCCAGATTCCCCCTTTGTTGTTCTTCCAATTACTTTAGCCTGGGGAGTTCATATTTGGAGGTTTGGTTTTGTTGTATGGAGTGAAGGAGGTCTGTGGCCACATGCTGTAGTGACTTTACTTGCTATTAGTGTGTTTTTTTTTGTTTTCTTAGCATAAGGTTTAAATCTCCATCGAGTGCTGTTCACTTTTTTATAATGCTGAAATGTGTAACTTGTTTCTGTTTTCTGTTTTTACAGAAAATCCTTGCCAAGAGCAAGGTGACATCATTCAGATTAAACTTAGTGAGCATACGGAAGATTTACCAAAGGCGGATGGCACTGGCAGCACCACTATGCTGGTTGATACAGTCTTTGAAATGAACTATGCTACTGGTGAATGGACCAGATTCAAGAAGTACAAACCTATAACTAATGTTTCCTAAGACATGAGGCAACAGCAGACTGGACCAAATCAAGCTTAGAGTCAACCAGCCCATAGAGTATGTCAACTGTACAAAATGGCATTCATGTGTACATTTCTTATTACCCTCCGGCATAGAAGTTGTGGCTCTTCAACCGAACTGGGCTCAGTGAATGCAGAAGAAGATGGTGTCAAATTCCCTTTTTTTTTTTTTTTTTTTTAATCTGGGAAAAGTGATTTTAGGGGGGGAAGTGGTTGGTGGTTTTCTTTGTTCTGTTTTTCATACAGTTTAAGATGCTGGAAGAGGAGATCACAACTGAAAGATTACAGATGGGAGCAGTTTACTTCTGAGTACCTGAAGAGAAGACTACTGCACAGTCATTCACAGTTTACCGTTTAAACAAGGGCACAGATCTTTATTGTAAAAAATACTTTCTTTGACTACATGGGTTCCATGGTAAGAATAGGCACTTAAAGCAGCTCGTCAGTGCTTTATCTTGTAATTCAGTTGCAGTATGACTAAATACTGCAGGTGGTAGATGTCTAGTGTCTGCTGGTACCCACTGTATGTTTCGCTTATTTACGCATGGGTCAGAGGATGGGATTGAGCAGCTTTAACTTGCTGTATTGTCAGCGTCTGTGCCCAGCATGAGTTAATCTCTTTGGCATTACTTGAGATCAAGAGTAGTGAATATCAGCTTTCTGAAGAAAAAAAATAGCAAAAGGAGGGAAAAATTGAAAAGTAGCTGTGGAAGTGATGGTTCTTTGCCACGGAAGTCTTAGAGAAGAAATTTATGTATGGCTCTTGCGTGGCAAGCCCTTCAAACAACCTGGGAGGAAATGAACATCTCAAGACTGATTGCAGCATTTATTTTTTTTTAAATGCCCCCAGAGATGATTGACACATCTCTAAATAAGTTGGTTAGGAAAACTTGTCTTGAGGTGGTGGTAATGTCTGTCTGGTTGAGCAGTTGTAAGCTGCTTGATTACCAAGCCCTTACCCAAAAGGTTCTGAATGAGTACAGCTGTGGTTCTTACCAGTGTAGTGGCCAGTGTAATCACTAATGTGGCTGCAGCTATACTGGCATACGAATGTGCCTTGGATGTGTCCCTGTCTAGCAGATGCACATTTGTCTTCAGCTGTTCACACCGCTGGTGTAACCTGTCCTTAACTGTTCAAGTATGGCTCACGTTTATCGAGGGGTTGTGTACATAGTTCGGGATTCATTGTTTGGAGACTTGTTTGCATTCTTTGAGGGAGGCTTGGTTTAAACCTCCGGTTTCTGCCAGTACTTGTATGTGGAGCTGTACTTAGCAGGAAGGCATACAACAAGGAAACGATGGTTTTCTGATGCTGAGAGGGTACCTTGGGCTGACTAGAGGTTCTTCATGTTAAAGTGGAACTCTGAAGACAAAATCATGCTTTTCTTTCTTTTTTTTTTGAAAAGAAAGCAGACCAAATCCCGTAAGTACACTTATATAAGACATTTAGGTGACTGTTTAGAATATTTTGTATTGGGGAATTTTTATTGTATTTTTAGTTTTTCAAACTAATTATCCAACAAACAAGGAAAGCATAAGTAATGAGAGAATCTGTATTCTACAGTGTTTTAAGATGTGACCAAAAGTATAGATTTCTTAACTTCATTTGAGCAAATAACACAGAATGTTGTAGCTGTTGTAGTGGGCAAGTGATTTGATGGTATCTGCTACCACCATGGAGCGTTGTGCATGTTTTAGTGTGAAAGTTAGGCTCCACATACAACTGCCACAGTGGGGGCTCTCCTCCACGTCTTTAGCCCATTTCAGAAGCCATGTAGGTTGTGATTCTGAGTGTGTTTTTATTTTTTCCTCCAAGCAGCTAGAAACCAGCCTGACAGGTGAGGATGAGTAGTGGCTTTTAGTTTTTAGAATGAGTTCAGTATAAATGCATTTTCATGGCTATAACTTATTTGATTCTAGTATCTTGCACAGTAAGGGCTGACAATGGAAAATAAAAGTATTCATCTTTTAAAAGGTTTAAAGGAAAGTGACATTCCTTTTCTTGTCTGCATTCAGATTTTAAAGGATTTTTTGTGATGACTGGTGTTCTGTAAATGTGTATAATGGTTCTGTCTTAACTCTTCCTGCTTGCTAGGTAAGCTGCAAGTAGCAAATACAATGTTAAAATAAACATTTTAGAAAATTGGCTGACTTGAGGGGCATGTACTGTTGTAAATTGCTGATCCAAGACCCTCTGCAGTTTGGTAGTGAGAAGCAGCTGCTGTGTGATGACTCTTGGGGCTTCCTTGGGTTCAGTTGGAGGTACCTCACTAAAACTTTTGTCCACACAAGTCTGTATTTCAGACCTGTGGTGCTGGCATGGAGACAGCTGTCCCTGTCTTCAAGAAGTCCTAGAATGCACCCAAGCCATCTGAGGGTGTTGGAAGCCTACCATGCTGCTGCCAGTTCTCATTTGTTCTGTAACACAGTTGGTCTCCAGGCCCATTTGGTTGAAGTCAGTCATGCACAATATATTGAAATTTTAAGCAGAAGCATAGTATATTTTTAATTGTTAGGTCAGTAGGATGAGATGACACTGCAAAGTAATTTATTTTTAAAAGTGACTTTATGACCCTCAACACTATAGCATTACTGCAAGTTGATCTGTGAATCCAGAAAGGTTTTCATAAATGCCCAAAGAAAGGGAAGCTTCTGCAATGTTGTTAGACTCATACGGTAAGAAACAAAGCTCCATGGAGCTCTTTGGTTCAGAGAATTAAATCCTTGAACCAGTCGCCTAAAGTAGTGTGCCAGACAATTCAGAAAGGGCAACAGCAATGCTGAAATTCCAGTGTAATGGAATTGCTGCATACAGAACGATCTGGCCCTGGAACTTGGTATTTTTTGTCTTAAATATTCAGTCATCTAGCTGTTAGCTGGGTCCTATACAGTGGAGCTCAGTGTGTGCTGCACAACTAACTGAAAACATCTGCTGACTCGAGAATGATTTGCTGAGGTACTAACCAACTGGCCAGAGAACTAGCGCAGAGCTTTCTTAGCTTCGTGTCCTCTCCCTTTGCCCAAGCATGAAACTTTAGGAAATAGCAAGCCCAAGATCCCCAGGTGTGTTACTGGCCCTCAGCAAGGCAGGATGTCCCAGATGGCCTTGTCCTTGCTTGTGAAGAAGCACCTGTCTGAGCAAGTCGGGGCACTGTGTGAATGAGATGTGGCTTGTGGTTTTCCCTGTCCCGTCCACGTTCGTTGTTACTGGGCTGGGGCTGGAGAGAGCACATACAGGCATACCCAGGCTTCTGAAGAACTTGCCCTGTAAGAAAGTCCCGGGTTTCTTCAGGCTCCGTTTTCTTTCATGAGTGCAGTGAGGGCCAGAAGGAGTGAAATGAGTTCAGTGGAGGTGAGCCCAAGCAGGATGCTGAGCAAAAGTAATGATTACAGATTCCTTCCTCCTGTTTCCCCCTGTAGCGCTCTGTAGTTAGCTCTGTACAAAGCTGTTGAGACTTAGTGTGGTTAACACTGGTGTTGGGCCAGCGTTCCATGGGTTAACTTGATTTTTCTCTGGTAGCTTTGCCATTTAATCTTTCAGTTAAATGCCATACGATACTGAATGCAACGGGGAGGAGCCTTTGGTAGCTGCTTGATACTGCTGTGTGAAATCAGTGATAGCGCTAAATAATGTCCGAGTGCAGGCTGCTTGTCTAGGTGGGAGACTTTGACATCATACAGTTTGAGTGAATCACATTCTCGTGGTATGACCTGACTGGAAAAGACTAAAAAAATGTTAAACCAGAGCCCTCTGGGAATCTGGTGCCTTTAAAAAGAAATGTCATTTTGTGAGATGTTACATCTATCGCATAGCCCGTATGTTTTCTATTGTTTTTTTGTACAGCTGTAAATTCAAAATATTCTGTCTTTGGGTACGTATTTTCAGTGTAATACAGTATGTATAATAAAAATTTAGATTTTCTAAGGAAATGGACTGTTTTTTTAGTAATCACATTTCTGTGTCTTGTACTAAAGTTGATTTGATGAGTACTACTAGCCTGCGTCCCACCGAATTACATGATGTGTATCCATTTTAAATTTGTCACATTGAAATGTCAGCTTTGAAATACTCCTACTGAAGCCAAGTTGACATATACTAGACTTACTGCTTGGGACATTTGTGAGGAGGAGGTGTTACCAAAATACCTGCTTTTGCTTTCTGGGCTGATGCAGCGACAGCTGATTAATGCTGGGTGATAAGCCTCCGCAGCGTGTGGGTGTGCATCGTCTTCAGCACTCGAGCCACAGCCCTAGGCCTGGTGGCAAGAGGAAGGTGGTGTGGAAGTGTGGCGTAAGTCCTATTTGCTGAATGTCTGAGGGTTCCCCCCCCTCAGTGTTGCATCGATCCTTATCAAAAAGCTGGGAAGGAAATTCTGTTCCAGGTCAACTGCTCTGTTACAACACTCGTGACAAAGCTTTGGGAGTAGGTTGAGATTCACGTTTCACTTGTTATGTCATAGGGCATTTGTTCTGGGAAAGATTTCCTGGCAGCCACGTGAGTGACTGCGGTACGTTTTGTGTGGATAAGGATGTGTCAGGCTGCCTTGTCTCCCCGAGAAGGGCCTATTCAGAACCAGAGCCATCTATTTTTAGTGATCTGTCACTAGACATTTTGCACAGCTGGCTCATGTTTAGGATTCTGTTCTAATACCAGGTCTCATGGTTGACCGAACGCTGACCTTTTTAAGAGTGGGACCAACTAGTCAGATGCTGTCCTGTATTCCTGATACCTTTAGGCAAAACCCAGATAATCTCAGGACTCGCTTTTCTCCCAGCTCTTGTGCTCTCAGGTGTGTGTGTGTGTGTTCTCCTGACAGCAGGAAAGGAAAAATAGTGCACAAAGCAAAGCTGATGGTTGTTCCGAAGCAGCAGAGGTAATTTTGTTTTCAGAATGTGCTGGTTTGATACACTTACATGGTACCAGGCCTGGGAAGATTCTTCCAGCTGGCTCTCAGTGTGGTTTCTGAGTAGTAGGTGGTATTAAAATATACTTAAGACTTCCTGATATTCATGCATACTGTTTCATGAAGGGGGCAGGTTGTGGGCATGCCCCAGGAGTCGCTGCTGAAGAATCTGACATCTTTAGCTTGGATGTTCAGGGGCTTAAATCCCCATGGATATACTGGGGGTGGGGGGAAGTATTGGAGAGTCTTAGTTGCTGATGAGTGTCCTTCCTGACTTGGTAATGCTCTTGGTGTCCCAGCTGTGTCTGATCCCAGAGAGCTACTTGAAAAAACATTTCAGGTAACCACACCTGCTCCATTTTTACCAAGAGACTTCCCTTTATGTTGTCAAATCATGCTTTTCTTTGTATTCTGCTGTAAAGCAGCTGACCAGTGGGTTTAATTCTTATTTTGCCCTAGACCGCAAGATGGGTTTGACCTACATCCTTCTTGCTTCATTAAAAGACTGGCACTGGTCCATTTTGCAATCCACCCACATTTTAAGAATGCCTTTTTAACTGATGGGGACTAACGGAAGAATTAAGCATTCAGTGCTGTTTGGTACTTAGCACCTGTCATGTCTTTGCTTGTACAAACTGTCCAATCTCTGCTGCAATAACATACCTTTTCTTTGGCTTTGCTGATTTTAATTCCCTCTAAATCCAAAAGATAAACACCTCAAAACTTTCAGAAGTACTTGTTTCAGAGTGACTATAGGAACATGTTGCTTGTATTCCTTCAGCTTCCCTTCTGTGGGTTTTGTTATTCCATCTACACTGATTAGGAAGGTTTCCGCTAGTGCAGTTTTCAAATATCATTACTTCGGCTAAGTTGGTTTTATTGCTGACTTTGACAGGTAGCGACGTGTCTGGCTTTTCAGAGCTGTGGTGCCACCATGTGGCCATCTGGGCAGGTACAGGTTTTACTGTCCGCAGGGCACAAAAACCACTGCGGTTCGTGCCTTTGGGAGCACTGACAGCTTTGCCTTGCATTTTCCTTTCTTACCTGGGTAGAAGTGTCTTGGCCTTCCTCTGGGCACAAGGCAGGCTTCAGTGTTGTTCCTGAGCAGCACAACATGACGGAACTTCTTCCCTGCACCTGAAGTGAAGGGGATTTCTGGTGGCTCATTAAGCTCAAGGTCTGCTAATGAGACTGGCCATACATCTTTAGCAAAGGCTCTTCTCACTGGGAATCTCATCCACTGTCCATGCCCATAAAAATTTTTTTCAGGTAAGCTACTGAAGAGTCTTTGGAGGATAAATCATATTTACACAGTTCCGTTCCCCTGGGAGGGGGTGAGCTGTAGGCCGCCATGAGGCCTCCCCCCAGCCTCCTCTGCTCTGGGCCCAACCAACCAAGGGACCTCAGCGGCTCCTCACACCCCTTGCCCTCCAGACCCCCTTCCCAGCTCTGTAGGCCTCCTCTGGACACTCTGACAGCTTTATGTCCTCCTTACATTGTGGCACCCACACAAGCACCCAGTGCTCGAGGTGAGACCACACCAGGCAGAGCAGAGCGGGACAATCCCTGCCCTCGCCCAGCTCTCAGTGCTGGGCCTGGTGCCCCCCAGGGCATGGTTGGACCTACTGGCTGCCAGGGCTCACCGCTGGCCGATAGAAGCAGCAGGGTGTCCCCTGAGCCTGCAGGTCGGCCCAAGAACACAAGAGTAACATGATGTCTAACTTGGATATCCAACACCCAGTCAATGGACGCACGGTCCTGGGGTGGCCGTCAGGTTTGTAAGGCCTTAAGTAGAAATTTAGATCTGCCTTCAGCAGATGAAATCTCTTATCGTGCTTTCTTCATTCACCTAGCCTGGATGGAGGCCAGGCAGGTGTGGTTCCAGGCAGTCCTGTAAAACAGCTTCAGAGCTGACCTCTCAGGGAAGAAGTGAGAAGCTGCTTCCTCAGGTCTAGCAAACCTTTCCTCTATACTATACATCCCGAACTTGGGGGTCTCTGGGCTGGACCTGAAGAGCTGAGTTTCATTCTGTTAGCACCTTACTCCTGAAGTGTGGTGCTGGTATCTCCTCCAGGTTAGAAGACGGGTGGCAGCAGATACAAACCGCTGGCCATGTTTGACCAGGACGCCGTGCTCCTGGGAGAGGCATCGCTGCTGCCTCTGCCCTGCGAGGAGCCAGTGAAGCCCTGGGAGCCCCGGGGTGGTGGCAGCACCTGGTTTGTTCAGGGACAGGAGGCTCAGCGCCCGTGGAAGAGCAGTGAGCTGACAGGAGAGGGCCCTGTGCCAGCTGAGGGCACTGCTTTTGATCAGCTGTGACACTGTTCTTTATTTTCTGCAAACCAACTAGCAGAAGCATTTAATCTCAACAGAGGTGAGCCAGGGCAGGCCAGAAGTTTATAAATTACCTAGTTTGTACTTCCTTGCCCTGAAGTTGCATCAGACTCTTCCTGACAGAGGAGTTATTTCAAACTTGCCTGTTGTTGAAGCGACCGTGGAAAGCAACCTGCCTCCTCTCTGGGCTGGGCTCAGGTAGTTCAGCTGAGGAGGAGGCTTTGAGGGTCAGGGGAAGGGTTGTAGATGCCATTTCCATGTGTCAGGCTGGGACTCACAAGTGTGCTGTCCCAGTGGTGAGCATCAAAGTCCCGTTGGGAAGTGCTTTTCCCCATGATGGAAGCCATGGATCCACACTTGCCTGTGGCAGGAATGCAGATGTGTGTCTGCCTGTGCTGCAGCTGCTCAATGTGTGACTTGTCCTCAGTGTGTAGTGAAGGCTCCCTGTAAGTGAGGGGTGGCTCTATGGCAGAAACCTGTTTCTCACCTTGTCTTTATGGGTTTTCTGTCATGTTGGAAGGAAGCACAGGCCTCTGTGGCTGCTCTGCCCCAAGCAGAAGCACAGTGTCTTGGTAAGAAGCTGCATGTGTAGAGCTGCAGGGCAGCCAGGCCTGGATGCTGGGCTCAGAGCTGTGTCTAACTCTGATATTTTGCTCATCAGCAGCGAGCAGTTCAGGTTAAGGTTGTATTTCGCAGTGGGAAGCATGCCACCATCTGACCTTTACCCATCTAAGCTGGAGATACTGAAAGCGAAGAGGGCCCTGGAGGACAAGAGGTGTGCAGCTCTGTCACATACAGCCTTCTGGGGACACTTACAAGAAGTCACCTCCTTCCCACCTCTCCAAATGTGCAAAGAACCCTGTCCTGAAGCACCAGCCAAAACACGGGCTGTGTTAGCTCTGCAAGGGCATCTCTGAACCGTTCCTGGCAGAGCTGTGGGTACCAGTAGTCCTTGGCATGGACCTGCTGAAGCAGAGTCTGTGCCTCTGCATGAAGCTGGTGCTGCTGGACTATGCCAAGAGTGATCATGTGTAAAAATTTCCCTTGCACAGCTGCAACATGGGAGAGCAACCACACAAGCAGCGTGATACTGGTGGGGTATACCAGTATACCAGGCCATGGTGAAGAATGCTTGGGATTTGGGTTGCAGCACGCAGAATGGTGGCTTGCCGTGTCTTGCTCCAGTTGGCTGCTGTGGATCAACCAGGTCTTGCAGGCAGTGCCTCTTTCAGCCAAGTCCCAACAGCTGAAATCTCAGCAGAGAGCGTGGGCAGGATTCACCTTGGGAGCAATGCACAAAAAGGAAAGGAAGAGGGGGTATAAATTGCAAGCAGAATGACTGCCTGCCCACACGTGGAAAATGGGATGAGGCCTCAAAGCCAGCATCTGCATTGGTGGCTTCAATCCTGATGGCAGCTACCTGATGCATCATGGGCCACCCCATCACCTGGGGGGTCACCAAGGTGAGCTCAGTGCTATGGGAATGCTCTGAGCTCACCAGAGCAGGGGTTTTGGTTGTGGTGCAGCTTGTCTCAGTTAAAATGGGAGCTGCTTTGAGCTGGGGGTTCTTCCTGGGTTGTTTTTCTTGCTGCAGGAAATTCTGGGTGCCTGAAAGTGAAATCCTTTCCCCTGAGGAGATCATGGGGTCTGGCCAGCAGCCAAGCACAGCGCTGCCTGTTCCTCTTTCCTTGTCCCCACGCTCCTCTTGCATGCATTTCTGCAGGGGAAGAGGGCGAGGCTTGTTCTTCTGCTCAGCATTTGGCTTGCACTGCACCTCGAGGAGGCCAGCAACGCCTTGGCAAGAACTGCTGCAGCCTCTGAGCATAAACAATCCCCCCAGCCCCCTTGGATGGGGAGAGGCTGATCTGGCTGAGCCGCATGATCAGAGTCAGGTGACGGTGTTGGGCACAAAACCCGAGCGGGATAAGCAGCTCGAGATCAGCTGCTGGTCTTGCCTCTTGGTGAGCTCTGTTGTTGCTTAGGGAAAATGAGCACCTGGCCCTCTCGCCTGCTCTGGAGCTTGACCACGGCGTATTTGACAGGTGAGCCC
>VXAV01009346.1:0-18445 GCA_013399715.1 Alectura lathami | reverse complement strand
TTCAGAGAGTCTTTAAAGCTGGTGTTTGTCCTCCTCAGGTTTGTTGAGGTTGTGTGAGGCGGTTGAGCAGCAGCAATGGTTGCAGTGGCTGGAAGTCAGTGTGAGTTTTAAAAGTTTTCTAAGTATGGTAAGGAGTTGGGTGTGAAAAACATTCAATGCTTTCTGCCATTAGGTTGTAAACAGTGAGTGGTATGGTATGATACTGGATAAAACTGGGATGTTATTCTATTCTGTCCACATCTGTTCATGTACCCTCTCTGAAAATCTGCACATGGAAACAGAATGGACTGACTGGGAACACAGGAGCAGCAGAAAGGCAACACAATAAATTGTGTTCATGTGTCATTAAGGATAGTTTTGGATACTTTTTTTGGACGTTAACCTAGTGAAAACAAATTGAGTCTCTGCTTCGCAGAAGTCACATGACTAATTCTCATTTCAATTTCTCCCTCCTCTGAGAAGCCTTTGTCCTGTTCACATACTCTTTTATCCTGAGGAAGTTTTAAGACTTGGATAAGCTCAGTTGCATACAGTGAATGTAAAAAATGCTTTGCTTTGTTCTCATTCAAATCTAATTAGAACTGCTTCAGTTTTTATAATTTCTCCTTTTTCTAAAATCTGCAGCTCCATATACTGGAACAGCTGGAACATAAAGAAAGACGCTATGGGTGATTTTTGAAAGAAGTTTCTCTTGAGAAAACACTACAGTAAGCCTTTGACAGGGGCTGTTGAAAAATAGATGCGCACAACGTTTTACAAATGTTTGTATTGTGACTATATCACTTTCTGTAGGTTCTTTCCAATAGCGAATTGGTACTGATACAGTGTTACTTAGCCTTCAGAATTTTTTTTTTTTTTTTTTTTTTTTTTTTTTTGTAACCAGCAGTTTTGCTGTAAAGTGTTTACTGCAATTCTTTCCTTTGCCTCTGAATGTATTTGAGATTTTGGTTCCTCTTTTTTTGTTTGCTTGTGGTGCAATTTACAGTATTAATCAAAATAGGATAAAAAGGTCAAAAGTATTCGGATGTTTTCATTAAGGAGAAAAAATGAAACTAATATAATCAGCTCATACATGGAATTTCATTTAAGACCTTTATTCTTTGGATTATAGCTCAAAGTGAGATGAGTTGCTTTTAAAGGAAAGATAATGAGACAAGACCTCAAACTTAGGAGCATAGGGAGGAGAAAATTGTGTTTATATATAGATCCTAGATCTTTCTTGGGCAAGTAAAGGAGCCTGTATGATTGATTTCTATGACTCACTGGAGCACTTAATTTAGAAAGCAGGGAAAATTGTTTTCAGATATGGAAATTTATTTTCCTCTCATTTGTCAAAATACTGAATCATTACCTGAACAGGAAGCGTGTTGGTCTTCAGGTAAATTTTACTTCGCTAGAAAGGCTTGCTTTCATGGAGTTTTTTATTTTATTTTATTTTATTTTATTTTATTTTATTTTATTTTATTTTTTCCAATTAGCACAGTGTTGGAAAGGTAGGAAGGCACCTCTGCAGGTCATCTACTCCAGCACCTTCTCAAACGTGTCAGCAGTAGCTGGTTGCTCAGATCTGTGAAGGGCTGGGTTCTGAATACCACCAAGGATGGAGACTCTGAACAATACTTTTCTATGTTTTGCTACCTTTGCAGTAAAACAGGGTGTTTTTGTCTTTAAGTGAAAGCTCCTGTGTCTCAGTTTGCCTCTTGTAATTTCACTGGGTATCACTGAGAAGATTCTGGCTCTGGCTTCTTCAGTAACCCCGGCAAGAACTTGTGCACATCAATAATATCCCCCTTGAGCTTCATCTTCAAGCTAAACAATCCCAGCTCTCTCAGTCTCTCCTCATACCTCAGATGTGCCGATCCTTTGATCAGAGATACCTCTAACTTATTGACTTTGATGAAATTTCATATGGGGATTCTTCCAAGCGAGCAGAAATCAACTTTGGGAGTTGAAAGCCTGAATCAGTCTTGGCTATGTAGGTGATCAGGAGACTTCAGAAGCATTACTTTGGAGGCAGGTTGTTAAACCTGCAGAATAGAAGAGAATTAGAATTAATCCAGTTTGTAAGAAATAAGGAAGAAAGAAAAAATTCTAAAATTGTTATCAGGGATTGTTTTCTGATGTGTAAGAAGTGGTGAAAGGTAACTGCACAAAGCTGGAGAAAAAGGAGGAGAGACAACAGCTCTGGTCTTCCAAAAATAAACTCCAGAAAGGTGCTGAAGGCAGCAGTTCTTTCCTGTGCCTCTTCTACTGGTTGCTTCTTTCATTGATTCCCTCCTGTAGTACTGTGGGACTTAGGTTATTAACAGTGAGAGAGATGCAAAGCTCTGCTAATTACATTGAACTTTTTTCCTGACTCTGGTGGAATCTGAAGTAAAGTAAAATAAAAACATTCTTCAGGATTGATGGGTTTAATTTTCCATGATATGGCTCTAGAGATAAAAGCCTTTATATTAAGTTTTAGGTCTTTACAGGTTGAGTTTAAACAATGAATAATATTATATATTGTATCTGGGAAAACAGTTATTTATGAAACCAAGGGCATGTTTTTGTAGACTATGTAGATGAACAACTTTCTTTTGAAAATTTTGTTAATGATTACTATCAAAAGATGAGACTCCTGAAAAGAATCATTTGGAATAAACAAAAATATTCCTACCTTTCTGTCTTGTAAATCTAATGTAGATATGCTTTGCAATACATTAAATGTATCATAAAATCAATGTAATAATGTCATTTTCTTATTAGGTAGAAGCCAGCAGTGCTGGAGGTGAGGGGTTAGAGTTGGGTTTATTAGAGGTTTAACTTGTAATTAGGCTGTTTAATTTAAATGTTAAAGAAGTCGGATGTTGGCAGGCAAAATGATTTAGAATAAACTTAAGTACATAATTTTATGGCTCGTATTAGATTGTTAACATGAGAATTTAACATGCTAAGAATTACATAAGTAAAGATATGTATGCAAACATGTATTATATCTAGGTTTGTTCATGTTGTTTTGTACCAACTCTAGAGGAACAGTAGGACATAGATTTTAAAAAGAATTTCGATAGCACAATCTTTGAAAAGTTCACCAGGCATAAAAAATGAAATGACAGATGTATGCATCTTCCTTGATGTTATTTTTAATACTTCAAACAGTGAACATTTGTGCTACATTTATGTTGGTAACACTGCTGTATCAAATCTCTATTGCATCTATTTTTTTTAATTATATTAATTCAAATGAAACCATTTCACTGTAAATCCCATGGGAAAGCTGAAGGAATGTTCATTACAAAATAGAATGAAAGGGAAACTAGTTTTAAGTGCAACTGATATTTGTTTCCTTATAAATCTTGAACTCAAGCTCCTATGAGATAAATTAAAATTATTTTAAGCTGCAAGTACAGGGATCTCCCATTTGCTTTAAGTTGGTTATCGTTTCAGTTTGTTTACAACATTGTTCAGAGACATGTTCTGAGAAGTTTTCTCAGAAGCAACTGGGAGGAATGTACTGGGGCTGGAGAACTGTGTTTTTGTAGATAATGTTAACATTATTTTACCAAATCTTTGCAGAAACAGCGTAGCATAGCCCAAAAAAATTTTTTTTATAGTTTTGCTGTTTTTCAAAACATGAGCTTTGCTTTGTAAGTGAAATATATTATAGACTATCTTCAATGAGATAGACTCAAAATTAGTTACCTTGCAGGTCGGATGAGTAAAGGGGTGCTTTAGGTGGGTAGTAGTCTGTGATGAGCAGTATGCTAGTGTGTCATGATATAAACAGCATTTGAATAAGCAAGTGTAATGTTGCACTTAAACAACAGAGTCTTCAGTTTCCAGAATGTTTCTAGAATTGCACAAGGTCTTCTGAGTTAGAAGGGTGAGAATGAGGTGGGCTCGCACAATGATGGTTGTATTGACAGAGAATTATAACTGATTTGCTTCCTATGAAGGTACTGTGGGCACCCCTCTGACTTGTTGAGGACTTGGTCAAATGCAGAATTGGCTTGTCTTCAGAGTGATTTTGGGGTGTGCAGAGAGTACAACTGATTTTATACCTGCAGGAGTGCCAGGCTGTGCTGTCGGCAACCATGCTGAGAGGCTGTCCTGCATGCCAAGCAGCCCCTGAACCTACTCTGCTTGGCTGCATGCTGCTGCTGCAGCCTGCCCAGGTGGAAATCTGCACACAGTTCGCAGGGACCAGGCTTCCTCCAGCAGCTCCCATTTCTCTCCAGATAGTCTCCAAGCTGAGCTAGAGACTTGCCTCTCCAAGTCTCTCTGGGTTTACTAGAATTAACACCCTAACAAAGGAGGAGGAATGGTAAAGGTCTTGTGACTGAAATGGTGAAGTTGCCTGTCTTGAAGAAATACCTGTGCAGGCCTTTGCATATGTATTGTTTACCTGATATCCATAGTGTCTGCATTCATCATCCAGTCTCAGAGGTCATTCAGACAAGGCTTTCCTCCCTTCCTATTCCTCTGTGCTTCAAATGGTGAGCAGCCTTTTCATCACTGTGGAAATAAAAGGTACTTCTATACCCTCTTTCAGAAGGAACATGTATCATCATGCATGACAGTTGACTGGAATGCCAAGCTTTGCTTTGTTTTTACTTGGTATTGCTATTTAAGAAGTTGAATAAAAAAGAAATGGGAATATCCTAATTTTCCTTATATCCAATGATTAGTTCGTGAGCTTGGCAATGCAAGACTTGAGCTTTCTGCACAGAATTACAGAGACATATCCTAATATTACCAGTATATCTTTAAAGCTTACATTACCGCCGTTGTTGCATGCTGTTTGATTATTTATCCTCACGGCGTTTCAGCTGAGGTAAAGACTGTGCTGATCCTCCTTGCTGCTGTTACAGAAGCAGGCCAGGTGGTAACGCTGTTAGTGCCAGGCTGAAGGTCATGCAGGAGCAGCCAGCACGGCTCCTGGATCAGAGCTGTGTAGCAGATATTCTCTGCTTTTTCCCTATAAGGCTTTCTGTTTGATCTTCAGTAAGTATTTTCTCTGAAACAAGAATGAATAAGATCAGAATTACTTGTTCTGCTCTTTTTGTGTGTATGTGATGAGAAAAATTTGGTAGCAATATGTAGAGGCAGTACAAGCTGTCGCTTTTCTTTCACCTGAATTCATAAGGGAATTGTCAGAATCACGTAGCTGAGTTCAGTTGATTTATGATTAGGAGTTCAAGAGAAGCAAATGTATTTTTCAAATTTCATTGGGACATCTTGTCAGAGACTAATTCTAATCTACAAAATTATCCTAAATGGAACTTAATGACTTTTCTGATTATCGTCCTCAGCTGCCATTATTTTGAAAATGGAATCAAGCATGCATCATGTGTGTGTGACTGGTATTTTCTGGCAGCAAACTCATCAGCTCAATGCTACCTGTTGGAGTTGATGCTATGCAATAGTATTCGTTTTCTCAAAGATTTGTTGTTGCCTTTGCCTGGGAGTGGCGGAGCATGAGTGAATTTTCATGTAGCTTCTTACTTTTATAAACAGCTTTGAGAAGAGAAGCAAATTGTCAGCTTGAACTCCTAGTGTAGCGGGTCTTCTGTAAACGTTTTTCCCTTCAGCAAATATTTTTTTGTCATGTAGCTTCTACTTATTAGCTTGGATTTAAGCACTTTACGTACCTTGGTGTGAGAGTTGTGCATTTAACAGAGCTGACCTGCTCAGAAGAACTTAATCCTCTCGGCAGTGCTAACCTGGGTGTTAATATTGACACACAGCTCCTCTCCCCTCTCTCTAATAATGTTTCTGTTTCTACTGCTCTTTTTTACAGAAGCTGCATGAAAGCTAGCAGATTGAAATGCCCTAGTTATCCCAGTTTCTACCCATCAGTAGCCATACAATATTATGCTCTGAACTCCTATGCATTACCACATAGCAGGCAGTGACAGCTGTGTCACCCAGAGAGCTGCTTTGCATGTTGGGCGATGGTTGAACCAGGCACAGAGTAGCACAAAGTTGCCTCTGCCTGCTGCATGCCATTCATTTTGGGTAGCTAACCTACTTGGAGGTAATATATTGAAAACAGCTTTATAAATACTGAAATCAGAAGTAAATGATGTGCTTTCATCTCTGCTATACATTTTTGAAAACCACTCCCCAGCCTATTAGAAAAGTTTTCTATTACCAGCATTTAATATATTAGATAATTCTTAATAATAGATGCATAGAATTCTTCAAAATAATGTATAGCTTGCATTCATCAGCATGGCTCCAACTATTTCACTTATTTTTGTGTTAATTAAGACTTGTCAGGAAACTGAATTATTATTTTTAAATGCAAGCTGAGCAAGTTTTATCCTGATATTTTAGTGTCATGACATCCTTGGGCTTTGGTGTGGTTCAGTTCTTTACCCTGAAAGAAATCTATATTTTAGAAGCTTGCAATTTTTGTCCTGTATAGAAAACTTAATTCAAGTCTATTATATTTTTACAGAAAGACTTGGTTTGGTGTAAACAAACTCTCCGCAACTGATAAGAAGTGACAAAATACCAAAAGGGTTCACAGGAAGTAATAAGTAGTATTTTTTTAAAGATTCTTGAACAGCGCTGCAAAAAATCTAAATTGAACTGGATTCATAGCACAGAGTTGAGTTACTATTTATAGTTAATAAATTGACGGTCCTTGTTTTCCGTTGGAAAAATTTCGATTTTCTAAAATACTGACAAATATCGCTAACAGATCAGGTACTTTCAATAGGGAAATGGTGTTGCTTGCAATTAGTACACATCCTGTAGTCTGAAACAGATTCATCCAAACTCTGCTCAATTGCAAATGCATTGTCTGTTAGAGCTTGCATTCACATTTGTGGACAAAAATGCTAGAATACTAGTACTTTTTAATGATGTGTGCTCTTTTAACCCACAGAAAATTAATTGAGAAGGCTTCTGGTCAAGATTTCACAGAGAAATAAAGAGGGGAGATTTTTTGCCTTGTTCTCATGAAATTTTGTGTAAAACCTATAGGTTTTTTGTGTGTTTTGCTTTGTTATTTTGTTGTTGCAATCGTTTTGTTAGGAATATCATCTCAGCTTCAATTAACTTCCTGTTTATTTAGTGTAATGAAGGTCTTGCCATATTGCTCCTGTGCAAGTCCACCTGAATTATATTTTATGTGGATAATGATGTCTGTTCTTTTTTTCCTTTTGAGTGGCCCTGATCCTACAGGAGCATTTGTGCTTCTCCAACACTATCTCCAATGAGCCTTTTTCTTTTGCCATCAAGCTAATAGGAGAGAGCAGAGTAAACTCAGAAAATTCTGACTTTGGGCTACATTCTTCAGTGCACATTTTGAAGTTTTAAGCTGGTGGATTGCCAGCTGTAGCTGTCGATATAACGTGAAGAAGGATGCAGCATCCTGCCGTCTGTACACGTTAAACTTGCTAGGTTTGATCAATTGATCCCAAACCTTTTTGCTGACTGGTAAGATGTTTATCCATGAGCAGGAAAGCTTTAGCTGCTAGCTCTATGCTAAATCTACACAGTGGTTTGTACTGATGCCATAATGTCATTACAATACATATGGTTGTCTCTTCATGTGAAATTACACTATATGAGACTTGTTACTAGTTCTTCCTATGCAGTGGCAGCCAACTCTAAAGGTTTTGAGTTTCTTAGTCACCAACTTAAAATATCTCCAGAAAATGGCCTACCTGGATCTTAACAACACTCATTTCTAGGCTCTAAATTATACTTAATATGCTAAGAAATAATTATTTTCAAAAATGTTTCTCTATTTGATCTTTGCTAGGCAATTACAGTACATGTCTAATTGTTCTTATCTATAAAATGAGATGTGTGCTGATGAGATGAAATCAAATAGCAGAGGCATTTTTATTTCCTGCTGTAAAGTGAGAGAGCATTGTTTGCGCAGACCATCTGTCAGTTATTAAGGGTATTTTAACTGGCACCTGCTGAGTGGCTTTGATTCTTTCCAAGCCAGATACCAGCTCCCACCAGAAATGAATCTATGGAAAGCTGGATAAAATCTATGTTTGAAGAGACCAGAATGAAGACATCTCTGGTCACAAGAACTGCAGCTGGTATAGTCCATCCCAGGCAATGCTGTGGGCTTGTATCATAGAATCATAGAATGGCTTGGGTTGGAAGAGACCTCAAAGATCATCTAGCTCTTGCTGTGGACACTGCAACCATTGCTGCTGCTCAGCCAACTCACGCAACCTCAACCAACCTGAGGAGGAGAAACACCAGCTTTAAAGACTCTCTGAACTCCAATCACAGAATCATAGAATGGCTTGCCTTGGAAGGGACCTCAGGGATCTTCTAGTTCCACCTCCCCTGCCATGGACAGGGCTGCCAGCCACTAGCTCACTAGATCAAACTGCCCAGGAACCCATCCAGCCTGGCCTTGAGCACAGCCAGGGATGGGGCAGCCACAGCTTCTCTGGGCAGCCTGTTCCAGCGCCTCACCACTCTCTCAGGGAAGAATTTCTTCCTGATGTCCAACCTAAACCTCCCCTCTTTCAGCTTTAGCCCATTTTCCCTTGTTCTACCATTATCCGCCTGTGTCAAAAGTCGGTCCCCCTCCTGCCTGTAAGCTCCTTTCAAGTATTGGAAGGCTGCAATGAGGTCTCCCCGGAGCCTTCTCTTTTCCAAGCTGAACAGTCCCAACTCCCTCAACCTTTCCTCACAGGAGAGGTGCTCCAGCCCTCTGATCATTTTGGTGGCCCTCCTCTGGACCCGCTCCAACAGCTCCACATCCCCTCTGTGCTGGGGGCCCCAGGCCTGGACACAGCACTCCAGGTGAGGCCTCACAAGGGCAGAGCAGAGGGGGACGATCACCTCCCTCTCCCTGCTGGCCACCCCTCTCTTGATGCAGCCCAGGATGCCATTGGCCTTCCTGGCTGCGAGAGCGCACTGCCGGCTCATGGCAGCAGTCGATCAGAAGGCCCAAGTCCTTCTCCACAGGGCTGCTCTCAAGGAGTTCTTCTCCCAGTCTGTACACATACCTGGGATTACCCCTGGATTGTAAGCAGATGCCATTTTGCAGTGTGGCTCAGTTAGAGGTGAGATCCAAAATCAGTTTCTAAGACAGTAGGAGTCCTTACAGTGAAACTATGCTCCCTATAGAGAGCCCACATCTCAAATCAGGGGCAGGGTGGCTATGAGGCTGTCTTGTCTCAAAGGAGTGAGGCTGGGAGATTGACCTAATTTGCTCCTGTCAGTGATCCAGTCTGAGGTCCTATGACCCAAGACTTTAAAGATCAGCCTTACAGATTTGTTTACTGTCAGTCTGGACAGACTAGAGGTTTTGAGTCATCTATACAAGATCACAAGACGTTTTGTCATTGTTTTCTTATCTGCTGAAGGAAGACTCATGAAAATAGATATTCTCTAGTATTTTTCATTAGAAACATTCTCCATGTAAAGTCTTGCATCAGTAAATCCTTCCAGTTCTCCATTTGTTAAACACATGTTAAGTCTGAGAACATTTTGTTTCTTAGATGTATATAGAGAGTAAGATACTATCAAAGACTCCTTATCATAAGTCATAAGTACAGGAAAACAAACTTAAATTTACTTTTAGTGCTTAATTAGTTTCTGCCAGCTCAACACAGTAGATTTACAAGGTTTTTTGTTGTTGTTGTTGTTTTTTCCCTCTATACATGAGTTCGTTCTATTGTAGTAGTCAACACAGGAAAATGAATACCTTACTGAACTACCGAGAGGCTTTGAGTGTCTGGCAGAGGTACTCTGTCCCTCTGGAATAGCATTAGCTTCATGAGACCTTAGACCGTTTAGAAGTCTGTGACAAGCATCTGAGCTTCCATACATATTTTAAAATTTCTCCAAAACATGCATTAAAAATTTTCACTGAAACTTGACATATATTTTTGAATACGTAAGGCTGGACTGAAAGTCTAGCATTACTTTTTCATGATAATCAAAGGATCCTCTGTACTACTAGATGGGCTGGAAACACTTCAGAAATATAATTTCTCTGAGTATAATTTGAAACACTCAAGGAAAAAAAAAAAAAAACGAAAAACATATCTGAAAGTTTTTGAAAAATGTCCAGATCTGCTGTTTTTGTTATGTAACTGGAAGCAAGAACTTTTAGTATTGAGCATGTAATGTGTGTGGGGAGAAAATTGGGATAAGAAACATCCAGTAAATCTGTTATTCTATTTTCTAATGGCTTTACATCTCTCTTTAGGATTGGCTCACCTATTGTTATAATTGCTGCCTTTAACTGATGGCCACTTACAGATGTCATGATAGCATCTGTGACTCTTATGTCTTTTAGTCCTTTCTTCATTGATTTTCAGACATCTTTTTTTCCTACGAGTCCAGTCATGAAAGATGTTTCCAAGAAGAGTTTTGAAGGAATTTTATAAAGATGGTAATCCTGGGCAGACACAATGTAAAGCGAAGGTCTCATTTTCATTTGTTTTTCAAGTATTGAATGTAGCATTCATCTGTGTCTTAGCTGCATGGGGCTTTGAATATGGTATGAAATCACTTTCCATTTATACAAAAGCTTTCTCATAACTGATGAATACCATACATAATGAAAGACTATATTCATTCATCATCCATAGTAAATCATTTATCACACAGCAGAGGTATATTGAGAAAAAACCTAATCAAAGCTTTTCAGTTTTTCTGCTTGGCTAAATCCAAAATAGCAGAGAAGTAATTGCTCAGTTAGTTGGTTAAAAGTTTTATTTATTAGATGGTAGTCCAAGATGGTTTCTAATGCTTTATGATTTGTGGATTGAAGTCCTTTAAGAAGAAAGAATGGTTTCTTTTTGTTTTATTTTTATTTTTTAAATGGTGCAATGTGAACTAGAAAATTATGTGTTGAATTCAATCTGTTGAACTAAATTTGAAAGATACAGGGCAGAACTAAAATCTTCCTTTAAAAAGCAAAAATGAATGTAGAAATTGCAGTCTTGAAGTACAGCCGCTTCCAGGATTGTTTCTGAAAGTTGCTGTTAAACTTATGCCCATCTCTTCTGAAGTTAACAAACATTGCAGATCTTAAATTCAGAGTTAGGATTGACAGTCAGGACTCAATGTATGCAGTACAGACTGTAAGTTTCCTTATTTCAGCAACTGAAAAATTGAAATCCTTAAAATGAAAAATAGTAAGCTGATCCACATTTTTCTTTTTGAAATATTCTTTTCCAGATGTTGATACTATTTGGTGTAGTACATTTTTTTATTATCTAAGCTTCTATCATGAAACATGTATTTTCCCTGTTAGTACTGTCTGTCTAGCCAGAGTCAGAAAGTAATGTAAGTGCTATTTACATGGAATTAGAAGTGTGTATGAACTTCTGTTGAGTGCTATCACTTGACCTCATAACATTTATTTTTTACTAGAACACAGCTGCAAAAAATTAAGGTGATACTTAAAATAATTTTCCAATTGGTATAAGGAAAGAAAACTCTCCGGGGGCCATGATTTAAACAGATTTACGGTAATGTGAGTATGACCTGGGCCTTGTCAACATTGACTGAATACACTTGATTTTTTTTTCCAGTTGTGTTGTAAATTTCATTATGATTCCTAGAAGCAACACATTGCTTTAATAAATAAATAAATAAAAAGTTTTGATGTTTGCTAGCTTTTACTTTTCATTTCAGATGAAAGTGCTGTATCTTTGCTCCTTTTCTTTCCAGGGAGACCTCATTGTGGCCTTATAGTATATGAAGGGAGCTTATAAACCAGAGGGAGAGTGACATTTTATATGGGTTGATAGTGATAGTGCAAGGGGGAATAGTTTTAAACTGAGAGAGGGGAGATTTAGGTTAGATACTAGGAGAAAATTTTTCACTCAGAGGCAGTGGTGAGGCACTGGCACAGGCTGCCCAGAGAAAGTTGTGGTTGCCCCATCCATGGAGGCAATCAGAGCCAGGTTGGATGGGCCCTGGGCAGCCTGATTTAGTGGGTGGCAATCCTTTCCTCAGCAGAAGGGTTGAAACTAGATGATCTTTAAGGTCCTTTTCAGCCCAGGCCATTCTGTGATTCTATGATCTTCATCGGCCATCAGAGTATGTCAAGAGCTTAATAGGTGGGAATACTGAAGAAGGATTCTTAGATTTCTTTAAATGATGGGTTATTTTTGTCATGTAAATGATGGTCAGTCTTGGCCATTGTAACTCTTTATCTTGGATGACTGCTTCTGCCTAGGTCTGTCTGCGGTGTGCATTTCTAGCCATGTATTTTGCAGCAGAATAATGCAGTCCTAACCAGATTTGAATTTTTCTGCAACACAATGAACTAGCACTCTATGTTACTGAGCTCAGAACAGAGAGAGAGAAATACTCCATTTCTGCTGATTACTAAACAAGCCAGGTGATCCTTGTGATGTCTGTTTTTCAGTCATTCCAGTGCATATGGTTTGATAGCTCTTGAATAAAGTCTTATTTAAATACTGATCTCCAGCTGAAGGGAAGCAGGATTTTAAAACTTGAAATTTTTGTTGTTACCTGCTGGAAAATGATATATAGGGGATGGGAGAGGATGTCATATCTTTAAATGAATTGATTCATCCTGGCCCAGTCATAAGTGGTGGAGCAGCATTGAGTAAGTCTCTGTAAATCCCAGTGTTTTCTACATACATAACTATACAGGGTTTGAAGCGTGACTACAATTAAAACTAACTACAAAACTTTTTTTCCTTCTTGAATCTGATCATTGAAGCTAAACTACAGACATCTGTGAAGTTAACTCATCAAATTGTGCTATGCGTATTATATGACTTCTAGCCAGACATGTCTCAGGGAAACAAAAGAAAAAAAATATTTCTAAGGGTTTCACAGTCCTCAGTGGGTGTAGATAATTCTCTTCCACATGAAATGCCTACAGTCTATGTATTGGTTTGAAAAGCTGACCCTCTTTTTTTGTGGGTATACTGCAATTAAATTTGATACCAATTAACTATGTGCATTATAAAATAAAGTCTAGAGCTTCGATGTAACAATTGTGCATGGAATATGTGCATTGATTAATTATATGAAACTTTTTCTTTGTAAAGGAACACCTTCAAAAAGAAAATCTGGTCTGTTGAGGAGAGGGTAGCGAAATCACTAGCTCCAAGTGTTGCCGTAGGCCTGGACAATTTGAATGGTTTTTCTAACACCTCTTCCTAATTTTTATTTCTTTTTATTCTACTCTTTATGAAATACCAAGCAAGAAAACCATCCAGAGAAGGAGAAAAATGATAGTTCTGTACTTTCTGCATAACCTTGAACAAGGCATTTAAAATCAAATCCACATAACTCCTTTTAAAATGCTAAAAGTCTCATTTAGTTCAATGGTTAATACAGAGGATTTGGATAATTCCAATTTTACTGAAGTATCCCCATTTAGCTTCCTCAGGGCTAAAGAAACCTGAGAGGCTGAAGTCAACAAGTTAGCCAAAAAGTTGTATTATCTAAATCTAGACAATGGGTTTTTGTAGGTATGACCTTTAAATCTCTATGCTATTTGCAACAAGTGCATAATAGTAGTTCCCTGTTTCAGAGAGGTGCACTGACAATTTCCAGCCTGAAAAATACAATGAATAATACCAATAAGTATGATTTTTAAAAAGCCTGATTCAATTTCTCTATTGAAGTTAGAGTGTTTTAACTAGCCTGGTTTTAGGGCAAATGATACAGGAAAACTTTTTCACCCTTCCCTGGCTGCCTTTTCAATATGATTTCCTTTGTGGTTACTTATTCCACTCACTTTTAACAATTGCAAGATTTTAAAAGAAAATTGACAGAATAGTGATTTTTTTTCAAAGTTGTTAATGTCCATTCTGTGAGAACTGTACTTTTCCTTTTCACAAAAATCAACCTTATTAAAAAAATAAAAAATAAAAGGGAAAAGAAAAAGGAAAGGCAAATACATGATTTAACTTAATCACAAAATAGTTTGCAAAGTTTCCGAAAAAAAAGAAGTTCAAACCCTGAACATGAAACCTTTATTATACAGAAAATTTCATTTGTGTTGTGGAAGTTATTCTATTCTAGAAGAAAATCTCAGGAATGCAATTTGGTACTGTGTGTTAAAGTTTCTAAGCAGGGATCTGAGTTCATGTGGCTGCTGTAGGTATGAAAGGAAGGAGCATCTTCAATGCATAGTGAAAATGGAAAGAACATAGAAGAGCACATCATCAATGGTATGGCCGTCAGAAAGTATCCTTTTAATGCACAATACTATTACTGTATAAGCCTCCTCTTCACTGATGGAAAACACCGTGCAATTTTGTAATACAGTTTTAAGATCCAGCATTTTGTTTCAGGAAGAGGTTAGGCTTTCAGTTACGTATGCTGGAGTATTAAATACATCAAGAGAGGAATTAATGAAAGGGAGTTTCTTCTGTTGCTACTAGAGGCTCCTGTGAGCAGTTTCGTATTAGGTGCTATCACTCTTCCTCCTCCCTCCCTTCTGTGCCTCCTGCTGCTCATGTTAGCAAGACCTGGCCACTCGCAGCCAGGTCCCATAGCCCAGTGCCCACCTTCACTCTTGCAATTAGGAAAAGCTGAGGCTTTTCTTTTAACAGATTGCTTGTAAGTTACTATCTGAACATTTAATGAAGCAATACTGGAGATGTCATACTGCCTTGGAAAATTTTTTGTATTATGAAACTACAGAAATATGTTAGCAAAGGGAAAAATGTGATCGCTGTTAGCACTGCTCCATATGTACCCTGTCTGCAGCCATTTCTGGAGAAATCTACAGTAATGGTTAGTTCATTCTGAATTAAAATATTATTTCTGCTTTGTATTTCACCACAAACATTGTTGGGTGTAAACATCATCTGATAACACTATTAACATTCCAAATCTTGACACATGATTATTTCACTTGCCTGTGTGTGGTCAGAGCTGTTTCAGAAAAATTGTTGAATCTTTTTTTTTTTTTTTTTTTTTTCTTTCTTTTTCAATTGCCATTACTTTTCCTTATCTTATCTCATTCATTCATTCAACTTCAGGTAGTGGAATGCTGCACATGTTCAATGCCAAGTCATCCTGTCTGACCCTCACTGTTGAGATTATTTTTTTCTTCTGTTGTGATTAAAATCTTCACCTAAAAGCATTCACAATCATAAATACAAATTTCCCTTGATTATGGCTAAGGTCATTCTAACTGAAAGCAGAGAAGCTTAACCTGAGCTTACCTGAAGAGCTAAGGAATTATTTTTCATTGTTCGTGGCATATTCCAGGCCACTTGAACGCTAGTACAACCCAGCGGCTCATGGAGCATCATGGCTTGCAATATATATTTATCGTATAGCTGGCATTCTAATGTAGGCTAGAGTGTATTGTATTCTCTGTGTGTAAATAAATTCTTGATCAAAATTTATTGACCACAGGAATACTTCTTTATCATGATCTCTGAACCCTGTCTCAGAGAATGCATAAGATGCAGTACGTACTGTTACCTGGCATCTGGTTTTCAGTACAGTGGCTTTTAACAGTGTCATGAGAAAATAATTTGCTTACTTCTTGTTACCTAAGTGCAAACGTGCTTAAGTAGAGTAAGCACAGAAAATCTTAGCATCAGGAATGAGAAATGTGTTTCTGCCCATAGCTTTTCACAGAAAGGATGTTGTGGGTGACTCCCTAAGTGTAGCACACAGTGAAGCTTGTCCTGGTGATCTTAAAAAACATAATCCTAGAGAAAGTATTCTACCAAGCAAAAGATGAGAAGAACACAGGACAAAGTAATACCATTTGAATTTAGCTTTACCTGGGATTCTTTTTTCATACTACTTTACTCAAAAGGATTTAAATCATTACATTCATAAACTTTTGTTGACAGTTTTGGTCTAGAGCTTAGACAGATAGAATTATTTTGGTGAAAATCAGAGTGAAAAATAGTGAATTCCATTCTCATATTTACTTTGCAACAAGGCTGTAACTGGTTGTATTTATGGAGCCCTAAACTATGGTGTGCACTTGAGCACATACCCAAGTCTTTTGACAGAGTGCAGCCCTTTAGAAGATACATGGTTTCTGATGTTGGATTGGAGCTCACACTGTACCTTCAGTTCTTTGCTATTGGGATCCCACATGCAGGTCAGAGCTTTCGCTTCACTATGACTGATATCTTACCCTAGTTAAATTTTCTTTCTGTTTCAAAGGTATTGCTTAATAAACCCTTTCTTGTCATATAACTGAATGGTCATTTGTACAGTCAGCTGTATCAAAGTATTTCTCAAGATTTTCCTGATTGCCTACAGCTTTTTTAATACCCTCACAAGTATAAATGTCATCATTTGCTCTGCATATGGCAATATTTAACAACCTCAGCTGGAGTTTTTTACACTTCTGAATGTGACGTAGTGCTGGTAGAGGATTTGGTTTTTGTTGGTTTGTTTTCTTCTCTAGAGGTGTGATGCCAGTTAGCTGCATGTTGGCTTGTCAGGTATCGTGAGCACTGCTATCACATCTGCCGATGTAGGATGGATGGCAGATGCCTTAGGGTGCCACAACATCAGCGTTTATTGCATTTCAACATTATAACTGTCAAATGTGTATTCTATAAGACTTCAGTTTCACAAGACATTATTACAAAGATCTGAACTTTGATGTGGTATTGACAGAGCAGTTATTGTTATTACTTGTCTTATGGATTTCAAAAATTATTCCATAATGAAACTAGGGAACTTAATTATTATCTTTGTTGAAATGTTATTATACTTTAAAACACAAGCTATGTATGACCGTAGTAGT
This sequence comes from Alectura lathami, assembly GCA_013399715.1. Classification (NCBI taxonomy): domain Eukaryota; kingdom Metazoa; phylum Chordata; class Aves; order Galliformes; family Megapodiidae; genus Alectura; species Alectura lathami. The sequence goes on along the minus strand of VXAV01009346.1, from coordinate 1,737 downwards.
TGTTATCTTAGAGTAACTTTGCATTTTTATATTAAAAGATTTTATTTGTTTATTGTTTATTTGTTATCAGCCACCTCTATATCCAATTTTGAAAATAACAAAAAATAAATTTTTGTTTTGACACGTTCATAGAAGTATATGGGTAAGTGAAAATGCTGCTTTAGACTCATCCGAGTCAGTCAGCCAGTTGATTACTGAATGCTCAGTTTCACACTGAAGACAAGCAATAGTATATGTATGATATAGTCAGGATAGAAATAACAGTTTGATGTGATAGCCAATTCATTTTAAGGGAAGAAACCCACCGCTGTCATTACCTGCAGATTACACAGCATAGTAGTGGAAGTGCACAGTGCAGGTACCAGAGATGCTGAATTTTACAAGGCAGGAGATGTAAATCGGAGAGACCCTGTGATATATTCTGTTCCAACCCACTGCTCTTACAAAGTCAGGAAATGAAAGCCATGGAAACGCATCTAACTTAGTCTTGTACTTGGGTGATACTTTACCAGTTACAGGCATCTTATGTCATTTTCAAGGCCAACAATTTTACAGGCATCTGCAGGATTTGCAACTGTTAAAATGTAACTCTTAAAAAACATTAAATGGAAATGAGAATATTCAGAGCACCATTTACCTTTTCTGCAAGTTATAAAAAAATATTTTCCTAAAGTAAAAGACTGGTGTTTGGCCCCTGACACAGTTAGTAGGATTGGAGTAGACACCCTCATTTCGCTGCATACTCTGGCAGCAAAGATCTTCTCCTTCATTTCTGGCATAAGAAACTAATTACCCGGGTCATATGACAGCTGGAATAAATGGTGCAGATTCTTTCTCAGCTGTAAAGTGAGATAGTAGCGTTTCTGTTTTGTTATGTGGGGGGTGGAATGATATGAAAGGAAGGCAGCAGATCTGCTGGCTCAGATGGCCAGTCGACCATTGGAGAGGAAGATAAGGGGCTGCTCCTGGGGGTGTGAGGTAGCTTCTCTTCGCTTTTGCACACTGATATGAGTTAAGTATGGCTCTTGCAGGAGTTACTGCTCTGTGACTCTTTGTCCTCTCACATAGCAGTAAAGGTTTCATTAGTGGAGTTCGGCTAGGCAATGAACGCTTCTAGGACTTGCAGACCAACAATTGTAGTCTGAATAGGGTATCATACTGAGTGAGGAAGGTGTGTGTAAAAAAAAAGAATGAAATATGAAGTATGCGCTACCAAATTTTCTCAAGAGTGTGGGGAAGAGTTTCTGTTCAATATGAGGCAACTTCTGATATTTCGTATTGAGAGGCAAAAAAGTGCATGTAGCAGTATCTGAGTATATGAAGACTTCTTCAGTTTTTCTAACTAGTGGACAGTTTTTAATTGAATATGCTGCTCTNCCCAAATTTTTTAAACAGATAAAGAAAGACAAAAAAAAAAAAAAAAAAAAAAAAGAGATAACAAACACAAAATATCTTCAGAACATTTTTAGAACATTTTTAGAACATTTTTTCTTTTACTGACAACTTGTGACCGCTGCTGTAGGACCTGAATTCAGTTTTTCCCAGTCTATTTTACAGATACACAAGCATCAATGACTAACTAATCTCAAAGTATGCATTGGTTATCCTTCAGGGAGAAAGACTAAAAGGGGCGTGGGGTGCAGGGAGTGGAATAAATCTTGCTCTTACTGTAGATTTTTGGGTCTGATGTAAATTCTTATAATTTACATACTTGCTCACAAATACACTCTCTACTCC
>VXAV01009345.1:70275-84007 GCA_013399715.1 Alectura lathami | reverse complement strand
AAAGGGAGTACTTCAGCTTCACAGTGATCTGTCATACAGAATAACAGATATTTGGAGATAGGAAGACTGGTTAGGACTCTTTTACTAACTGGCAAAACAACAAAATAGTTTGTTTATGTTAAAGCTAATGTATTTTCTAGCAGTATGACCAGTATCAATTTTGAATGGAGTTCTATCACTTTCAAACATACAATATTCCACAGTTCTTTGGCTTTCTTTTTGTGAGAGATTTCCTGACATTCAGCTTATGTTTTCCTTTACATCATGCTACTACATTTTGATTAAATATGTAATAATGCAAAAAAAAATCAACCAAGCAAAAAACTCCTAATTTTTTACTACAAGAAGTCACACAAAAAGAGCTTTTCTAAACTACAATAATAAATGAAATTTGGTCACAGGGCAACACTTTACATGACAGTGCAACCATGGTTTTGCTCATGTATCTGTTGTGTGAGAAAAAAAAAAAAAAAAAAACTGTTCATATATCCAAATTAATTTTATGCTATGTGAAATGCCTGTTTATAATCATTGTAGTTCAGGGATGAGAGAAGCTGTATGTTTTCTTAGAAGAAATTCAGATGTAGAGAAACTTATTTTAAATCTGTATGAAAACTTGGGAAACTATAATAAAGTTGCACCTGTTTAAAACCTATCATAGGTAGGTTTAGATTAGTTCTTGAATGGATTCCAATGTACCAGAGATTCAGTTGTTAAGTTATATGCACACTTAGTTTATTTTAAAAATGCTACAAATGCTTGTTGAAAGTATCAGGTCTCAAGGAATGTTTTCATACACGGTTACTGAATTAAGGCTGCACTCCAGGTATATTTGTTATTCTGGTTACAATGGAACTGGAACAGTTTTGCACTTATTTCAACACAGCAAAATGTAGCATCTGTCATCTTGCATGTTTGTAAATCAGCAGAAAGTATGGCATCTCATACGTTTAAGTTAATTTATACAAAATCTTGTGATTCTTTCTGACAAAAAAGAAAGAGAATTTTTAAAATACATTTCAATATTTAATGTTAATAATGATCAAGAAGTATAAAAATTAAATATCTACTCTCAGTACTGTATTAAATGTAGTTTACTGAAAATCTGTGTTTAAGGCTCACTGGGATGACCAAATTGTGTTCATATCCATGCGAGCAAGAAATCTAATGAAAGTAGCAAAACTTGATTCTAAATCAGATATGAACATAAAAGCAAAGGCTCTAGCTGTTAGGAATTTTTAGTTTGAGTCTGGACAGTGAAAGTATACTTGACCATTAAAGGAACCCCACAATCTCTGGCATACTTTCCCTGAATTTGAACATTACTCATTGCAGCACAGAGCTCCTAACTACATTTGAATAATGAAAGCAGCCATTTCTTGTATGATTCTTAGAAGTCGAAGCTCCCTTGTCAACATAACCTGTCAGTGCATATTACCAATGATATCTGACTTAGGGGAAGAAGTTTTCATCCAGAGTTGAATGAAAGTAACTACCAGTTATAAATAAAACTGAATCCCACCACACATGACAATGAATACATGCTGTTTCACTGAGACTACAGGTTAGCTGGTTTATTATGTGAGTTCCCTCACCTTCTCTTAACAGATTCTGATTGCAGATTAGCAACAGATTCTTTGTTGAATACCTATTATAGCTAACATGGAAAAACTTACCTCTACAACAGAATAAAGACAGAATAAAGGCTTGAGCTGTATTCTACACTTTGAGCATACGGTGACCCTTGCCAGGAACTCAGTTCAGAACACTCCTGGCCCCAGCATTGTCATGGAAACAGTGCCCTACAAACATCAGTCAACTGGTTTAGCTGCAGATCAAACATGGGACTGTGGCTTCATCCTGTTGTGTGTAGTATTCAAAGGCAATGACTTTGTGGCCTTTTGTCCTTTAAGATGCTTACCTCAAAAAACTGCAAAATTACTCTGTTCTCACAAAGTATTTCCAATTTCCTAGCAGCCTACTTATAATCAAACCATGCATTTCACTGCTACTAGGATTTAATTTTGTCTTTTGTTTTACTGCTTCACTGAATACCACTTCTCTCAGAACATTTTTATTGTAAACCTTATCTATATAGATAAGATAATATCTTATTATCCATTACTTATAATCTGAAATGCACATTCTATTTCAAAAGCCAGTTAAATTTTGGGATAGATTTATTACGTTAGTATCAGTTCAATGCACCTTTTAGGCAGATACTCAAATCCTGGTGCACCGAAGTAAAGCTCATGAGTAGAGAGTAGATACAACACATACTCCACACACATTCTGACACACCTCGCTTAGGCTCCCAACAATGAAGTAATACCTACAGTATTTTTTCCTTGATTCTATTACATAGTCAGGAAGGTCAACTGGTAGGCAAGAAAATTTGCCCTGTAGTAGGGCCTTTTTGACTGCTTTTCCTCCCTGTGTAGCACACCTTCTGTCAACTGCACCTGACAACTGTAGTCCCAGGATATGGCACACAAGGCTGCTGGAGAAAAATTATGTGAAAGCTCTCCAAGGTATTTATGGGCATAAATGTAATTCACTCTACCTTGGCAAATACTGCTTTGAAAATGTTTTTTTTTTTTTCCTAAAATTAATTATCAAAACCATGAAGTGGCTTAATCTTGCATCTTTAATAGTGTTTTATTTTTTTTTTCCCTGAGAATTAAATGTGAGAAGCTGTCAAAAGATAATGTATTCTTTTTTAGTTAAGCACCTTCTGTCCTCAGCACTTTCCTGTGCTGATGGTAGGTCAAGTTGCCTGCCAGCTATTTTCTGTCCAGATCAGCCCATGAGTTCCCATTCACTCTGAGAATCCTTAGCTAAAGTGAGTGGAGCAAGAATCAAAGACTGTATCTCAGGCGCTGGGAGTTCCACGGTCTGATTCACAGAAGAGAACAGTGATTGTCAGCGTAACAAAGCCTAAGTATGTCCCTCTTTCACCTGCCTGGTAGACAGCCATGAACAAGGCAGAAATGCAAAACCTTTATTCACATCCTTTTCACAGAAGAGAGAACATAAATTTTTTATTTCAGGACATTTAACTGGGACTGTCCTATTTTTTTTTTTTTTTTCAACCAACAGTTCATGAAATTACATACATCTTAGATGTCATAGAGATCCAAATAAAATAAATCATTACTTATTTTTCATGACCACCCTGGACTGATTGCAGCTATCTTATGAAATTCATTTTAATTCCCTGGAAAGAAAATAGTTCTTTAAACTGATAATTTATTAGATTAATCTTCAGTTTATTTAGCTTTGGAAAGTTAGAAAATATGGAGCAACCCATGGTCTTTGGACTGCAAGAAGACCTATTTTACTACGTTCCATGTGAGTAACTTCTCTCTGTTCCATATAAATAACTTGCTCTTGGTCAATGCAGTTAAGAAAAAACTGGTGGTAACAAATTGCCTTGATAATTCAGGTCTTTTAAGACTACGGATAAGGATTTTAAGTGTCTGTCAGACACAAAATGAGGTGAAACAGAAAAAAAACAACCGCAGGAGGAAGTCAAAGCACACTCAAAAAAAAAAAAAAAAAAAAAAAAGGTTGGTTTTATTCGATAACTTGCCCTTTATATTCTGCCATTGATTCTCTTAGGTTATGAACAGTGTGTTCATATTGCAGAAGATCTAGTTCAGCCTTGGAAGATGAACAAAGTTATGCCTTCATCCCAGAGATGTATCACTTATTCTGAATCATCTGTATTAAAACATGGCTTTTTCTTTATTAGGTCCGTTGCAGAATGTGCTAATTCTTCAGCTTATACTGCATTCTCAGTGGTAAAAGCTTGTAGTGAAAAAGTGGCAGTTCTGGTTTCCTTAAAATTGTGCAACACTTACTCACTGAATAAGTGACATAAATTCAAAGTGTCTGTTGTCTTTGTTGATTGTGTTCTGGCTAATGCAGTAACAAACTGTTTGTTAGAGTATTTCTGATGGATGCAATCCATCAGATGCTAGCATGAGGCACACGTCTCTCGGTGTGAATACACACGGCACGTTACTGTCTTGATGCAGCTCTGTTGTGATTTGTCAGGCTTTGGAGCAATGGGCAGGGTGACTGTGCCCTGCACACGCTGCTGCTCAGCCGCTCTGGAGAGGGGTCAGTGAAATCCTAGTGGGTTATCCTCTGAGATAACCAGAGCAGCCTGGCCGCCCACAGGTCTGTGGTCTGAAAAGAACTACATGTCCTTCTGATATCACATCGTTTGTTCTGCTCATCTCTGTCTGTGCAGTGAAATAGGAGCCCAAGACTGGTTCTCTGGGAGCATAATTAGTCACATATTATCTGTAAGGCATTTTACCATTTTGGAGCCCCCTGAGATTTACATGTTTTACAGAAATAAACCATTTGAAAAGGTTGTGTTTCTGTGCATTAGGTGATTAAGAAATGTCCCTTGTATCAATAAATGAATAATTAGAGAAGAAGCTTGTTAAATAAGTACATCTGATGCCTTAAAGAGGAAACACAATAGAATACTGCCCTGATAAATGATTATATTTTCAATACATTACATCTGAATATATTTCATAAAAACCCTGGGAGCCTTACAAATTAATACCAGTTTAAAGAGTAGATTTGATTAAAAAAAATATATTTTGCTGCTATGTATTTATTACCGTGACAAGTTTTCATATTTTATTTATCAGTTATAAACTTTATTATAAATGAAACTTACACTGACTTCAGGCAGAAATAAAATCTGCATGACTTCGAGGCAAAAATGAGACTGGTTTGTACAAAAGCCAAAGTGTTTATGAATTCCATCATCTTTAGCCAAGATATACATGCTTGGCACATCTGAAAACAAGGCCCAGCCACTTAGCTGTTTCCTCAAGTTGCAGAGTCCTGATTTTATAATTAGTGTCTACACAGTGCTCATATTTTTATTGATTTACTTACACCGAGAATCGCGCTAAGCTCAGAGTCCCCTCACATCACCTAGTGGATAAGTAGATGTTGTGAAATGCCCCTTGCTCCAAATGCTTGCAGTTAAGTAAAAAAGACAGGAAAACGTGATCTGAGTTGAGGTTCATGAGACTGCACAGCACTGCAGAGGTTCTGGTCTTCTAAGGTCCAGTCCAGTAGAAATTAGCATGTATTGATGCATGGGGTGCTTTCAAAGTCAATGAAAGCTTGCTATTTGCGCAGTGCTGAACTCCAGTCAAGGACAACATCTACTTCTAAATTTAGATCTAAGTGGCTAAATAATTGCATTGCAACCATCCGTATGCTTAAACATGTAGACGTGTATGTAAACAACTTTTTTGGATCAGGATCAGAAGGCTTTGCACTTGCCACAATATAGCCCTTAGTGAAAGTAATGAAATACCCCAGACTGAATCCCATGGAGCAACCTCTGAATTCTGTTCAGTCTACTCCTGTTCTCCTCAGCTAGATAGATCTCTCTGACCAGATAAAATTTGTTTCTGATGCTTCCATTATTTTCTTAATAAAGATAATATTCTTTAAAAGTGCTTTCTAATACTGATTTTCTCTACTGCCTATTCTTTCTTGTTCCATCAAATGATACCAGTGTGGCAGAAGCAGAATGAAAACAATCAGCATGCTTTCTGGATAAGTGTAAACAACTCCTACACTGCCCTGCTAATATTAATTCCACTGTTGTGTTGCCTGAAGATACTCATAACTGGCTTATAAAACCGATGCTGCGAGGAAATTCTTGCTGTCTCTCTCTCTCAAAAAAACACTAGTGTGTTTCCTACATGGCTCACCTATTTTTTTTCTCCGTAGTAGGTTCTGGTTTTTATTTTTACTTATTTATTTATTTTTTAAATGAAGCTAATAACTTTCCTTCATTCCTTTCTTCTCATCTTTCTAGCTTCTATTCAATAGACTCTATAATGTTGATATAGTATATCTCCACTATGTTATCAGTGAACTTGTAATTTAAAACCTATTCCCAGTTACTGAGTTTATCTGGTGAATACAGGTTTTTGTTTTATTTCTGGATTGTGAAGAAAGAAGAACTGAGAAATGAATGGCAAAAATAACACTGAAGGAAATAAGGTCAAGTTACATTTGTGATGTTCAAAAGTAAACTGATTTTTTGCATACTTGTTTATTAGTCAGAATTTATTGGGACTATTTTTTATAAAAATACTATTTACTATGGATAAGTGCCACGTGATCAGAAGATTCAACAGTTCTCATCTCTGTTTCCTCAAAGGGAGAAAATGAAAATGTTATATAAAGATTAAAAGATGATTTCTTTTTCTTGCTTGTGCCATGTCCTAAGTCTCTTGAGTTTTGAACGAATTTATATTTTCAGGTGAAAATATCATAAATATTCTAAAAAAAAAAAAAAAAAAAACACATACGACAGGCAGAACACTTTGATCGAAAACAGCTGGGCCCACTGATATCGCAACTAAAACCACTTTGTGTCCTGTGACTTAAATTGTTAACAGTAGAGAGGTGTATTAGAAATATCTGCTCATAGTGAAGAGTGAGACTAGCCTTGAAAATCCTACCTGAAAATGTCTGGAGGAACTAAACTTTCACAGTGGTGGGAAATCTCTGCTGGTACAAGCAGAAAAAAAAAATATATTATGGCCTCAGTTATAAGGGTACATACTGACAGCAGAGAAGTTTTGTGTTTCAGAATAATAAATTGTTGAAAAAGTGAAGAGGGAAAGCTTTCCCAAGTGTATTTCAACAAAAGGTCACCTTGATCACAGTGACAATCTAGCACGGTTCGATAACAAAGTTAAGGGGAAATGAGAAGGGTGTTCATTCAGTGGAAATACATCTGAAGATTTAATGCAGAGCCGAGTCATCTTGGTATGAATCTAAAGAGATCAGTGACCTAGTGAGAGACTTGCATCAGGGGCTACAATATGGCTTCAAGTTTATGGGCGTATAATCATGTGTAGGTACTAGGATCCTCATAGTAAGCAATATTGTACTGAAAGTCCAGAAGCAAAATTATCTGTGTTTTAGACTGTGTCAGCCCTGGACAACAAATGGGCATGGAGCAGGTGGGCTCATTCAAAGGCCTTTGAGTCTTTAACTACTGTCACTGAGAAGAAAACTGAGGAATGACAAAGTGATGTTCGATATCTATCTATCTATCTATCTATCCGACATCAGTAAACGTCTTCTCAATTCCAATCCCTTGACGTTGGAGTGTGCTTGGGTTTCAAGCAGGATCTTCAGCACATCCATATCATTATAACAGAGTAGTGTCTATTGTTGGCTTCAGAAGCTCTCTCCATGAATGCATCTCTACTGTAACCACTGTTTTAGTTGGGGCAGTAAGAGATCTCAATTTGTGAGACACAGAGTCCCCAGATGATGAATCAAGAACAACCACAACCTTCTGGATTGGTCTTTCTTGCCTTTTAAATCGGTTTTTGCCTCTACAGACTGTTCCCAGGGTTACTTTCATCACTGGAGTTTGAGATCTCATAATCTTTATATCTTTAGTTTTGGAGATTCCTGATGAGTTTCTCTACAGTTTTTATAATCCCTTATATACCTTCTGACAGGTATTTATCTACAGTGGAAGGAAATTACTAGTATCAGGTAGATAACTGAGAAGTTTGTTTCTCATATTTTTGATAGCATTATGGTTGCAGAAAATAGCAAGCACATTCTTCTTGTTTTTGTAAAGATGATTTTGGAATCCAGAGATACGAGGAAAGAAGGGTAGTTGGCTTCTTTGATGAACACCATACTTTTGTTTTTAAATGTCATGATTTTTATGTCACTCTTATTTAAATGTGCTTTATATATGAAGAACGACAACCTGATGATCCAAAGAGTTTGTGTCATAGGAGACTACAGGCAAGACAGAAAGGCAGTAACTTTGCATCAGATCTACAGCACAAATCAGCATTTAATTGGAACTTCTTGTCTTCTCACATTATTATTTTATATTCTGGTGGAATTCAGTGCCGATGTTGTATTTTCNTTTTTTTTTTTTTTTTTTTTTTTTTTTTTTTTTTTTTTTTTTTTTTTTTTTTTTTTTTTTTTTTTTTTTTTTTTCTAGAGAAATTTACATTTGGTTGGAATTGTAAGCAGATCAGAATCTTCTGTATGTGCAATGTTATTTAAACAGATTAATTCTTCTGTATGCATTTGTTGGTATAATCTGAGATTAGAACAAACACTGGTAGTTCCTTTGGTATGAAATTTGACATCTAAATGAGAAAGTTCGTGAAAGGTGAGAGACAGTTCTACAATAAAGTTTACATGTAAAGGCAGAACGTTGAGTTCTTTGGTTTGTAACATTGAACTAAGTGGGGGGGTGTGGGGTCATTAATCCACGTGATTTGATGCAGTCTGATGCAGAAGATGGGCTGCATACTCTAGTGGTGGGGAGATCTACCAGTGAGAAGCAGATATTATGAACAAAGTGAAAGGGTAGATAGTAGTTAAAGCCCTGGGCTGGCTTGCTTGGAGCATTGGTGTGCTTCTGTAGAATTTTTGGTGCCACCTTGAGCAAATAAAACTTAACACATTTACCCTGCACATAATCAGAAGTGAAGGAAAACACTTTTTAGCCTCAAATACTTTTCATTAGGACATCATCTCTTGAGTTTAAAATTGTCTCTAGCCACGCAAAGAATTTCATTACGCAGTTTCCTGGGGATTACGAGCCAGTGGGAGAAGCCGAAGGTATGGACTCCAGTCAAGGGCCATTAATTCCAGTCTGTCATTGAAGACCTCATTGAAGGCCTCATTGTGGCTTTCCAATACTTAAAAGGAGCTTACAGGCAGGAGGGGGACCGACTTTTTACACGGGTGGATAATGGTAGTACAAGGGGGAATGGGCTAAAACTGAAAGAGGGGAGGTTTAGGTTGGACATCAGGAAGAAATTCTTCACTGAGAGAGTGGTGAGGCCCTGGCACAGGCTGCCCAGAGAAGTTGTGGCTGCCCCATCCCTGTCTGTGTTCAAGGCCAGGCTGGATGGGTTCCTGGGCAGTTTGATCTAGTGAGCTAGTGGTTGGCAGCCCTGTCCACAGCAGGGGGTTTGGAACTAGATGGTCTTTGAGGTCCCTTCCAACCCAAGCCATTCTATGATTCTGTGATTCTATGATTGAACTCCTGGAGTTCACTCTGCTTCAGTCAGCATATCAGAATGAAGAAAACCATGTTCTGCTTTATTTAGGGATAGATTTTGGATCATTCAACTGACTTTGAGTTTACTTTAGTTTATCAGAAAACAGAAAATGAGTCTCTGTTGCAATGAGATTCAACTATTTACTTTTTCACGCTACTTGCCTTAGCATGCAGTGAGAGGTCTGTTGTTATTTAGGTGCTTGGAGAAAGCCTTACCGTATGAATTAAAACCATGCTTACAATTGCCCATATAACATACCGGCATGTTAAAGATTTGTCAGTCCTTCAAAAAGATCTTTTCTATTTTCTTTGAGAGAGAAATGTAAAATAATCAAAAACTAGTTACTAAGTAAATTTGTTTGATCATTGAACAGTATGGAAAATGTATAACAAAAATTAAATGTTATTTGCTATCAGTTTTTAATTAATTGGCCTTTATGTGTGACCAGTAATCTGTAGTTTCTTTGTTGAATGTACTGCTGTAAACTTCAAGCTTCTTTTTTACGTTAAGATATGTCTCTTCACCCAGTAGTGTTCTTTGTTATTTCGTTGTGACAGTGGCCCAGATATTGCTGCCCGTCATCACAACAATGAAAAATCCAACTGGGGAGCTGGCCGTTGTTTCAGAAATGGGTTTAAATATTGGTAGACTAGAAAAGCAATCTATAACTATGAATGAAATATGTATTCCTGCTCTTTCCATTTTCCACCATCCACATTCTGTAAAAAGGTTCACTTTATAGAGTTAAGAAAAATGTCATCTTAGGTTTGGTTAGGATTTCAGTAAAGTAATTTCTAGAAATGGCTTCATGCCTTTTAATTTTTTAATTCACAATTATGCCTCTCTCTAGTCAGGTTACAAGGCAAAATCTGTATCTTGAGTGAGGGTTGTAAAAAAAAAAAAAAAAAAAAAAAAAAAGGAGGGAATCAAAAGGTAAGAAAGTTTCATTAGTTAAGTTCCAACAGTGAATGGAAACAGCTAACAGCTTTTCTAAATTAGTAATAAATAAAATTTCACAGAAAATATAAACAATTAAATATAATGAGGAGCATGTAATTACAGTTACTGAGTAGTAGAACTGAAGAAGCCGACAAAATGACAAAGTGAAAAAGCACACCCATAAATTAACAGCTAGAATTGTCACAGTAATTTTGGCTGTTAAAATGTAACTGCTGTGTGGCTGGAAAAGTGGATCTCCACTTGTTCGTTTGCTTGTAGGAAACCTTATGGAAGATTATATATGATGTTTTTAGGCTAATTATTTCAATTTGTGTTTGCAAAAATAAGTATGTTTTAGTACTGTTTTTTTTTGTTTGTTTGTTTGTTTTTAGTTAATATGAATATAGGCATATCATACTGAATTCAGTTCTAGCTCATTTATCTTAAACAGTTAAGAAAAGACTGTATTCTAGATCTTTGTAATGATGAGTTGCTCTAGCAGAACCAAATAGAGATAGGTTCATAAAGATTTACAGAAGTACCAGACAGAAAGAATTCCAGTTTGGGGATAATTCCGTTATCCCCAAAATTGCTGAGATAGCAAATAAATTACTTTTTCTTGTAGTTAGACTTTAAATGCCAAAAACTGGAAGAGGAAATGAAAAAAGGGTTAAAAATGAGAGGAGGTGTGAGGACACAGCTTGTCCATAAAGAAGCTTGGCCTCCAGACTCACCTAATGTGAGGGATTTACCCAAGGTACTTTAAAATATTGCGAAATTTATGATGTTGCCCTGACCTGGTACTGTGCCCCTTAATTGTCACAGGAAAAGCGAAGGAGTTAATGCCTCATCTGGTACAACAGTAATATAGCAGGAACTGCTGAGGAATGAATTTTAAGGCTCAGCTTTGCTTGTACTGCAACACATTTACTAATGTTATAGCTCACTGTCCACATGCTAGCGAAAGCTGACAAAGAGCGTGGTTTAGGTGGATGTATTGGCTGTATGCAGCAGCAGATGAAGAACCAGCACAATCCGACTTGACCAGCTCTGCTGCAGTAGATTTGCAGGGGAGAGGGAGAGCAGACACCAAAGGTGGTGGCATATATAGTGTTAAATCAGCGAGGCTAAATGAGCCTCTGAGTTTGGACAGAAGAAAATAAAAGGCTCTAAATTCATACTCAGTTACTTAGGTCAAGGTGAAAGAGGGAATTCAAACGCCTTTGAAAATGTTAGTTATCCCTGCTGTATACCATTTCCTTTCCAGACATTGCCAGAAAAATGGTATCCCTCCTGATTATTTCAAAAACTTTCTCCCATTCTGGGAAAAAGAAAGCTTCACCTATTTAAAGGAATGTGGTTGTTTTAGTTGCAAGTCTACTGCGGTAGAGAGCATCTTAGATTAGCCAACATTTTACCTTTCTAAGTTTCTGATGCAGATCTGTCCTCTCAGTGCTCTTTATTAGTGTGATTATCAGGCATTGTCCTTGTCTTATTTTGAGGGACCATTTCTGCCTCTCAAAAGACAAATCAGATCCATAGCAGAAGATTGACAGTGGTGCTTCCCAACAACTGGCAAACCAAGTTCATAATACCTTTTCTGTTACTCTTTCATATTTTCTTCTTCAAGAGAACAATGTTTTATAAATATATTTTTCATTGTTATTTAAATATAGTTACTTCTGTTCTTATAGCTGAGAAGATTATAGTAGAATTACAGCTGTTTAACACAAATCCTTCAGAGTAAGTTATTGTTTTATAGAGATCAAATTTAGCGAAGTATTTCTGATTGAAAGTTTCTCCGATTTAATGTATTCTTTTCTCATCTAGTCTAAATGCAGGCTTTTGAGAGAAGTCAGTGCTATTAGGAAATGTAATTATCAACATTTTAATAGAAGTTCCTAATTAGCCTTGCTATTCATTGGTCACAAAACCACATAGCAGAGAAAGTATTTCAACTTTACTCTGAATTCTTTGCACGAACTTGTGAAATGGCAAGTATTAAGTAGAAAGCCATAGGTTAAACTGATTTTGCTAGACTTCTGTTGAGCTAATATAAAGACCAAAATCAGATAATAAGAATATCCTGCCGGTAGTTAAGTAGCTCAATTCTTCATCTTATCTTGTTGGCATTTTGTGCCATTGCAATACTACTTGGAATCAAATGGGAAAGTTTATTCTGTTGTACAGTAAAAAACATCACTGGAATTTTGTGATGTCCAGTTCAGAATTAAAGCATCAGTTCTAAACAGCCTGGTCCTGGAAAAGTAGTGCAAATGCAAGTAAAAACAGCTTCAGAATACAAAACAGAGGAAACATCAGTTGCTAGATGCAGAGACCTGCTTAGTAACCATAACAGCATGCACAGTTCAGTATGTGCTCAGGGGAACAGATTGTGCAGAGCAAGAAACTCTTTCTATAGGATCCATGCTCATGTGTGGCAGTAGAGTGATAATTTTATTTTATTTTTTTCAGAAGGATGGACTTCTTTAAATGATGTCCAGTGCATTGAACAAATAACATTAGTCCTGTCTGATTTTTTCATCCAGAGAGTGGGAAATGCTGAATGCTAGCTGGATGCTGACTCAGCACCCTGGTGGGCATACAGAGTCTTGCTTAGCATTGGGTACCACACAGGACACCCTGTGATGGNTTGCTTAGCATTGGGTACCACACACGACACCCTGTGATGTTTTATTTTCTTTTATATGTTCACATTGGCCTCCCCCAATGTAAAGCATCCCTTTGGGCTCCAAAAAGTGTAAGCTCATGAACTTTTGTTGGGTACAATGTGATGTGAAGCATAAGTGTAGCATCTACTAGGAAAGCAGTCAAATAGGCTATTTCTAGTTATTTCTATCATGTCTGCCATTTCTCAGCATAGTAAGGGAGAGAATATAATGTCCGTCATTGCCTCACCTCTAGCAACAGCAAAGGGCTGATGGAATAAGCTCAGACAGTGACAAGAGCTCAAGAACAGCAAGAATTATGTGTGAAAAAAGAAACAAGGATGGAGATCCCAAGTTGTAAGACCAAGATGTTCTGAAGAAAAAGACAGCAAGAAATTGATTGTTGGGGAGGGGATGCTGAAAATTTAAAGCACTTTTCCCTTCCCCAATGTCATTTCAGCTGGCCCAAGGTTCCCCTAATGCCTATCAGCCATGCTCTTTATAATTTCCTCAGGTTATACAATACCTGATTTCCACCCATCCTATTTTTAGGGCCACTCTGGGACACTGATAATTAGCGTAAGTTGTAACTGCCCTAGAAAGCATGCTAACAGTAAAGCAAAAAACAGTTGCAATCAGCTCATAGTCAGGCCATGTTGGTCTTTCTGGTACAGTAAAAGAATATGATTATGCTCCTTGCTATGTTGCACACGGCTGTTGTGCACTTTCCTGGCTCTGGCTATCAGTGCTCACCAGAAGACTCTTCTTCATAATGAAATGATGCTGTGTGGAACTGGGCATTTCTAGAGCATCTTAGAATTATTATTATTATTATTATTTTTTTATGAATTGCCATCTTCCTCTTCTCACTCCAACAATTACAGGCAGTTGTCTACCAGATTCAAAATATCCAGCATGGTTTTGTAGGGGTAGAAACTTCTTCAAAAGGTTCATATGGACACAAATGATGGGAATCAAGAAGATATGAATCATGTTTATCAGAGTGGCCCT
>VXAV01009345.1:40273-60801 GCA_013399715.1 Alectura lathami | reverse complement strand
AGAGTAGATGTTGAATTGTTGCTTGTTAGTAAGTATTTTACAGTCTCCTTAAACTGTGTTTCTTTTGGTTTCATCTACAATTTAAAATGACTCCAGTCAGCACTTTCACTGCCCTTCTCTGAGGTTCCTGCTTCTGGTTTCCACTTCTGTGCTGTATGGGACGTTGTGCTATCTTGGCAATGAAAAAAGCTGCGGGTGTATTTCCACTTATAATAGTATTTAAGTATATGCACATTTGCAAATCTTGCTTTGCAGGCATTGTTCATAAGTATACATTTAATCATTTTTATATATTTTTAGATCAAAATAAATTATTTTTTTGACCATAGAACTTTAGTTGAAGACTATAGAGAGGACTGAAGCTATCTGCAGCTAGTTTTTGTTGCAACACCAGCTTTCCTGAGCAGAAAAGTATGTTACAATGTATCCTTAAGCTGTCTCTTCACTGCAAATAGGTGTGTACTGTTGTATCAAGGTGAAAAATAGAGATGGCCACTCTACTGTACACAAAGGCAGGTGTAGTGTTGCTTCTGCATAACCGGGTAGTCACTGACAATAGAATGCACTCTGATTTGGAGCTTACCTACAGCTGCAAATAAGAATAGAAACTGACGTCTCATTTCCACTAAAATGTTTTATATTACATTTCAGTTTTCAAGATACCTCTTTTTGTTATCAAATGGAATAAGAATATTTTTGAATAGCTGACATTCTTATGAAATGGGAAGAATCTATTTATGATTCTTTGCATATCTATGAGATAAAAATGTACATTTTCATTGTATTACATAAGAAAGACTTATCAGACACTCAACTAAAATATTGTCCATTATTAACATAGTTTGAAAGCAGAATACTTGACTTTTAATGCCTCCATAGAAAATAAAATCAGCAGTAATATTTTGTGCTTCATATTTCAAAGCAATGGAACTCTCAGAGATAGATAATGAAGTGATGTCCCCCTCTTTCACGTATTAATGAAAATGTAAACAGGAAGATCAGCTGGCTATGGCATTTTTTATGCCAATACGGTGAGTATTATTTTTAGGCAGTGAAGCAGACTCATGTAGATACCACCTACTCTGCCTCTTCCCACAAGCAATGGGACTTTAAGTGCAGACACCACCATGAAGTTTTCCTGTGAATGAGCTGGGAATTGTCTGAATTCAAAAGAACACTCCACAAACCTCACGAATTATGCAAATGTACTTTCTAATATCCCCAAATCTTTTCTTATGCTCTCTCAGGATTTTAAAAATGCAGTTGGAAAACAAAATCCTGTAGGCACTGTAGGCACATCCTGTAGATGTATTGACCTCTGTCTTTCTTAGCAAACTCTTATTGAGTTGAGTCCTGGGCGGTCCAAAGTGATCCAGAAAAGATGTATCAAGGGCCTGTAAAACACTTGTTCAGCTCTGCAAGTGTCATTGATGGTAACTGTGTGTTACACCATTGCCTCACTATAACCATATGTACCTGCAGCATTTCTAATCTATTTGGCTACAGCTCACAGTTCATTTGATGGCTACTTTGCATCTCAGTATCTCAGTTTTTGTGGTTATGGGACAGTTGCCATTTGTGATTTGTTTTATTCACTGTGATAAAGCCAAAGAAGGAGGCTTTGATGTGTTATAAATTTATGTTGCTTCTCCAGCTTTTATAAATAAGAGATCTAATATTTCAAACAGCTGTAGGCCTTATGATCACTATAATATTTGAAATGAACCAATGAGATTAGGTTGTGGAGATCAAGAAGCAAAATTTCAGTCAGGGAATTATATCACTGAGAGTAGCTGAGCAGCCAAAACGTCTATATAATGTGCATTACACAAACAGTTCAAAGCACTTAGGTTAATTTCTTCTTACATCAAATTCCAATTATAAATGGTACTTGAGAATATTTTTAGAAAGCTTATAAAAAATCACTGGCTTTACACCCTTCCATATTTATGGACATAAAATTACTGAAGATGTTCATTAAAAAAAAACACTAAAGCAATAAATAAATAAATAAATCTTCTTATGAACAGATTCCTCAAAGCACTAAGGTCTGCAGTTAACTTTAATTGAAATGGATGGGAATTAAGTACTTATGTAAGCATTGAACAGTCTCAGGACAAAGGCATTATGAGTTGAGTCCCCTTGTAGACATTCCCAAACAGTTGGGAGAATAAGCCTGAGTGCTTTGCTTAGCTGGCATCTAACAGATTGGTGCACCCTTGTGAAGAGGCCAAGATGATTAATTATAAATCCATATCAGTGTTTTCAGAGATAGGGACACCTGGCAGAAAATTTATTTTGCATAAGCTGCTTCACTGGAAACCAAGCAACATGAGTTGTCGTCCCCCCCATCCTCCCAAAAGTCAAGGAATTTTCTTCTATTTACCCATTTAGTTAACTACATCTCATTATATATTTATTTAGTTGTTTAGTGAGACATATAGTAAGATGATATGTAAATGGATAGGATATGAGGAGGCATGTACTGCTCCTGTTTACATTGTTTTTGTGAGAAATCTGCAGATGAAGTGACATGGAATGAGTCAATATGGCTGTTTCATTTCCATTATGCTGGAAAAGAAGGAGTAAGAATATCTATGGCAACAGAGGTTTAATATATGGACTTCTGTGTTCCTACTGTAGATGCTCTGTACTTCCAAATTTCACCAGCTTGAGAACTTCTTTGTCCATCCTGCTATAAAGGGAAGATGTAAAATGAGCTAAGATATTCAGTCCTCAAAGAACATTTTCATTAACTATTTGATGATCTTTATAGTTTATTTTCATTCCAGCCCCACATACAATCAGGTTGGGAGGAAGTGAAAGAAAAATATATCACAGCCTTTGGTCCTTGTGGTACAAAAGGACAACTAGTGACTTGGACCACTTTAGTAGTGTTTTTGATACTGTATAGACTGAAGCAAACAGCAAGGACAAAAGAATTCATCACTACAATATTTTTGGAGATGTACATGCAGTTACTTATGTTCTCTGACCCTTTATTTATTTTAATCAAGAAACAAAAAACCTGAGTTCAGTGGCGATAGACTTCTTAGGATTTCTGTGCAGCATTTATGTTAGACAACAATAAATTAAATTATTATAAATTATTTCTTATTATAATTAGCCCTAACTAGAGCCCTAACAAGAGCAAATACTATCTGCTAGTTGTGCTGCTCTGAAGAAGTGTTGGGTGGGATATTTTCAGAGAAGTTGTTTCTTTCAGAGAATTTGTTTCCTTCAGAAAATTCAGACATACTAATTCACTCTAATTAATTTCTGGTATGAATGGTTAAGTTTTGACAAATCTACTAAATTGATGTTTTCTCAAAAGTCTTAAAAGATTTCATGATTACAGTATGTTTATTAGTGGAACAAAATCTAATCTTTCAATTCAAAATAAAATAGAATACAATAGAGCAGCTGGAAGGGACCTACAAAGACCATCTAGGTCTTTAAGACCAGCTGCCTGACTACTTCAGGGCTAACCAGAAGTTAAAGCCTATTACTGGGGACATTTTCCAAATGCCCCTTGAGCACTGACAGCCATGGGGCATCAACCACTTCTCTAGGAAGCCTGCTCCAGTGTTTGACCATTCTCGTGGGAAAGAAAATTTTCCTAATGCCCAGTCTGACCCTACTCTGGCACAGTTGTTTTCTGTTTTCGTGCATCTTGTCATTGATAACCAAGAGTAGAAACAAGCACCTCCCTCTGTTTCCCCTTCTCAGGGAGCTGCAGAGAGCAGTGAGATTGCCTTTTGACCTCCTCTTCTCCAGACCAGGCAGCCCAAGTGTCCTCAGCCTCTCTCCTCTGGATGCTTTGAAGGACCTTAACATCCTTTTTATATAGTGGAGCCCCGAACTGCATACAGTATTCAAGGTGCGGCCTCACCAGTGTTAAATAAAGCTGGGGAATCACCTCTTTTGACCGGCTGGCTATGCTGTGTGCAATGCACCCTAAAATTCAGTTTGCCCTCTTGTCTGCCACAGCACACTGCTGGCTTATGCTGAGCCTGCTGCCAGCTAGCATCCCCAGGTCCCTTTCTGTTGAGCTGCTTTTCAGCCACCCATCTCCTAGTCTGTGCCTGTGTCCATTGCTTCATCCCAGGTGCTGAACCAGGCATTTTGCTTTGTTGAACTCTATGCCATTGCTAGATGTCCAGTGCTCCAATCTACCTAGGTCCATCTGCAAGGTCTCTTGTCCCTCCAGGAAGTCAACACTTCCCAGTTTACTGTCACTGGTAAACTTGCTGACGATGCACTCCATTCTTACATGCAAATCATTGATAAAAATGCTGAACAGGGCCAGCGCTGGAACTGAACCCTGAGGAACCCCACTGGTGACCATCTGATAACCAGATGTAGCCACATTCACTACAACCCTCTGAACTCTACCATTGCATCAGTTCATCACCCAGTGTAGCGTGAACCTGTTTATCTCACCATTGGACAACTCGTCCAGAAGGATGCTGTAAGGGACAATACCAAAGGCCTTACATAATTCCAGAAAAATTCCATCTTTCCTTCACCCAGTGGGTGACCTTATCATTGTGGGAGATCAGATTACTAAGATGACTTTCCCTTGATTAATCCGGTTGACTGTGCTGATCTTGTAGCCAGACATTGATGGCTTGGGCTCTCCTGTTTCTTTCCCTGTGTCTCTCTGTTACTGGGAGAATTGAGGAAAGCACTCTCTGCGCTCTTGAGTCCTTTAGCTGTCTACCCAGGGCCCTGACATCTCTTTTGATGGACCTCAGACTTCCTGCAGTAACACTGTGAAGGCTGTATTAGGCTTGAAAGCTTCCTGGTAACTTCCCTGATTTGAGCCCCAGGGAGGCAGCAAACTTCTCTGTGAAGAAGGTCTGGGTTGCATATGGGAGCCTCCATTCCTTTGAGGATGGAGAAAGTCACCTGTGACTGTAGCTCACTGCAGTTTCTTTGAAGTGCTGATCTTGATGTGCATTTGTTACGAGGCATTGGATAAACTAACCTTGGAGGGGGAACTTTCATGAATGCCTCTTCTACCTTCTTTTCACACCCTTCACTTGCCACAGCCAGAGCCCTGTTCATCAGTGGAAGCTGATGGGCAGACAGGGGATCCTCTTGAGGCTCTTTAGCTTGCTTCCACTCTTTGATGCCCTTCAAATGACTGCCTTGATCTTAGTGCAGATCAGATGCCAGACCCACTTCAGCAGTGGCTGTGCCAGGTTGGCACGTGGGTACCAGATTGGGCAGAGCACGGCTCCATTGTTGATAACATTTTTGGACTCCCAGGTGCCTTTCAGCCTTCTCACTTCCTTCCAAAGCCTGGCCACCAGGCAGAGCATCTCAGCTACCTGGGCACACCTCACAGTGTGTGTGCTCCTGCCCTTCATCTCAGGGAGCAGCCCCAGGCACACCCACAGCCTGAGAGCTGGGTGGTTGCACGGACTGCCTGCAGCTCCATTAGGGTGGCTGCATTGCTCCTACTGGGTGCTAGGGAAGTAGAGGGCATGGCTTCCTGTCATGTGGTCACCAGATTTATGTCTCCTCACTGCCACACACCTGACAGAATGTTGTTTAATGCATCACCACTGGCAGGGGAGGCCATTGGATCTACAGCCCTTGCCTGCTGGAGAGTGGAGCAGGCCGCAGTGCAGCCCATCTGCTGAGAGTCATGCAGCACATGGCCCTGCCGTGCCAGCTGCCACGCCAATGGCCCTGTCCTTCTTGCAGCACCCCCTAAGGTGGATTCCATGTGGCTTCCTGGTGTTTGAAATGACCATGAACTCACACGCCTCCGTGAACATAGTACTCACAGCCCAAGAGTGTCAGGTCCCAAAAACTGCCTCAGCCACCTGCCGGGACCTTGCTGGCCTCTCACTTTCTTCAGCATGCAGTGACTATTGCTGCTGCTGCCATTATGAGGAAGTGCTTAGGCAGCTGGACATATTGTGGTAAAGAATATCTAGTCAGATAAATATAAGAAGCAACTGTAGTCAGAATAAGTTGTCTTTCAAGAAAGAGCATCTGCAACAGAACTATTTTTAAGGTGTTGTGTTTTATTCTCGGCTTGTAAAAGATTTACTTTTAAATCTTGCTTCTGTAGTGTGCATGCAATCTGTTGGTCAAAAAATTCCACCATTGCTGTTCCTTCCCCCATATCGGTTCATGATCAAGGCATGTCCATATCCTGCCTCTGATACAAGTCTTACAGCCAGATGCAGCACTTATTTTCTGACATCATCTAAGTTCTGTGTCTGCCCATATTCTGAGTGTCAGTGCGCTTAACGCAAATGTGCGAAGAGAAGAACTCCCATTGAGTTGTCCATGTCGGATGTGATGTAGTTTGAGATGTTTTTATTGTGATACTGCAGGAACTGATAAGGATATTTTGTGGGCTGTTAATTTTTATGCAAGTAACAAAATAATTTGTCTAATATTTTATACGTTGTCATGGAAAAAAGAGATGGGAAATTAAAGTTCAAGTGTCTAGCTGAGTAGAAATGTAGAAGTTCTAACTGTGTTTCAGTACATTTGTGTTACATCACAACATGAGTTTTCTATGGTATTTTCTTTCAAATGTCAGCTCTGAGACTGAGCTGTATTCTATGTGATGTAAGTGCAAAGATCAAAGGGAAATTCAAACCTCTAAGTTAAAACCTTACCTAGTAGCTGAGTGAAAAAAACAGATATCTCACAAATGGAGCTTGAATAACTCAGTGTTAGAACTGTGGGGAAAAAATGTGAATTTTAAATTCTTTCCCCTTTCCTTAGGGGAAAACACAGCAAAGGGGTGACCACTTGCAAAGCCTAGTCAGACTTCCTGTTATTAACTGAATTTATACATACGATTGCATGTGTTACTTTAGTTTAGCTGACAGCTCCAATTTTGTAGTGTTTACTTTAACAGACACAATGTTTTGCCAAATCTAAAAAATATGTATTTACTCTAATGTACTCTGAAGATTGTATGAAAATTGTATGAAAATGACATTCAGTGGAGAATTGTTCTTGAAGATAACTGCTTCAAATTGTAAGATAGTCATTTAAAATCAGGATTGGATATCAAAATACTTCAGTGTAAAAGTGTCAGTAGACAGATTCTCAACAAGAAGTTAAACAGAGATTAAAGCCTTTTGCCATGTAAAAAAAAAATTCATTTCAGCATTACACTTCTGGCTTTTTGTACGTAATTCTCTATATAGCTTTAAATTACTACAGTTAAAATTCTATTTTATACATGTACACACACCTTAACTTGCCATTCTTCAGGCCTAGTTTCCAAAATTTAAGTTTTCTGTTTGTATTGGTAATCATATTTAACCACATATATGATTATTCTGAATTCAGGGAACCTGCATTTCCTTTAGAAATAAATGAAAACTAAACAAACAAACAAACAAACAAACAACAACAACAACAAACACACACACACACACAAAAACCCAATAATTTGAAAACCCTCTTAACTTCTTACATGTATTGAAATATAAACTTTAGCAGCTAACTATAAAATAAGACTTTTACATTTTAAAGAACAATCACAGAATCCAATCTTTGAAGACACAGCCGTGAGTTATATGGAGATTTTCTTAACTAGGGTATGCCCAAGACACATTACTTTCCATGAAAATATGTAAAGGCCTAAATAAAGTTCCTCCTTTTGGCAGAGTATAAAAGCATACAGTTAATTGGTGTTGGAAGAACTTCACAGCAAAATAAAGAAAAAGAAGAAATTGAGGTATGGTTACACTTCACCGTATTTTTATTTTCATCATGCAGGTCCTTTCTTGATCTGTAAAGCAGCAACAGTTTATCCCAGAGATGGTACTTAACTTATATATACAATAACTTTACATCTATGTTAATCTCTCAAAGTGATTTATTTTTCTTCTTGTTTTTGCCTTCATTGCATCTATTTTTTGTACAATGTATAAAAAGGATTATTCAGAAAAAAGATCCAGGAAAGACATTGAACTCTTGTTACAGAAAAGTACAAGACCACTGCCTATTTATATACAACAACAAACAGGACAGAACTGGGCTATGTACCATGGCCTTCCACTCAATAAAACACACGATATTGATAAGATTTTTCAAACAGAATATTGCAAAACAAAGCTCTTACTAAATATGGCTCTCCCCTAGTAATAGGAGAGAATAATTTGAATTAATTACTCAGTCTAACATACCCTTTAAAAAAACAATAAGGGTAATAATCTGCTTATTTTCAGTAGTGTATTTCACCTCCTCAGTGACCTCCACTAATTCCCCGTCATTAGTCACTTCATTTGTCCTTCAGCCAAGTCCTTGTACATCGATACAATTAACGCTAATTTTTACTGGAAAAAAAAGTCAAAAGTGTTTAAGGATGCGTCAGGTCTTTATCAACAAGTATTCTTCTATTAGTGCTAGACAATATGTTACTAAATGATATTACATGTNGAGTAACAGAGTTAGCTTTAAGATGTGCAGTGTTGCATACATTGCATATGTATTAATCACATTTTTAGTGTTCCCATCTCTGGGATTTCCAGAATTGGTTTGTGAAGTTGTCAATAATTCATCCATGCTGACAGGGGTGAGATCTCTTCTTTGCATTAGTACTCTACCAAAAAATGAGTTTCTGAATATAAACACTACACTGGAAGCACCATTCTACTTTCTTCTAATGGTTTTAAGGCGTGCTACATGGTTTAATCTGCAAATATTTTTACAACACATTGCATAGACAAGATTCCACTGACTTTTAGTCAGAAAGGAAATTCCTAGAAAACAGTTAAAAAGATGTTTTTGTAACTAAAGCACTTGGCTCAGGAAGCTGAAATCCTCACATACACTGATTTTGGTAGGCCCCTGGGTACCTTACTGAGGGACAAAGCAAAGCCAGGGCTCTGACTTTGTGCTTCTAAGCAAGTCAGTGTGGCTTTGCTGGCTGTTAGTGACATTCACAGTCAATTCTTGGATTAATGCCAAATGTTCTCATCTCGGCACAGGGGATATATACTGACAGGGCTGCAAGCCACCTTCATTATACTCCTCAGCTTGGCCCAAGATTAATTATACTAGTGTAGGGGTTAGGGCTGATCAGAGCCAACACAGAAAACCATTCTTCCTAAGCTTATTAAAGATTTTGAAAACACTTTCTATTAAGGATTCACTTTCTTTCTTCTGCAGACATGAATTTTTTTTCTTAGTTTATTCTTTAACACTGTGTTGATCATGGATAGTTAGAGCAGTGTATTCTAACGATCAGCTAAATCAACATGTGTCTCTGTACTGTGGGAACTTATCCAAGTTCTTCTTAATACTCCAACTTTAGCTATTTTACATTGTTAGAGTTTGTTTCCACACAGATCATCAAAATTATCCTGCAGACAAAGTTCAAGCACTGACAATGAAAATACATAGATGAGGCAAGTGGTGCCAAGAAGCCAATANACACAGTCCTCTGCCTGATTCATCCTGAGAGGCAGTGTGGATGTGTGTAAGCAGCCCGAGGGGGGAGGAAGGTATTCCTCTGCTCAGCCACCTCCAGGGTGAAGACCATACAAGATGGCCACGGATCCTGAGGCTCTGGGATAAAAACAGACTGTCTTTAAAAAAAAAAAAAAAAAAAAAAAAAAAATTGGAAAAAAAAGTGGAAAGTCTGAATTTGTCTTGTGAGAATAAACACAAAGTTCAGCATTTCATAAAAGATGTGAAAGAGAAGCACAGCCAGCCTTTGGAATGAAAAGTTAGAGATTATACTGTAAGAGGTTTGTAATTTGGGTTCCCAGGTTCCCCAGGTATCACAGCTATTGGTGGCCTTCCAATGTCTGTTCTATACATCTGTAAATATTTCTTACATATATGCACTGCCTGCAGTGGATTTTTCCCTTCTGCCATTACAGTATACAGATGACAATTCAGAAGCTACAACAAGTTTAAATGTACTGCTGCTAGCTGACTTGGCTGTGCTGGCTCAAAAAGGCTTTATGAATGCACTTCAACAACAGCCTGTCACCTTATCTGCTGCAATACATTAAATATTTTCATTCAAGATAGGTACATGGTGATGGTGGATCCAGTGGTTTCAGTAAGGAGTGAGCTACATTCTGTGCTGTGCACAGCTGGGTATCAGCCTTGAAAGGTTCAAGAATCCACACCTTCTTTCCTGCAAAAGTCTACGCCTGTGCCAAGACATAGAACTGATTCAATGGATATGAAAAAGATGGGAAAGGCATTGATTTTTTATGTATTTAAAGGGCTTAAGAAGAGCTCTGCCTCATCTTCTGATTATTTTTATTCTTAGGTTTTAGTGCAGACTGATTTTCCTCCTGTAATTGTTTTGTTTGTTTGTTTTTAAACTGTTTTATTTGCTATGCTTTTTTCAAAATCCTTGCTTGTGCTTTTTTCAATTTATATAAATATCCATAAATTTTTACTGTTGTCTAACATGAGAGATAAAGTAAAAATACAGTTATGATCAATAGTACAATGATTTCTCCTGCACAGATCCATAGTCAGTTTCTCATTTGAATTTTGGTATCTTAAACTGTAATGGAGATACAGGCTCCTGTTGTGTTCAGTAATAAAAAATAAACAATATTCGGAAGCAAGTACAGCCTGAATAGACAAAGAGTGACAAAGAATAGAAGGCTATAGGGTGGTCTACTAATTTCCAGCTGTAACCTGTAGAGTTCCCTAGGCTCTGCACCTTCCACTCCTTTATAAACATTAGACGCTGTTTTAAGTAAAGCACCCAGAAGAGGCTGTCCTACAGTGTCATCCATGTGGGTTAGTGAGTTAGCATGCACATGCCAACATGTGGGTATTATGCAAACGTATGTGAGGGAAAACTACCAAGATGAACTACAAATGGCTGACACATGTCAGTCAACAGGAAAAAGATAGCTACTTTATGAATACATTTATAGAGATGTTCACTTATAAAGATAAAATTTAAATCCTCATTTATCTTCTACGTTGACTGTTATTAGCCATAAGTTGCTGCTTAATGTAATTGCAATGGTGATCCTTAAGAAGGAGAGAAGATGGAGAGAGGGGAATTGTAGGCATATAGTTATGCCTCAGATAGTATCTAATCTTTTTGAACTATGGCTGCCCCCATTTCCTTCCTAGACCATAAATTAATTTTAGAGCTTTTAGGTCTGTGGTGAAAAGGGTTGGTAACTTAACCATGACCACGGACAGAAATAGAGAATTAGAATTAGAAACCCTCTTGTGGAAAGGGACTTCATAAATAATTTTGCAACCCCATAATTGCATACTGATAATTCAGTATATATAGTAGAAAACCAAAATTCTTTCACACATTAGGTGAGGTAAGCTTGTAGATGTTCTGGATTTAAAACACAAATCACGGCTGGTTACAGGGGAATGGTGTGAGTGTGATCATTTCTGCTGCCTGCAGAAGCAATGCCTAAGAGAATTCTCCCTTTTAAGTGTTAGAATAAAAGCTCTCAAGCATTAACACAAGCACTCTTTTACACTCTTTCTTGATATCTGCCACCTTTATGGACTTTCTTTAAAGGGTGTGCTGTACGAAAGATGCCACATGTGGCATTGACAGACAGCTATTTAGAGAACAGCGGACAGCCAGTAAATCACTCAGTGGAGTTTCCTGTCCTTTCAGCCATATCTTACAGAATCTAGAATTTCTGCCTTTGCAAGGTACTTCAATGTCAGAGTTTGCTCCCTTTAAACTTTTATATGTGAAATTGACAAAGAAGATACACATTCTGTTGCTAATTGATTTTTCTCTCCTTTCAGATCTCAGGTGCACAAATCCCAGAATGCGTTAACAAATGTGTTAGTGTTTCTAAGTAGCCTGAGTAAATATAAAGTAGGTCTTTCCCTCCTCTAGGTGGAATGGGAAAAACAACAACAACAACAACAACAAAAAAAAAACAACCACTTTTTACAAAAAGGGGCTTTTCAATCTATTAGCAGTTAGTTCAAAATCTGTGGAAAAACTTCATATCTGAAATGAAATGTTCAGTTCTAGTCAGAGTATAAACTGATGGAAAAATATGTAATCTTAGCCTGTTCCATGTATATTCATTCCTTTCGGCTGCTCAAATGCTTTTGGCAGTCAACCAACTTTTCTAAGAGAAGCTGCTGCAAATACTGTGTTAAATAACCTGCTAAAGCTTCTGTAGATGTTAAAACCTGCAATAAAACATAACCATTACTACCTGCTCTGCCAAAGAATCAGTCTAGCCTTAGAAATTTCCCTATACTTGTGGCTATACATGAATAGCCAAGAGTAAGGGAAGTACAAACATGTATAATGCCTGTTCTGTGACTGCTTATATTATGATCATATGAATGAATCTCATTAAACGTCACTTTCACAAGTCAACACTGGCTACACACCCTCAGGTGTCACAGTGGAACCTATTTTCGGAAAATGCTGATCTGTGCTTTTCTGAAATTGCAGATGTCTGTGGGATGGCTCAGACTGACTGCATGCACTCAGTTTTAAAGGATCCAAGTCTTTATCACATAATTTCATATTTAAACCTCAGAAACGAAAATCTATTACTACATAAATATGAGTGCACCTGAAACAGAAACAATGAATTTTAATGTAGCGTGCAGGCCATGGAGAAGTTTGAGCTGCAGCTATTTTGGAGTCTGACATGCACTCTGTAACAGTTGAATTCTGGACTAATCTTAAAACATAGGATATCACAGTCCTTGTTTACTTCCAATGAGATTTTATGTAAAAGAGTATCCACATGTGACAGAAACCTGATTTCTAAACACCTTGGGTTTCCAGTAGACATTCTGAACTCAAAATTGAATGACTTCTCTTACCCCAGCTGTAGATAGCTAAAGTAAATATTTTTCTTATGCAAACTCAGATTTGTTATTGTGAGAACCAGATTTGCTAATCCTCTTGCCTCCTTTGCTACTTCAAGGTTCCAAAACATTGTTAATATTTTCTGACTGGCCAGAGACAAGGGTAAGTGGTTGCTGACATTGTTAACTTCAGAAGCCTGCACAGGGCTAGCCAACAGACCTGGGACATGCACACCCACACACCATGTGTCCCTTGACCAAAACCAGATTATAACTCTGTGGGGGTTGTTTTGCGTTTAGTGTAGGAAATGCATCAGCCTCAGGGGTGCTGGGAAGCACCATGGTCTGGGCAGGCCAGGTGTCCACAGTGCCACTGTGCCCCAGAGAGCTGAGTAGGGCTGAGTGCCAGGGGGTTTAATTAAAGGCCAGAGTGGTTAATCCATTCCTCTTCAGATTTGGCTGTAAAGTTTTAAGCGTTCCTGGCTCTGAGTACATAGAATGTGATCACTCCCATAATTTTGACACATAAATACTGAAGTTGAGGGACTGGAAACCCATATTGTCTTAATAACTGTAACAAAACTTCAATGCTTCTTCCATGTATTGTTGGAAGACGCGATGAGTCAATTGTGTTGGGCCAATTTTAGGCCGTGGAAGCACAAAAGATTTTCAGCAAAGAAAAAAATCAATCAGAATGTCAGTTCCTGCTATTGGTATTGGAACTTCAAGAAAACAAAGCAAAACCGAAAAACAACCAGATGGCTAAAAGTCCATATTTGCCTTTAGTAGATTTTTGTTGTTGTTGTTGTTAGAGGGGAGGATAGTCTAGCCAGCAGCCTGTAATCTTCTAAGTTACATTAAGGTTCTGCCACCAGAAATGGTACAGGTTTTCTGGCAGACCCATCCACTTCCTGATTTAATCATCAGTGCACTGCACTACGGCATCAGGTTTCAAAAATTTTCACCTGGACATGCTGAATTCATTTATTAATTGCTAACTGCATTGCCTTGAAACAAATGAAGAGTTGCCCATGAGTCTTTTCCAGATGTGAAATTTTCTCAAGCACGTTTTTCTTCTAAGACTTAGGAAGTAAAATGTTAAACCAAATATTCGCATTTAAATAAATATCTCTCAATCTGGCACTAAAAGTGCAAAAGTTCCCAAGGTGATATTCAACAATCATCAGTAACAGTAAACATAGTTATAGCTTCTTCTGTCGGTTTTATCTTCAAACATGACTTATTTCTACTTTGTCATTTTCAGCAATTAGGGTTTTGGCTCCAAGACTAATGGATTTAGATAAAATGTGGTTTGAATGAAGGAAAGGTTTGCACCAGTGTATCTTTAGAAGAATCATGCTTTAGAGAAGGAGGATTCCAGTCATGGAAGAGACTGATTTCTCCAGGGTTTCCTAGCAAACTTCTGTCAGGACGAGGGATAGGATCCTGGCCTCCTGAGGATGTACCTACTGTTCTGTCCAGTGACCTCCATGGCTGCTTTTTATAAGTAACAGTCACAAAAAGCATGGCCAGGAATGCCTTCTTCATAAATCAATAAGCAAGATGTATTCAAATGCTTCCAGCACTGCTTGAGCCATTGATTCACAGCAAAAACTCAAAACACCAAGCATGAAGAACAGCAACTCTCTTAATTCTTGCAGCACATATCTGCATGGCACAGGCATTAGTCAAAGGAGCTACCTAATTACGAGGGCTTGTCCTGGCCTTAATGCAGCTTAAGAACAGCTGCTTAAAGTTGCATTGGCCTGTGGATGCCAATAAGGATGCTTCTTCCCCTTCACAATGGATCTGTTCTGTGGCCTTTAGCAAGACAATAAATCTACTTAAATAGAATGGAAATACTATGATTTGTGAAGGGTGCGCCAGCAAGTTACAGGCTGCTTGCCATTATTGCCTAATCCAAAAGGAGCCATCATCATTTAAAATGACATATTGCACTATTTGTAGCATTTTCCAAAAGGCTGCTTAGCCAGGTGCAACTCTGATCTCACAGGGGCAGGAGCCACATCTGCAAATGGATGAAAATCCAGAATTCTGTAGTGCCAATAAGAGAGGATCACCAGATGGGAAATTCAGCAGGAAATCTCAATGCCATTATAAATCTCCCCCTCTGCATTTCCAAGTGGAAACGAATGCTTGAATGCTGAAAATTATGACATATTAAACAGTTATTGTGTATTGCAGATAGCTGGCTCAGATATACCTGATGTTCTGAAATTACAGATGGCAAATTTAACAAAGCATTCTTACATGCTTTTGATGCAGATATTAAGAGAGCAGGGAAAAGTGCACAGAATGTCTAACAATGGCTTCCCATAGTATTGAGAAACTCAAAAGCAAACAGGGAATTAATACACAGAAGCTTGTCAAAGTACTGTGTTCTCAATAACACAATCTAGTGCTTCTGCTGTCAACTGCTTAGTAATAAAAATATTCCTGCAAATATTGACGATCTGTCCTCACAGCAAACGAGTTGCATGCAGACTTACAGATGCTATTTTAGATGAGTTGGATCACTGGAATGTTTTTAATATCCACTTTTTTGTGTGTGAGGCATACGGTCCTGCAGGCAAGCCATGAGGGAGGGAGCTGTTTGAAATTGCCTTATTTTGGGGACTAATGTTGCAGTTTGATGGACAATGAATAAATTTTCATATAATGACAGCTTCATATTGGTGATAGTGGGCAAATTTCCTCCTCACCAAAAGTCATATGAAACCTGTATTAGTAGACGATGAAATTCACTGTACTGCATGGGAAGACAGGCACTAGAGTCTAGCATTAAGCACTTACATTTTGCATAATGGTTTCTCATGCTTGTTTGCATACAAATATTTCAAAGCTTGTGTAATTACATAGAGATACGCCAGGAATGTTTTCTGGCTTCATATCGTGTAGGACAGTCACAAAGGTAAATGCTCGCAGCTTTTATTATGTGTATATAAACGTTAGAATACTTCTATATCTACTGTAGTCATTTTGTAGTAATACAATATTTTTTAAAGGATAAGTCTTTAGATAGGGTTTTAGTTTCCTGTGTTAAGATCTTAATGTGGTAGTGACACTGAGGATACTAGCTACTTTTATCACTTCACAACATAGGGATACCTGTTCAAACGTTTTCTTGTGTGTCTTCTGAGGATTCTTCTGATTAGGTCTGATAACAACCAAGTTTGTGAAAGATACTTCCATAAATATGTCAAAGAAATACTCTGTGATGAAATACATCGTCCCTGATCTTACAGCTACATCATTTGAGAAACAGTGTATTGACTACTGACCTAGAAATCAGGAGTCCAGATGTGATATCCTTTATTTTCTATGGACTTCCTATCCCAGAGACTCTTTGGACACTTCTTATTTGAGGTGTGTCATGACAATGAAGAAGTAATGGAGGTTACAGGTTTCAGAGGAACATTTGCAACAGCCATGCAGTGAAACAAGGAAAACAATACAGACATCTTATTGCTCCACATTATAGTACAGTTAGATGAGTGAGTGACACAGATACCTGGGACATCTGATGTGTGAACTCAGTGTTTTGTGCCACATATAGCATGCATGCATGCAGGCAAGAATGCTGATGTATAAGGCTTGCTTGGGAGTATTCTGTCATAACTGCTTTCTCAGTAACTAGTGAGCTCTTAAACCAGTATATTTACAAATATTCCTATTTTCCAATGACATTTTTTTAGTGAAAAAATTACACTACATATAAATGGCCTGTATTAAGGTCACAGAAGTTGCTAACCAAGGTGTAAGAAACTGTAAAGTTTTCAATGTTATGTCTCAAGAGATTGCTCAAAACTGAGTGAGGACATGGGACACTGTGCCAGGTGGGACTGCTTAGGACCCACATCCTGTTCTTGCCAAGAAGAGCAGAAGTTGTGGGCCAGCAGACCAGTGAAAGTTGCCCCACCAAGCATGCAGGCGGACCAGATAAAAACTCTGCAACAATTTGTCATTGTGCGGTCAGCCTGCAGTGGTCAGCCTGCCGCGGTCAACCTGCCACCGTTGGCCTGCCATCATCAACCTGCCACCAGCAACCTCCTGGACTCTTGGACTCCTGGGCCATCGATGAATCCCTGGAACACCTATCAGACTTCCTGGGTGGTGACTATTCTTGCAACCCTATCTCGAATTGTTGCTTAATTTCTGCCTTTCCATTTCACTCTGTCCTATCGCTATTCTCTCTCAATTCTTTGATAATAAATCTTAGTTTAGTTGGATGGCATTTGACCTAGTTTGCGTCTTAATTTCATCTCTTGGGATCAAAAAGAAACCCCTTCCCCCGATTCCAGATCGGGACAAGCCTCAGAACAGTTAATGCCAGCATCATGATTCTGGAAGGTCACTACCAAGAAATGGGCATAGAAGAAAATGTAAGAGGGCAAAAATGACTAGCTGTTTGTTACTCTGCTCCTGTGTACTTCTAAACGTGGTCTCAAATAACTTGAGCTCTGTTTTATCCCAAGTACATCAAATCTAGAAACTCTCACTGATGACTGAATATTTGTGAGTTCCTTACAAATACCAAATAACATTAGATGTCTTGTTGAGGTTTACACATTCGCAACTAGATTAAAGGTACAGCAGTTCATTTATCAGCTAACAGATATTTCTAGGCTAGTTTCTCTAAGGACAAACTAAAACAGCCTCTCTTCAGTTTTCTAGCATGAGCAGTCTCTGTTAGTCTTTGTCCATCTTTGGGTAAGACATTCTCCAAGCTCTTAATTTTTGTCATGGGGCTCATCACATTGCTTATGTATCCTATAGGTTGACTCTCCCCATTGCCCATAACTACCCTTTAATAAGTGCTCAACAAAGATACGCAGGTTCATTTAAGAAAACTGCATTTTCTTATTAGCTCTATACCATATGTATCAATATATACAGTAGTAAAAAATAAATGGGGGGGAGAGGGAGGGAGAAAATTTCTGAAAACTGCCAGTTTCTTCAGCATATAAATGTGAAGTAAAATGCAAAATATGCTTTTAAATTAACTGTCAGTTGCACATAAAGAAAATGTATGTATTTAAAATCTTAAATTTTGTGAAAAATCAGGAGAAGTAAAAATCCTATGGTGTTTTGAATCAGCAATTTCCAGGAACTGAGGAATGGGGAAGAAGTTGTTGGAAGGGCTTGGTCAAATATAAGAAAATACAGGGACTCTACATTCACTTGAGCTCATAGTGTTTGGATCCAAAGTTTTACAGATGGCAGAGATCCTTCTGTAATTCCAAGCACAATCAATGTAGCTTCCAGAAGAGGAGCAGCCAAAGCAGAAAACAGGTGGCCTTACACCGTTTTAATAGCAGTCAGAGTAATGACTACAGCACCTGTCAAAAACTTTTGCTTTTCCTGGTTCAAAATTTCCATTACTGCAAAAAGGCTACGTTCATGAAAGTGAGTACAATATATGAAGAATGTGCTCCAGCGTTAATGATAATTGTTTGTTCAATTTCTGTGCCCTAGCCAAAGACTGCAGAAGGTTATCCTGTCCTCTAAAATTGCGTAATTTGCCTATGACAAACTACCTAGGAAAATATCCTGCAATCACTATCAAAGATCAATAGACAACAGCATTTCAGCTTCCAGACTTTAAGAAGTCATGCTGTTTGGGCCTGTATTACCACTATTTATCTTATTTATCTTCTGGATCAGTTTTATTTAAGACCAGGACTCCAAATGAAACACTATCATTTAAGAATGACATTTTCTAAGGAAGAACATTTCTAAAAAAGGTCAGGTGGACTGAATCACAAAATATTTGGCATTCTTCCCTACATGACTTATATAAAAAATAATTAGAAAGGGCAGCTCCAGATTGTTAGGAGACAGCTCCATTCAACACAAAATTGATTCAAGTGTGTGGTTGAAAATAACAAAACAGCAGAGTTGATAAATATTTGTCTGTTTTGTTCTGTGCTTGTATTATTTCCATTCCTTTCACAAAATTTTGAAACTGGAGAGCACTGTCATGATCACTTCATCTAGCAGGGTGGAAAATATCATTATGGAATTCCTGCCTCCAACTACTAATAAGAGTAGGTACCATTCAGGAAGACACATAATATTAATTCAAACATTTCAGATGATAGAATGTCCCTCATAGTTATGGTGAATTGCTCCCGCTGCTAGTTTTCACACTTTTATATGGCTTATTTCTTATTTGAACTGACCTAGAGGCACTTCCACTATTTTCCTGCTAATGTTTCCAAACTTTTCTTATCTAAAACTTGTAGGCTCTCATCAGTAATGGAAAATCTAGTCTTACACATTTGTTGGAAAAAATGCAGAGCTTTGAGTCTGTTTAGTGTAAGGCAAATTTCACAGGCCATAAATTCTACATCTGGGGATTTTTTTTTTCTACAACATTCTAGGAAACTGCCTTATTTTGAATAGCATTTGCACCACTAGCTATAAATAAATCCCCAAAGAGTGTTGGTTGTTTTTTTTAATTTGATCATACATATCTCAGAAAAATACTCTATATACATACAGACATTTCTGTATACTCAGTTCCAAGAAAGAGAACAAATATTACTTGATATTTTTTTCTTATTAGCTGGCCTAGAGAGATTTCTAAGCCACAATAAGGATCTTACACTTTTCATTTGTATTACTGGAAATACCAGTAATTGTTCACTTATTTTAAGTCCTAAACAATATCAAAGAGAGTAACTTCAGTTAAGGGGATCTACTTACCCAGATCAAAAGGAATAAATAGTTATTGGTTATGAAGAAGTATAACTATGGAATTCCATCAAACTACACTGATTTATGCCAACTCCCTTGGTATGAAACAAAGCTTTTGTTTATAATTACAAGGTATTTTAATCCTAACTCACTTTTTTATTTTAACTGTTAAATTCTGCTGTATTTACCTGACAGAAGATATCTTACAATTTTTAATAGAATTTTAGCTGATCTCTAAACTGTTAAATACTTCAACTGTTCTCAACTCTAAAATTAAAACCACTGTACATATTACAGGTAATTAAATGCATATAAACTGATGATATTGCTATGTAATTTGTCTGAAAACAGCAGTAAATAAAATAAAATGAAAAGCAACCATGAACACTGAAAATAAATTAATGAAAAGTCTTGAATGTAGCCTATATTTCTACAAAAAATAACATATATATACAAATATATTATTAGAAAACTTTGAATTATGCCATAGAGAAGTGCTCTAAACTGACCATGGATCAGTTATTGTCATTGGGTATCTGATGAAGTCTCTTTGTTGTGTTCTGCTAAAGGCTTTTATTATTGTTCTCAGAGTGGTCATGAACTCAACAGGATGGCTTATAGCTACCTACATGAAGATGGGCTTTCCTGACAGAGGGCACTGGCAGCTGCAAAAAATGTGTGCAAGAATTCTCCTATTTTACTGCAAAGAAACTCTATCACATATTTTAAAGTTTTGTGTAAAGTGTGCATGTGTAAATATAACATACACACACAAATTTTAAGCATATCTGCACAAATTATCTTCATAAAGAAAAAGAAGGTGTTGAATTCTCAACTCCTCAATGCCGGGCAGATTCTTGAATGCAGTTATTGCACAAAGGGGGTGGTACTCATCCATTATGAGCTGTAATCTTCTCTGCAGTTTCATCCTGAAGGTTTGTGCCCAGAGCTAAGGTAAGATGTGGATATGACAGCAAGGTGATTAATGGTGGTCAAACTGAGGCAGTGCTGGACTT
>VXAV01009345.1:13223-37757 GCA_013399715.1 Alectura lathami | reverse complement strand
ATGTGCATTGCTTGTAGTTAACAAATACTTTCAATCCCTTGTGAAAAGCAATGCTTTCTAAACCATTTTAATTCCCTCTATTCCAATTTCTTCCCTACACACAATAAGGGAAAAAAAAAAATGTATCCCAGTCTTCTAATTCAATTTGAGGCATTTCACCTGTCTATTAGCATAATGTCTATTAGCATAAATGTTTCTCAATGCTGGGGATGGCATCTGAATTTGTGGAACTTGACAGCAAAGCTTGATAACCTTGCATTCTTTTCACTGATCACTGGCTGTTTTGTGCTATATAAGTAATATCCAATTCATGTTTGTCATAAATTGAAAACAATATAAGGTTCTAAGCTTTGTATAAAGAGATTGAGTAGTACAGAAATACTGTGGACTAGATACTATTGTTTGTCTGTATGTCCAACCAGCAAAATGCAGAGCTGGAATGAACTTAGAGAGTCTTTCTTCAGTGGCGGGGTTACAGAAATGAAGTTTTATTTAGCTATAAATTCTTTTGTCGTGCAAAACGAAAATGTCAATAGAGTTCCTTACTGTATGCAAAAATGTAAAGCTGGTAATATTCTGGTATCTGTGAATGATATCAGAGAAAGTAGGTAAAGAAGGTTATACTCCTTCAGAAATACAGGTAACCATGGATGTTTGCCAACCGTAGTTATGTAAGTCTTGAGCGTGTGGAACTCTTTTTGTGGAAATTTTATTATTAATGTATGCTTCTCTCCTCTTCTCTTCTCTTACTTTTTTCTCAGTGTCTAAACACATCATAGAGTTACCCAGTTTTACAGCTGCAAGCAGATGGAGACATGCTTGTACCAAAAGCCTTTAAGAAGACAGTGAATGACATGCAACCATGTATTACACAACTCAGGTGAGGTTTGTTGAACTGACAGACTAGAAAGTATTATCAGGTCACAGGAATGACAGTTTCAGAATTTGCTGAATATAATGAATTGTAGCATTTGTATTCATTCCAGGAAATGTTTCACAATGAAAGACTTACTCTAAACATGCAAATATACATACTGCTTTATTTATGACAAATGAAATTGATGCCTGGACATTTAAAGATGTTTGATTTTTTTTTTTTAATGTATATTTTTTACTCACTAAAACTGATGTTCCTACTACTTCTGCATACACAGCAAATGAATTCCTTTATATAAATTCTTCTATTAATTCATAAACGGTCAATGAACATATTAAACTAAAACTGAAGATTTACGTTTGCTAATAAATGTATGGATGACATAGTAGCATAGCTATATCTGAATTTCAGATATGCAGTATTGTGAGATATTTCTGTACCAAAATTCTTCTACATTTTATACAGCAGCACCACACAGAAAATTCAGATGCTACAAAGCAGATTTGGCAATGTTCAGATCAGGAACTTTTAGTTTAATACTGGTCTTTCTTCTACCAGAGTTATGACAATAAGGATGCATTGTTTTTGTTGCTAAGATCCTTGTATGAGACTTTACACCTGTGACTTGTGAGGTGCCTTCTAAAGAAGGAGGTATTAATCAGTGCCTCCAGGTTTCAATTCAAAAAATCTATTGTCCAAAAAGGAAGCCATCTGGTGTCTTTGGCAACAAAACTTCTGTACAGCTCCTTCCCTTCTTACTTGCATGGGCAGTTACTCTTTTCTACAGGCAAAATGAAGCCTCTGTGAAGTGATGTGTTACCTTGAACACAGTTACTTCATAGCTCATTGACAGACCACAGAAAATTGTGCAATGTCTTAAATGCGATTTTTACAAACAGAATGAGTTACTGTAGGCCCATTTGCATTCTTTGCTGTGGACAAATGGAATGGCAGAGTCCTTCTTACCTACTTACCAGCCATTAATGGCTCCCAGGAGAGGCTCATGTTCTTCTTTCACACCTTATCATCAGATAATACCATGAAGGAAATGCTGATGAGAAAGATATTCTTAACACCATCACTGTGTTTTGAATGATTGAAGAAGTTCAAAAACATCATTAGTTTACAGATGGTGTAAGGTAGATGGTCACAAAAGGGCAGAGTAACATAGCCTTCACTTGCGCATAACTATCAGCCCATGTCTAATCTGACTGTGAGGTAACTACTTTCATAGCACTTGTCACAGAGAAGTGAAAACTGTTCCTGCAAATCAAGTAAACATTATGTGACATTTTTATTAATTTTAGCTGCAAACAGGTGAAGAACATATCAATAAAACCCACAATGGTTAAAAAATGTCTGTGTATTTTGGGAATGACTCTTATGGTACTCAAGTTCCCAAACAGGAATATTGCATTCAATTTAAGAGAGCTTTGTAGACGATGTGTCTGAATTGTGAAGGCATTCAAAATCAACGTGATTCAAGTGCATGGCTTTATCATGGATTTACCTATGAATAAGTAACTACATAAAACCAGGGCTATTTCCCTCAGTATGGGAAAGCAAACAAAAGTTTTTCTATTGATTGCAATCTATCTTCAGTTGCATGCACTAACAGTCAGCAAACCAGGTGACTCTTCTCAAATTTATCTGCAATGCAGAAGAGTGGCTGAGAATAACTAAAAAGCAACAGCAAGGGACATCTGTAATTCCCAAAAGAGAAGGAAACAAAGGAGAAAAAGAAAGATGTCTGAAATTATACTGATTAACTCATCCTAGGAGGTGCAAATGAACTGCAAGAATTCTGTCAGCATTTCTGTCCTTTGGCCAGAGGAAATTCTGCATCAAAGCCCTGAAAACAAATGCAGTCACAGAGCTAGAGGGAATTTTAGTAACAGTGCAGACAGTGAACAGCTGACATTTTAAGAGCTTAGTTTTCTCTTGAATGCATGTGATGTTTATCTATGTGCTCCAGAAAAAGAAAAAAAGGACAGTAATAAGGTGGCCTGAGAGAAGATACAGGGACAACTTCCCATCTAATTCTCAGTTGCTATGACAGTGTGAGCCTGAACTGTGCTATCTATTACAGCTTATGTACAGACCAGATTTTTAGTAAAAAGCTCAACACCTCAAACGGTCTCTGTTTTTGAGACACCCGTGTAAGCAGCTAGTTGTCTTTGAAAAAATATCTGACCATAACCATTTTACTAAGAATGGCTGAGACATGATCACATCTAACACTGAGTGCAGAAGCTGTTCTTTTGAAAACCTGGTCTTTTATGGACTTTCGAGTTCACTCAGGATTAATTTAATATAGCTATGGAGCTTACAGGTGCAGGTTGTCCTGTGTCTGGTAAGGCTGCAGGAGGAGTACAACAGAAGTGTGGTACTCCTGGATGAGACATCCTATGTGAGAGAAAGAGAATGTATAGTGGCATCCAGGTGTATCTATTATGGCACTTGCTCAGGTGAACATGAAAAAAGGCTCTGGATAGGTGCATAACTCCCCCTAGATCGTAGGTACTTTAACCTAAAAATTATATTCTCCACTGATCTAAATTAGAATAGATACTGTGGTTATAGTGGATCTATGCTAATTTATTTCATCTGAAAGACCGACATGGAACTTTTTGAGAAAAATATGATTTGCAATTTTTCAACAGATTTAATTGAATCTAAAATTCAGTTTATTCATACTATCTGAAACCTTTAAACAGTCAATGACTATACAATTTCAGTAATGATCCTTTAAAATTAGAATTATCGAAAAGCCTTACAAGTGGTGATAAGGAGAGTAAGGCAGTATTGATTGGCCAGTGGAAAACATTGATTTGAACTGTAAACAGGTATTATACTAGAAGAAATGTATTACTGTACTCCTTTTTGCTACTCTCACCCTGAGCAACCTGTAAGCAGATACACATTGTTTATTTGATTATGGTTTTAATAGGATTTTAATAGCTTGAGCAGATTTATGGCTGAGGAAATATGAAAGTCTGAAAAACATCATGTAGAATGGATTGAAGGCACAAGTTTCCACAGGCTTTTTTCCTTTTAATATATTGTGAATGCTTATGATTGACTGAAAAATATCCTTACCATATAAATGTAAGTCCTCATTTATACTGTACCTGCAAATGAGTTTTCTCAGTCTAAAATAAGAGTTGGATATATTGTTTTTCATCTAGGTGTTGTATTCCATCCTTACTTCAGCCAAACATTTAATTTTGTAATGAAATCTGTGAAGCATGCACAGTTGTATGTGCCTAAGTACATGATCTGTGATATTTCAGAAGACAGCAAGCTTGAAAAGTACTAGAAATCTTCTAATTTCAGTCAGGAAAAATAGATTAATATTGTCTAATCTACACTTAAACTTTTGTTACTATATGCAATGACAAAGCAATGACAAAGCAACATTAAAAAAAAAAAAAAGAGCAAATCAGGACTATGATAATTAATCGCACTGTACAAATACAGAAGATGGTGGTCTTTACATCAATGGAAGCAGACCAAGTGACAGGTAAAGACACACAGTGGCTATTGTTCCAGCAGAAAATGGATTGCTATGTTCTTGGTCTGACTTCATTTGGTGGGTAAAAGCTCATTGGTAAGAAAAGGGAAGCTGCAGCAAGGAAAGGATGGCACAGTAGGGATTAATCTACGTAATTCAAGGAGAGAAATGATGAGCAATCAGCAAGTCTGCACAGGTTACTGAAAATTCAGTAAAACTTAAATTCTGTGAAAAGATCAAAAGTTCCCGGTAGACCTAGAATCTTACCCTTCACTTCTGCTACAGCAGTCCTTGCTTTAGCTGTTGTTTTTGTCAGTTATCATCAGCAGGGGTCTGTATTGCTAATTCTGTGCTTGCACTGCGTGTAAGTCTCTTATCGATGTCAGTGGAAATGTCAAGCATGAAATGTGTTTAGCATATGCAGCAGACTTGTACTGAGTGGAAAATTTTGCTCTGATTTTGTCTTCAGCTACAAGGATTAATGCAGATTTGACCTTAGGAAAATAGGCTCGAGGCTGAATGCTTGCAACGAAGTTTGAGCTGTGTTTTTTAAGGGTCTGATTGTCATCTTGTACTGACGGAATACCCAAGTAACCCTAGTGAATTCAGTGCAATTACACACAGTGGACACATTTCTGAGACAGAGTTTGAGTCCTCAAAGTCTGTCATTTGCAGACATGAGATATAAAACAGTTGAAAGACATCATAATTCTGTTCTTTGCTGGTCTCAGTCGGAGCTAAACACTTCACGAAGTCCAAAAATAGGATGTAAATATCTAAGTGACAGATGGCCTTTTGGAAAAAATGAGGTTTCTTGTTCAAGATAAGTAAAACCTGTTGTATATTAATCTGTTTCTCTCTTAGCTCAAGGTTAACAAAAACATTGCAACTCTACATTTTGCTTTCGTTATGCATATCCATTTCTAAAAGATCGTAACAACATCACCTGGAAAGGGCTGAATGATCAAAATGATCCTTCAGCACTACAAACAAAAAGCAGACACTACTCTGTGTGGTATGCAGACTTGATGTCTCTCAAGCTTTGAAGATGTCAGCCTTGCACAAAACTATTTCCAGTACAGCTGCAAAAACTCGTGTCATTTTTATTGTTTATTCACCTCTGCCACCCATGCAGACACACATCCACACTAACACACAAAAGGACAATGTAAGAAATAAATGAGGAAAATTGAAAGAGCAGGGAATCTGGAGATTCTTTTCTTTTGCTATGTATTTTGTTTCTAATTTGATAGCATTCTTACAAAAAAGAAGGAGGCGCTCTTTTAAAATCCCCAACATCAGTGCAATGCATGCTGAACAATAACACTGTTTCTGCTCCAGTGTGTGTAGGCAGCAGTTGAATATCCTGGTGAGACATGAGATTCCTCACTTCTGTAAACACATGAGAGAACACATTGTAGAAACAAAGAGGATCGCTAAATCCTGAGGACAAATACTAAGGAGGATCAAGTACCTTTCCAAAGAACCAAAGTGTATCTTCCATGAGTCAAAGCGGTTCAGAAGCTTCAAGTAGAAGTCCCTAAAGCAGCTTCTCTGTGACAGAAAGATTGAGGAAAGCAGGAGAAAAGAAACAAAGCAGCCAGGAGGGCAGGACCCAGCAACCTCCCCCAGCCTGGGGGCCTGGGCATGGCTGGGCTGCATCTGCCAGGTGGGAACTGGCTGTGAGGGTGCTGGGAGAGGCCTCAGCAGGCTCCAGACCCAGTTTTTCATTCCCATCTGCCATAAAGTAGCTATGCTATTGTTCTCTCGAACTGCATAAGTTTTCATGGCTTGCAAGTTTTTGAGCAACTTGCAAAATGAGTTGCCACATTTGCCTGAATGCTGTCAAAAGTAATTATTCATCCGAGCACTTTGTAAATGCCTTCACCAGTATCCAGCATTCATACTTTATTACATTCCTGCTTCAAAAGCTTGAGTCATGCCGTCAGGGTCCAGAAGCTATTCTTGATCAATCATGCAGCACTCTGGTAAGCCAAGGCAGGCTAACATCTGACATCAAAGCCAACAGTTAATCCTCCTGTGTTATGGACAGACACAGAAGTTTGCATTTCAGAGAGAAAATCTTACATTGCCTTTTTCGTGTTTTCTAAAATGTTACTCAACATTCAAGGTTTTCTGTTCTACAGTTTTGTTTTTGTCATGGAAATCACCTGTTTCCATGGAATTGTTTCCCAGAATCAAATCTTTCATTTAAATAAGAAATGCTGATATTAATTAGATTTGTATACCTAGAAACCTAGACTAGACTTCAGTCTTTTTTTTTTCTCTTGAGCAATACAGATACAAACAGGAAGATATATGCTCTTCTGTGGCTTGAAAACTACCTCATCCAAATGCCAACAGCGTGTAAATTGATACTGTGTTCTCTAAATTCTGCAAATAGTCTGGAACAACAGCTCTGGAAAGCGTGATGTATCCTTTTTATAGCAGTGGTATGTTAAGAGTGAAACTGAATGATGTAATCAAGAAAAATATAAACATTTCACTACTACTGATGCAGTTTGGATCATAATGTTGTGCTACTAACTCAACCCTAGTTACTTTCAGGGTCTTAGATGCAAACAAATTTACCACTTACTGATATACAGATGCAAAAATCAGTAGGCTTAACAGCAGAAAAGGGGTAAATTAGGCAACTTGTACATGATTTTGCAACACGTTAATATGTATGAAAAGCATTAAAAAAGTTGAAATTAACATCATTTAATAATATAGGAGTGTAACTTTTAAAAATTTGTGGATGTAAAATAAATCCTTGGGTGGTGTTCGCATTAATTTGCAAAGCCTGTCATTGAATTCTAGATTTTCTTAAATTTCCCTAAATAATTTTTACTTCATTTTAAGAAATAGTGAGACTCACAGCGGACTCAGCTGTGATATTGTCATGGGTTAATTAAAGATTGTCCCATGACAGTGCCTAGCTTCCTTCCCTTCCCCTCCCCTCACAAAATCCGGGTAGAGGAGTGAGAAAGAAGGAGGCGCTGTACTGAGATAAGGATAAGACTATTTTACTTAAAACGGTAAAAAAAAAAAAAAAAAAAAAAAAAAAGAAAAAAAAAAAAAAAAAAAAAAAAAAAGTGAGATAGTAAAATATGAAAGGAATTGAGAGCAATAAATCTTACAGAAATGGAAAATACGTGTATAAGGAAAAGGGAGAGTCTCCTAACCATGTAGTCCACAATGACATTTGGAGGCAGAAAAAAAAAAAGGGGGAATGTACAAGAATGTACAAGATTAAGACAAAATGAATTGTATTCAGCCTAAATCAGGTCCAGGAAGTATCTTTGTTCAGACTGAAACATCTGAGTTTTACACTAATTTAAACAGAAATTGTGTTTGGGAAGCAAAATTCACCCCCCTTCCGATCTAGGGAAGCTCTGTAGTAGTGGGATCTGGTTTTTATTTTTGCAAGGAACAGAGTTTTAAAAAAGAATAATAAAGAAACCCACCCTGAATACGTTGATGCTAAATGTAGCACTCAGTTGTTGAAGAGTCTTTTATGCTCTTGGGTGATTTCTCTCCTTCTCTGGTATTGTTGGCAGGGCCCTGAGGACACTAATGGGCCTCACCTGGGACCTCTGCCCATAGGCCCAGGAGACTTATTTCAGTTCAAGTCTGGGCCTTCAGTTCTTCTTTCAGATATGTTGTAAGTGCATCTATTTCCAGCCCTGTCTGTGGCTGTTCCTTTTGGACCTATGCTGCAGATAGC
This sequence comes from Alectura lathami, assembly GCA_013399715.1. NCBI lineage: Eukaryota > Metazoa > Chordata > Aves > Galliformes > Megapodiidae > Alectura > Alectura lathami. The sequence goes on along the minus strand of VXAV01009345.1, from coordinate 29,636 downwards.
CTGACTCCATCCCTGTCTTCAGGTTAGATCTTTCAAACCTGTGCTGTTGCTCTGGTCTCGTCTCTGGTTCTGTTTCCCCTTGCTCCTGACTGGGACCAGTCAGATTTGCTGTTTGCTGTGCTTTCGATGTTCTCCAGTACTAGCCCTTGCCTCTGCCTGCCATGGTCAGGTCCTGTGGGACTGCATACCTCAATGAGGACACTGCCTGTACCAGGCTCCAGTCTTCTCCACTGCTGTCCTGTACCTACTGTTCCCTGCAGCTGTAGGAAAAGAGCTAGCTGGTCTTGTGGTTTGTGTATTCATTATTATTATTATTAATATTTTCATCAACTGTGCCTGGGGTGCATCAGTGCATGCACCTGAAGAAAAGTTACAACATCTTTGGGCTGAAGGGTGTCTTCAGGTTCAGGAATGAAGCACTGAGCAGCTCAGCTTCACAGACACAGAGGCAGTTCTGTTGCATGTGCTGCAAGAAATGTTAAGGAGAGCCCGAATTGATTTCACATTTGAAGGGCCCATTTAGAAATCACACTTGGTATGATCTTAAGTGCCAAAAATCTTTCTCAAGTTCATATGGGGAATCTCTACCCAACAGGCTCATTGCAGTAGTTATTATTCAGTACAACCTATTTCTTACCGTGTTTCTGTCATAACATTCTTCACTCTAATATAGCACCTATCTCAGGGTTTGGAGATGTAATTTTCCCATGTTTTTTACTACTGTTTCCTAAACAGTACTTTAGAGTAGCCAAGAATGCTGGTAACCAGTGTTTTATGTATCTGACTACCACATGTGCACAGCTGATCTGCAGACAGTCTGCACAGATTTTCTTGGTAAAATAATAACTGGCGTAAGTATTGAAATCCCACTTGACATGATGATCTGGCTGGTCTGGAGACCACTGACAGAACGAAAGGAGAACTTACTGTCCTGGGCAGGCACAGTCTGCTCTTTCTGACCTTCCCAGGCAGAAAAGACCTGTGGCAGTTTTAATATAGTAATAAACAAACAAAACCCCCACATTCCTTTTATAGTCTTGCTTTCACAATACCTGAAGTGCTAAAAGCAAGCATAAGGTAATTTATCCACAAGTTACTAGGGGAGAAAAAAAAAAAAAAAAAAAAGGAAAAAATAATTGGCTTTCTTTGCAGAATAATTTCAAAATAAATTATATGTCCATGGTTTCATGGATGACAGGATGAGACATTTCAGTGTTAAGATTCCCATCACAATGACCATAATGGCTTAAATTATTTTTAACTTTTATGTCATTCCTTATTCATCTAAACTACTTACTGATTATAGAATAACTGTGAAATTCACTATTGGTTTCGAATTTCTGGAAGAAGATGGGAGTTTGGTATGTGTTTTTTTTCAGGACAGATCTTTGCTGGGAAAGTGAACAGTGTTTTTCGTTTCTAGATATAGATTTGAACTTCAAAGTCTTATTTTGTTCTTTTATTTCTCTGTCCTCCAGTAACAGACTATTTTGTATAAATATATCTGTAACGAAACAAGCTTCAGAGATCACAGGAAATTATTTTAGCAGTATCTCAGGAGGTGGCCTCCAACAGCAATTTTTATTACTGCAAAGGTTTCTATAAAATAGATTTTTGCCCTATGTCTGTTCTCACATTAAATTCAGGCTCTTCTCTGTCAGGGACAATTATACTTTTACTTATTTATTCTCTAACCTACTCCTCACTGGTCCCCTCCCATCTCATAGGATTTGGAAGACTTTGAGACAGATTTTCCAACAAAATTGAATGGTATTTGACATTTTTTGATGATTTGATGAACTTGAGATCATATGAAATGTTATTATTTGTATTTTAAAGACTGGGACAATGTGAATAAACTTAGGATTAATTGTGCTAAATGTTATATCTGTACTAAAGGAGATGGTTCACAGTAGTAAAACTGGATGTGGGATAGGTACCAGGTCTGATGAGACTTGAGGGAATAAAAGAGTGGTGTCTTTATCTGAGAAGTTGCAACTCAAAAACTCTGTTTCAGTGAAATATTTTGGTACAGGCCTATCTTTTAGCAATTTAGAATTCCTTCCTTTTTAGTAGTTATTAGGAATTACTTGGTGTCTGAAACTAGGAACTCATTCCCAAATCTGTGAAATTAATGACTTTGTCACAGTCTCACAGGAAGTCAGTTGCAGCCTTGGGAAATGAATTACTATCCCCTTGTTATGAATTTAGTATTGTGACCTTAAATTAATTTCTTTCATAGGCATTTAGATGGCCTTTTTCCATGCCCTCTGGCTTTTGATTTCTACAGAAGACAGGTAGATTTTTATTTTTTGCATGTGTTGTCCTTTAGCTTTTGTGCTAGACACAGTTTATTTTCTGACTGGAAGAAAGTGATTGTGCTAATAAATTAAAGTATACCTAAAGTAAGTATAGTGAATGCAGGCACTTTTTAGCCTATCAAGGCAAAACAGGAGAACCAGGCACCTGTAAGGTTTTTAAGAAATAGTCTGTTATACTAGTGAATGTTGAGATGATGCATATGGAGATGTATTTTGGTATGTTGTATATTGGTTGATCTGGATTTATATTAATATCTTAATGCTATTTCATTTTCATTGAAGGCTTGGTTCATATAACAGTGTATTTACTGTGTTAGTGTCTGGGTTTTTGTTGTTGTTGTTGTTTTACTATCTGGAAATGTGTTACTTTTGATTCATCTCCAGCCTCTCATCTCCTGTAACTATAGGGACGGGACACACTGTTGATCTTAGTGAACATGATTCAAATGAACTATAAAGTATTTATATCATCCTGGGGGAGTGGGGGAGTGGTGGGGGTGGAGAAGGAGGTGCTTTTAGTACAAGTTAGCCTTTTAACAAGCACTTGCCTGGAGAAGTGACTTTCTATTTCTTGAATGATTGTATTGCTTTTTCAGGAAATGTAAGCGCCACATGTTAACAGCACTTCTTTCCAAATGGAAAATGATTATTTGTATTATCTGTTTCAATTTGGGTAGATTTTTACTTGTAATATCACATTGTTATTTATGATGAGGTATACTGTATGAAAAATGTAAGTAGAAATATATCAGTAATTTAGTGGAACTTCTGTTTCAGACTTTAAATTACTTTTTCAAAATATTTGTATAGCACATTGTAAGATGCTTTCACCTTCTCTTTAGTAGTGCTTAATAGATTTTAGTGGAATAAAATCTTAATTATTTCCTCTGAATAGAAAGGATTTAAAACAAAATTGCTTTTGGAAACAATAGGAATGCCTGTAATATCCTTCCCGATTAAAAATAAGCTTGTTCTAGGCATACTTTACCTGTCTTCACAGATGTTTACTGACAAAATAGACTCTTCATTGTTTTGTGTCTGAAAAGGTAATGATGATAAATGAAGACATTGGTATCAGTAATGTGAAAAACCTTTTGTTCAAGAACATATCTTTTATATTTCATAATTTATCAAACCATTAAAACATCTCAGTTATTAATAGAAAATTTCCTTTGCAAATACAAAACAAATGTAATGGATGGGTCTTACTTGAAGTGTTAACTTCATACTATAGAAGTTCTGTTCCTCTAATCTTGATTATCAGATTAAGACAAGCCTCAAACCAATTCTAGGGTCAAAGCATTTTCTTCTGAATGCCCACAGAAACCCAGCCAAGCACCAAGTCCCTCGTGCCCACCTCCCCTGGATGCAAGCTCTTGCTGAACCACTTTCCCATTCTCTTTCCTGAGTACTGAGGTCTTTCCTCTTCTGAGGAGTAGAAACTGCCAGTTCATACCTCCTAATAAGAAGAGAGGTTGTTTCCCAGCATTGCCTTGACAGTGGTACCAGAGCAGTTCTGGTGAGCTGGCACTGGTAGCTCAAGCCCAGCACCTGCAGCCATGCTGTGGTACGGAGGTTTGCTTCTCAGGGTGGTGAGCTATCCTACAGCCTGCTGAGGCCGGGCTAAATATCCACTCAAGTAGAATTCTTAGATTATGTAAAGGTCTACTCTGTTTGTTCTGTTTTACTTTGCTTTTCTTTACTGGCAAAATCCACTAGATTTCCATACTGTTTTGGCAATCAGAGCAATTGTCAGTGCTAAATTTTCAGCTTGATTGGCAATGCCATTAAAAACTGCTTATCACTAACATGCAAAGTAAGTACTACCAAATACAGGACTGTCAGTTATCAGGTTAGAAAGACCTTGTGAGGTGATTAATCATCTCCTAGGTACTAAACTGTAATTCTTCCATTTAAAGGACAATCATTATTTTTAGAAATAATTTTCCCCAGATGGCTCTTCTTATACATCTGGAAGGCAATTATCACCTGGGATAAGCCTGAGAGACAAAATGTAATAAATATTTGGAATAAATGAGGCCTGCAAAGTTCTCTAAGAATATGTAAAATGCTTTAAAGATGTTGTTGCATTAACAAATGATGAAATACATTTTCTGAGGCTGTCTGAACTATGATTCTTAATGTAATTTAAGAGAGCGTTTTGATACAATGGGTGAAAGTTGATTTACAATTTTAATTAACACAGATAATTCAGACACAAATAATCTTAGAACTTCTGAAAAGGAGAAAATTCATATTTTACCCTTTAGCATAAAAACTGTTTTTAAAATGTAACTTCTTCTTAGAGGCTGCTAACTTTTTTTTTTTTTTTTTTTTTTTTTTTTTTTTTTGTGATGGTCTCTACAACTTGCTGAAAGAAGTAAAATGATTTTTTTGTTGTAGTTGTTTCCTGGCACACTTAATTATTTTCTTTTTCTAATTTGAAATACTTCAACATCAAAGATGTATAATTCAAATAAAAAATTCCCTTTTTCTGAAAGCATTGATGGGCATGCTTAGTCTGAAATCTTGGAGCATCCTGGGATAGTAATGTTAAGACTGTATATTGGAGGGGCAATAAAGAAGTGCTGCATTGGTATTTTTAAGTATAATATAAAATTATATGCTTTATGAACTCATTAAGTCTAAATTACAAAGCTTTTATTTGCATAAACTAAGAATTACTTTAAATAATATTTATTTGGGATATGTTTGTTTCAGGAACCATAATTTAAAATAACCCAAATTTAAATGTATGATAAACATTCACTTTCAAGTAATGGATGATGACTATATACGAATATTTTATGTAAGTAATGAATTCACAAATTTTTAGTTGCATAAAATTGCTTTAAATATTGGTGGGGAAAAAAAAAAAAAAGCTTAATGGTAAAAATGGAGAAGCACAGAAGTTGTTTGAGAAGAGCTGAATAATGAATGAAGAGCATGAATAATAGTGAATAACGTCATAAGGAGAACAGTCTGTATAATTTTTTTAAATTTTAAACTAGAAAGTGCTGAACATAGACAATAAAAATGAAATGTATATATGATATAATGATAAATCATTTCTTTAGATGACCTAAAGATATAGAAAAGATGGTATGTAGCTTTAACTTAAGTTTGAAGATAACAGTAGGAGTATTTTAGGTAACAATGTTCTTGAACTTTATTAACAACTGTATACAGACATATTAAGCAAAATTCCATTGGATAATCACAATGTGTCAACCACATATGCATTAAAAAAACACAGTCCCATGTAACTGAAACACCTGATGTTTCTCTAGTGCCAGGAGGAGTATATTTGTCTTAACTGTCTGTCAGTTTGAAGAGGTTTCATTGGAGTGGAGGAAAGGCCCACTTCATTCAAGAACCTCTAGCTATATCATGAGCATCTTAGTGATGGAATGAGAGGTTATACTGCAATGTATGTAAACAGCATACATTGCCATAAATAACAAAAGAGTATTGTTCCATCAATCTTGTATTTAATGATTGGTTGTCTTTAACCAGATCTGAGTAGTTCTATTGATTCAATGAAATCTGAAATATTATTAATTATAATCTCTAGACACAGAATCATTTCACAAGAATACTTGAGATTCGATGTGCATGCATACCGAAAATCAGCTTCTACTTTATTAATTTTCATTGTTGGACATATACTCATTATGAGATGCAAAAATGAAGTGGGGAATCTGATATGATGTGTATAAAGAACTGACATTTAAAGGAATGGATATGTAATCTAAGCATCCTCTTATGAATATGGTAACCTGAAGCACACAGACAGGGACTATTCAACCTAGATATTGCAGTATTAAGAAAACTGAAGTTTGAATGGTGGATCATTAATGTGAAACATACTGCTTTAGTGATTACATTGATTGGTAGTTATTATTGAAGTTTGTTTTGTCTGATAATGATTGGGTAATTACTTTAGGGTCAATGAATTCACAGTAATTAGGTACTGAATGTGGAAATAATCATGGGAAATGAGTAAAGACTAGCTGGCTGACTTTTATTTGTAATTATTAATTATTAACATTTCTAGTTATTAGATTTTCTCGAAGGCAAGCCAGGAAATTTATTCTACTCTAATAATTTGTCTACTTGGTGCGCTTAGCATTATACTTGGGAATTGAAATCCCATGTTCTTAATACAAATAATGTTAGAGTGATTTGACCCTGTCCTTAAAGCTATGTTTTTATCATTTGGGGGAGGGAGGACTTTTTCAAATTGTGACACTGGTAGATTAGGAATTTTTTTTCTTAATAAAACTAGTTCCCCTGGCAAGATCCTCTTAAGTACTTACAATCTTCCAGTGGTAAAAAAATGTCATAGCAAAAAGGCAACTAATTTCTGGACTTCTGAATATGTCCAGTTTGTCCTTCCAATTAGTTGTAAACACAGAATCCCTGGGGTTAGAAGAGACCTCTGAAGGTCCTCTAGTTTAATTCCCCTGCTCAAGCAGGATCAGCTAGAAAAGGTTGCCCTGGACTATGCATCACCAAGTGCTGGGTATCTCAGAGGATGGAGACTCCACAAATTGTGTGGGCAGCCTGTTTCAATGTTTACTCTCATGGTAAAAAGTGCTGTTTTTTTTTTTTGTTTTTTTTTTTTTTTTTTTTTTTTTTTTTTTTTTAATATTGTTTGTATAGGCACTTCAGTTTGTACCCACTGCCTCTTGCCCAGTCACTGAACACCAGTGAGAAGTGTCTGGCTCTGTCTTCTCTGTTCACACTATCAAATACTTCTATACCTCAGCAAGATACTGTTGAGTGTCTCTTCCCCAGGCAGAACAACCCCTGCTCTTGCAGCCTTTCCACAATGATGACTACTTCTTGGTCAGTAAAAGAAGCAGACTCTCCTATGTTTAGCTATCTTTTCCTGTACTGTAGGGTATCAAGTATGGCTCTTGTATGTTAAATACTACTTTAATTGTATTTCTCTTTGAATTAAATTTGAGGTAATTGTTGTCTCTGAATGTTTGCTTCTAAGACCATCAGGAAGCTGTGTACAGGGGATTTTTCAAAGAGGAGTTAATTTATATTTTTGTAAAGTCACATAGAATACTATTATACAGTAATATTTTTTTTGTGTGTGCAGAAGTTATTTTATGGTGTTAAGACTGAAGCTTTTATAAAGATGCAATGTTTTTGGAAAAGTATTTTTTCTTTCAGTATTACCTATGACTACTTTTTCACTGCCATTATTTTCTATTGCAAATGCTATATGAAGGAAAAAAGTGATTATGACAAATGTCTTGTTTGATTATCATCTGCACAGACCAGCTTTATTGTTAATGTCTTTATTATATTTAGTGTGAGAAATTGGGGCCATATGGGATGCATCCCAAGGTCTTGAAGGAGTTGGCTGATGTGGTTGCCAAGCCGCTCTCCATCATATTTGAAAAGTCGTGGCTGTCAGGTGAGGTCCCCGGTGACTGGAAAAAGGGAAACATCACTGCCATTTTTAAGAAAGGGAGAAAGGAACACCCGGGGAACTACAGGCCGGTGAGCCTCACCTCTGTGCCTGGGAAGATCATGGAGCAGATCCTTCTGGAGGAGATGCTAAGTCGCATGCGAGATGAGGAGGTGATCTGAGACAGCCAGCACGGCTTCACCAAGGGCAGGTCGTGCCTGACCAATCTGGTGGCCTCCTATGATGGAGTGACGGCATCGATGGACCAAGGGAGGGTGACGGATGTTGTCTACCTGGACTTGTGCAAGGCCTTTGACACGGTCCCACACCATATCCTTATCTCTAAACTGGAGAGATACGGATTTGATGGGTGGGCTGTTCGTTGGATAAAGAACTGGCTGGATGGTCGCAGCCAAAGGGTTGTAGTCAATGGCTCTACGTCCAGGTGGAGACCGGTCACGAGCGGTGTCCCCCAGGGGTCCGTCTTGGGGCCGGTGCTCTTCAACATCTTTATCAATGACTTAGACTGTGGGATGGAGTGCACCCTCAGCAAGTTTGCTGATGACACCAAGCTGAGTGATACAGTTGATACCCCTGAAGGAAGGGATGCCATCCAGAGGGACCTGGACAGGCTGGAAAAGTGGGCCCACGAGAACCTGATGAGGTTCAACAAGGCCAAGTGCAAGGTGTTGCACTTGGGTCGAGGCTATCCCAGGTGTGTGTACAGACTGGGAGAAGAACTCCTTGAAAGCAGCCCTTCAGAGAAGGACTTGGGCGTTGTGATCGACGAAAATCTGTCCATGAGCTGGCAGTGCGCTCTCGCAGCCAGGAAGGCCAATGGCATCCTGGGCTGCATCAAGAGAGGGGTGGCCAGCAGGGAGAGGGAGGTGATCGTCCCCCTCTACTCTGCCCTTGGAAGGCCTCACCTGGAGTGCTGTGTCCAGGCCTGGGGCCCCCAGTACAGAAGGGATGTGGAGCTGTTGGAGCGGGTCCAGAGGAGGGCCACCAAAATGATCAGAGGGCTGGAGCACCTCTCCTATGAGGAAAGGTTGAGGGAGTTGGGATTGTTCAGATTGGAAAAGAGAAGGCTCCGGGGAGACCTCATTGCAGCCTTCCAATACTTAAAAGGAGCTCACAGGCAGGAGGGGGACTGACTTTTCACACGGGTGGATAACGGTACGACAAGGGGGAATGGGCTAAAACTGAAGGAGGGGGGGGGTTTAGGTTGGACATCAGGAAGAAATTCTTCCCTGAGAGAGTGGTGAGGTGCTGGAACAGGCTGTCCAGAGAAGTTGTGGCTGCCCCATCCCTGGCTGTGTTCAAGGCCAGGCTGGATGGGTTCCTGGGCAGTTTGATCTAGTGAGCTAGTGGTTGGCAGCCCTGTCCACGGCAGGGGGTTTGGAACTAGATGATCTCTGAGGTCCCTTCCAACCCAAGCCATTCTATGATTCTATGAATTCACACTAGCTGTATTTCATGTGTGTATATTCTTCCATGCTTTCTTATTCTACATTACTCTGGTTTTACAACCATATCCTCAGTAAAGTGGAGTTTGTGCTGTCAGCTGTGCTGTGTTGGAGTGTCTACCTCACTGAAGAAGTAAGTTTAAAAAAATAAAAAAAAAAATTAGAACTTCAGTTGAAGATAGACTGAGGTTAAAAACTATACCTATACTGTTACAGAGACAATAGTTTCCATAATCACAGAGAATTTACTTACCATTTACATCATTGTTGCCACCCCTCGTGGGACCAGTTCATGGCTCATCCAGATTGACACTTGGTACGTTGGGGCTATGAGGTGGGTGGTACAGAACCAGCTGCACCTGTACAGCACGGCTCCAGCTGATGTTCAAAAAAACTGGCGTCTCCAAAAGTCCCGCTGTGCAAGAGCATGGCAGCTACACAGTGTATTCCAAGCCAGGCCAGGTTTGCCACTTCCCTGTGGAGACAGCAACAACAGTGCTGTTCCCCTGCATCCACAACATTCATGAGGAGAGCTCTGAAACATACCCTCAGCAGAAAATAACCTGACTGTAAGAGGATAATTAGAATAATCCTGTGACTTGAGTTTTGTTACTGAGAAAATCCCAGGCCCAACAGTACTTAAGATTTTATGAATTCAATTTGCTTAATGAGCCACAACAGAGGTGACAGCATCCCCAGTGTATAGCTGTGTTTTTAATTTTGACGAGTTATGCATGGCCAGAAACAACAACAGTAATTTCCTTTCTACAAGCATTATTACTTATAAATCACACTGGTATCATGACAGCATTAATGAGAAAGGATGAGCAGATAAAGCAAAAGCTTCTTGATCTGCCTGGCAGCACTCATCTCACTGGTGCAAGTGCAAAGAGCTACAGACAGCTCATTAGCTCTGGTCTCCATGGTGGGTGACACCCATTTCACTGCTTTTGTCATTTAATTTGGGCACACTGCAGCCTGCCCTGTGGCACTGTGACAGGCTGTGGCTGAGCAGGGTGAACCAAGGGCTGACAGCACCAAGGGAGGCTCAGGAAGCTGAAAGCTGGTGAACCCAGACATCTCTGCAATATTGGGTGTTTCAGGGTGTCTTTGCTGGGGATACCCTAGCAGAGGGAGAAATAAGATCATGGGAGGTGCCAAAGTGCAGCTCCCAGACAGGGTCAGTGACAACAAGCAGCTGGACAGATAGTAAAAGTGCAGGGTATGACCACCCACAGCCTCAGTGATGGAGTATTGCTGTTTGGTTGGTAACCATACTTCTAAGGCATGGCCAAAAATGACATGATTTTAAACGTGGGAAAGGTACCCATCAGAGCTTTTGAGAAGGAATGTTAAGACTACATCTACTCTTCCTAAAAATGGATAAATCAGAGAAATGTAAGGAGCTAAAGCATCCAACAGCTTGAAATACAAAGGTGGTTGCAAGGCATTATAGTCGTCCTTTCAGCAGTCTCAGCCCAAATGCAAAATTTGGATAATCAGAAATGAGCTTTTATCACAGACCGGCTCTGTGAAGAGAAATGAGAACATCCCTGTGGGTAATTAAGACAGAGTAAGATGTCCTATTTTGGAAACATCAATAACTGCGGTATTTTCTTCCAAAGTTCCTAAGATTCATATAATTTCCTGCTAGAAATATTTGATAACGAGAGCAACTAACCATAGTAGGTTTTTGTTGTTAGGTAATATTTGTACTCCAGATTTAAGCAACTGTTCGTGATGGATCCTCTAATGCCTGTAGTAAGAAATCCTTTGGCCTCTCTTAAAGGCTTTACCAAGGTTTTAAAACTTACTTTACATTTGACAGTGTTTTAGTGATTTTGTTTACTCTAAATCAAGCTGATTGAAATGAAGAAATGTACTTTTGTCTAACCGGTAAGTTTAGCTTAAGGTACAGGTTCCTTATATATATAAACATATATATATGCCCATATCCAGTTTTGTGTCTTACAGGCTTTTCTGGTATCTGGACCTTATTGGAATTGTGATCTCCAACTTCATTCATGTAAGTGCAATTTTTGAATTATTCTGGAGAGTTGGCTGGCTACAGTGGGTACAATGATACATGTGCTCCAGAGTCTACTGTGTGTGTACACATGTATGCATACATAATTTTGTGTGTGTGTGTCTTACAAACACTGAAATTCTGTTCTCCAACAGTCACTTTTTATTATGGTACTGTGTTCAAATGTTATAGTTCCATCAATGTAACTGGAATGAACTTAACGCAATCTTGGAAAAATGTTTTCTAGAAATAATGTTTTTTTTTTTTTTTTGTAGGGTTTTATTTGTAACTATCACACAATTTTAATATATAATGGATTGCAGCTACTGATCTTATGATTGTATATTTACTTTCAAGTGTACAAGAATGTTTGATCATGTTTAAAATGTCCCTTAAGGACTGTTTATTTCATTAGAAGTTATTCATCCAACTCAAATAAGATTGGAATCTTACTCCAAGGTTTTGAGTTTGTCTGAGAATGTTCTAATCGTATTCAAGACTTAGCAGTAGAAAAATTCCGAAAGAAAGAGCAGTTGAAGGTGACAAGTTTTTTCTCCTTCTGAAAATACACTGCAACAATACTCAAGTGTCATTAAGTAGCCAGTTTTGATCATTACCTGGCCATTACTACTTTACTTTCAAGACATGGACCATCTCATCTGATCATCATAAAATCATGTTTTTAATATGAGGAGCTGGAGATTAAGGAAAATGCAGAAATGTGGCATGATGTCCAAGCAGACTCTAATAAATGTAGAGAATTGCCGTCCTGTTTTTTGGGCCTTCTAAAGTGGAATAAGAAGTGCATAATTTGCCATCTTGGTAGCTACTATCTGTGCACTATCTGAGAGAAGAGTAAACTTGTGGAAAAAATTTAAATCAGAGTATCAGGCTTCCTATATATTAGTCCAGGACAGCACCACTCTTCAAAGTTACATTGTTAAAAGTTAATTCAGAAGCTGGAGAGACCATGGGAGGAATCCATATTATGTGTAAATATGGACTATGTATGTGTATAAATTTGTGCACATTTATACAGTATATGGGTCCCTCCCATAGCTGGTTTTAGTAAATATATAATCCATATTTATACACATACATATATTATAAAATGTATTATAAATGATGTGTAGAAATAATATCTATATTATGTTAGGTTATTAATATACAATGTTACAGAATGTCAGGAGCATGACCACCTCTTCCCACAGCCCCAGCCAGGACTGCTCCTGCCTGGATGCTGGAGCTCAGCCCAGTGCCCTGGGGACATGGGTTCTCTGCCCAAGCCAAGGGACATGGCTGCCACTTGCCCATTTGCAGGTTCAGCCAATAGTGAAGCAGGGTACGTGTCCTGGAGATGCACAGACACAGGACATGAATGCAGGCTGTCATATCACGAACAATGCACTGCCTTCAACAGCACCTACAAGCAGGACTCACACAAAACTCAAGCACAGGCAACTACATCCCCTCCTGTTTGGCTGGCGAGACAGAAGGTCACTGGTGCAGACATAAAGAGGACACACTCTACACTGAGAAGCACCTGCATGTCCTTGAATGCCCTGAGCACCAGCACAGCCCATTGGATACTCCTGCTCAGATCATGAGCCCGCACATGATCACCCCTTTTAGTCCGTTCATCTGCTGTTCCATTCTTATGCATCCAACATGAAAGCCCTACTAGATGGGGATAGCAAGAGGGATGGTTGTCATTTCATCCTTTTTTTTTCTGCATGCCTCAGTGCAGTCCTGTTAGCTGAATGTATCATAGATGCTGGATAGAACTTACTAGATGGTTCAATTTAAATAGTATTTTAATTTACACTTAATGCTATGCACTACCCCTCAGTCAGACTAGTGTACGGTTTTGCTAAATGACCTCTTTAAATGTAAGATGAGAAAACTAACATAGCAGCCTGATTCTCAATTAGTCTTTTCTTTACTTGCAACTAATAAGATCAGAATAGGTGAGCAGTGAAATGGTCCTGTCTGTTTAACAGCTATAGGAGAGCTTTGGAAAGCAAATCTGCTTAACTAAGGGAGTAGTTATATGGTTTCTTCCGCTAAATTTACTTCAGAATTATTAGGTGGATTTTTGTAGCCTTAATAAGTTATTTTGTCAGTTTTCCTCTTTAAGGGATCCGTTCACTTTAAAAATATATTTTAAGATGCATCATAGCCCAGACAGACAAATTTGTTTACATCAGATTTCAGTGCATCCAGGAGATGCTGGCTCCTGAAAGCAATGTAAATCTTCCATGGGTTACCAGCAACAAGGGCAAATTTAGACTACAGTGTCTTAACTGTAATAAAGTACCAAGAAACTTTCATGAGATTCTACGTTAAGCAAGTCTTCACCTGCTCTAATCTCTTGAATGTTATATGTAAGTAGGCATATAGATTGGCTTGGACAGTTGGTGCATATGGTAAGCAGCTGAGGACAGCGGTCTGGAGTTTCCACCTTAGATCACACTTCTGGTTAGGCTTCTGTGTGAACAGAGAAATTACATGAGCACTTAATTTTCTGCCTTATGGATTCAAAGAACTTTTTATGATGAGATTATAGGTAGCATTAGCAGACAAACATGCACCAAAATATTAAACATTGATTTTGTACCAATTTTTAGGTAAAAAGATGAGGTATTTTTTGATTAAGCTTAGTTAAACTAAATGGTTATAATAATACAACACAGTCCAACACAAAATATGGACAGAATATGGTATTTAAGACATCAGTGGTAAACACAGTTCTAATGCTATTAGAAGTTCACTGGGATTTAAACGGAGTTGATCATCAAAATCCTTTAGGTTCCTTTTAGTTGCTCAGAGCTGAGATTTGTGATTTGAAACTAAAAAAGTATCTGCATACTTATTAAAGTAATGCACCACATGATAAAGGCAAATTTGTAACGTATTAGAAATGCAAACTTTTTTGTAAAGTGTCTTGGTACAGTGTTTTTTTTTTGTTCTTCAATGGACTTACTTTTCTGAGATCACCTCTGTTAAACCACTTAGCTTTGGTTCTAGGCTACTTCTGTCTGTGCAGTGCTGCTTAGAAGCATGAATGATGTATGCTCTTGAAGAAACTGGCTGGCAAAACTTTGGCCACTATTTTGACAGTCTCACAGAAATAGAATACTTGGAAAAATGTTTTAAATTATATCCATTGGTACATACAATAATTTATGACCTACTTAAAATTTTTAACTTTTGCCAAAAATTAAAAAATGCACTGACGAAAAAACACACTGTAAATCTAGGATACATTAAAGCCAGTAAAGCGTGTAAGAACATAAAATACTAAACTCAGCAAGTTTTATGGATGAATATTACATTTATAAACATGTACTGTAGGCAGTAGAAAGAAGAATGACTGTCTAAATAGAGAAGAGCGGGCATAATTTACAGACTTGCATAGATTACCAATCGGCAGCTGTTAAAGCTACAGTAAACTTAAAAATATATTGCAAAACTTTTATAAAGTTTGAAAATGGCCTATATACAGAATTTACACAGAACCAAAAGAACTTTGAATTTGGCGTGGAAGAATGGGAGCATGTTACACTATTGCATCCCCGCCTCTTGCACCTCCAGAGTTTAAATGTGTCAAAATTTCATGCCTACAAATCAAAAGTTATGGGGAGTGCTCCTTATCTACCATGTAGGCTCACATACATTAAAAAAAAAAAAAATAAATAAATAAAAAATAGTGTCCTGAAGATCAGGATGTCTCACTGATGTCAGCATTTCTTTATGCTTTCACTCAACTGTATTTAACTACAATGAAAGTTTTTGTAAATGCTTCCATGGTCTTGTACAGAAATTGGACTGAGAGGCTGTTGGTATGTTTGTTGTTCTTCATAGTCCCTTTAACTTCCTGTTGCTACCTTGATTCATGTATTCCTATTCTGTCCACAGCTCTAGTATTCTTTGATGCCTTGCCTTGAAGTCAAGAAAATCTATTCTGCAATTTGCTGAGGCACTAAAGATAATTAAGTATCATAACATTTTCCATTGCTGCATTAGTTTTATAGATCTTTGTATCAGTGCAAAATGCAACAAAACACTGGGCTTATGTCTGCTGTAACCTTCAGCTGAACGTCAGAGGACAGTGAGCATGTCCTGTTGGCTGAGCAGCAGCAGGCTGGAAGTGGCTGTCCTGGTGCCCGGCTGGTGAGGTGCTACACACCCGCTGTGCCTGCGTGCATCCTTCTAGCAGCCCTCCCTATGCCTGGCCTCCTTAACCATGGTTTTTGTCTGCAGACTGCTGGAAAGAGGTTAACTTCTTCTGCTGGCCTCCTGGAGAGAGGCTTCCTAATCCCTGGTTAGGTTGCTACCCTGTCTCATAAAATCATGGTAGGCTTCCCTGTCGGCACAGTCCCTTTACGATGCTCCTGTGACATCTTCTTGTCTGGGAAGAGAGAAAAACATCCAAGCCAGGTGAATCACAATTATAAAACCTCCGTGTGCTCTCCTTTGCGACATGACACATCTAGCCATCGATCTGGGCTAGTCTGTCACCACTCCTGAACAGCAACTGCTGTCTTGCAGTCACTTTGTAGAGCTGGAGTCGGCTCTGAGACACAGTGCAGAGAAGAGCTTGACATCTTGTGTAGCATGTCACAGTCCATTAGGAAATGCAGCATGATAAAGGTTCTTAAGGTGAATTCTGTCTTTATTTGGTACCTCATCAACTCAGCTAGCATGCCACTTATTTTGACAGTTCTATGTCTTACTATTTTACTTTTCAGACTACCTTGAATTAAACTGTCAGTGAATTGTGCTGAGAACTGCTAAGCACAGCAATCTCATTAGTAATGATTTTCTTCATATATTAGGCACAAAGACATTGCTACACACTGAATGAAGAAATTTGCTTAGTTAGAATAGCTTCTAGAAGAAGCTTGGTGGTTTGGAGAAAGGCGAGTTGTGTGTTCCAGCTGTTCTGAGGTATTCTCACTGTTGCGTTGTTGGCACACACACACAAAAAAATCTCTTCCAGAAAGAAAAACTCCATGGTATATACAGATGCCTTGCTTACAGACTCAACTCAGAGACCTGTGCCATTTTTGTAATCTGTATCATTTTATGAAAATGATTACATTTAATTACACGAGTTTTAATTACATTTAATAACATGAGTAGTGGTTAACTTACCCAACTTTTTTTTTT
>VXAV01009344.1:6562-20373 GCA_013399715.1 Alectura lathami | reverse complement strand
AAAAAAAAAAAAAAAATCTGAGAAATAAAAAGAGAGGAAAAAAAAAAAAAAGGATCTCCCCACTTGTGGAGGGAGCGGCAATGCTCAGGGGGCTGCATGCAGACTGACCCCCCCAGGCTCGCCGCACCGTGTGCCCCCAGGGGGGTTATAAATAGTGCAGGAAAGCAGGTTGCAAATGCTCGCATCGCTCTGCCGAGGCTTTGGCAGCCCAAAAAGCCAGCAGTGCCTGCGGGAAGCAGCAGGCTGGCAGGGTGCGGGGCAGGGACCACGCTGCCATCCCTGCTTCAGGCACCCGAGAGCCACGTTGCCCGGGGTGGATTTATCCCCGGCGGCGGGCAGCGGCTGCAGGACCAGGACGGGCGGCGGAGGCAAATTTCGCTGAGTGGCTGCTTTTTAAAAATAACTCTGCCTTTGTCAGCAGGTCAGGGTTGCTCCAGATTGAAGAGTCGCAGCCGCCCAACCCTCCCCTGCTCCCGGGCTCCCCTGCTCCGGGATGCGCCGGGTGCTGCTGGACCACTGCATCCCGGGACGCGGGTGCTCCCGCATCCCCTGCACAAGGCATCGCTGTCCTCAGGGGCTGAACGTGCTGCACGTGGGGAATGCGTGGCTCCCCCAAACCCCACCTGGAAGCTGCCGGTAGCAATGCCCCCAGCTCGTGCCCAAGGGGTCGGGGAGGACTGGGGGGGCTGCAGGAGGAATCGGGGCACGCGGGCATGGAGCTGCTGGCGTTCGCTGAGCTGAGTCACGCGGTGATTACGCCCTAAATGCGAGCGCGTTTGTGCAGGGATGAAAGATGCTCGCATGAGACAGCACGGGGAGCTCGCTCGCTCGCTCTGCTCCCCCCACCCCACCCCCCCCAGCTAAAGGCTGCGCCCCATCCACTGCTGCAGCAGAAAAGGAGCAGATTCAGCCGGATTTTGTTGGGAACAGGGAAAATGCACCAGCTCGGGGACTGCAGCGAAATGATGGATGCGGAGGAGATAAACTGGACAGGCGGGAGAACAGAGTGATGCCTGGGGAGGGGAGAGCAACTGAGCACAGGAGCAAGGGGGAGAAATATTGCAGAGCAAACCGTGGTGGCAAAAAGTGGGTGAAAAGCACAGAAAGAGAGGGCTCCGGGCTGCGAGGGGAAGCGGCGCGGCCGCAAACGCTCGGTGTGTAGGGCTCGGTCCACGCAAACAGAGTGGGGGTGTTGGGGCTGGGCTGGCTTCCAGGTGAGCAACGGTTGGAAGGAGACAAAGGGATCCAGCCCTGGGCAGCGCCTGCCTGGCCAGGCACCCGCTGCGTCGGGAGGGGAAACGAAGCCACAGGGGCAAAAATACGGAGCGGGATTGGCAGCGAGCTCGCCACGGGTCAGCACTGTCAGCGGTGCCGCCTCCACCTCCTCGTGGGCACAGGTCACCGAGGAGGATTCCTAAATCCCTGCAGTGGAGGAATAGCGCCTGATGCGGGAAAAGTGGAAACGAGCTGGGTGTTGGCAGCTGAAACAGGGGCTTGGGGGCAGGGAAGCAGCATCCTCGGTTCGTCCCCGCTGCTGCGCTACACTGGGTTGTGCTGCACCTCAAGGGCTCTGAGGGAAGTGGGGACAGCGTGAATGGGAACGCCAGACCCCTCCAGTGCCCCTGGCCACACCAGGGCTCTCTGTTCCCACCCACGTCTCTTTAGGGCACATTTAGGAGCAAACAGCAGTGTGGCATCCCTGAGCCCCCGTCCATGTGGCAGAACAGAAACCACAGAGCGATCCTGGCTCCCTGCACGCACACGGGCACAGCAGGCGGGGAGGCACGGGCTCGGCTGAGGCTCCTCCAGCAGCAGGATTTGGGGTCCCAGCCCCCCTCCTCACCCCGCTGGCATTTTGGTGGTGGGAAGGGAATCGGTTTGGGGAGCGATTTGGGGGGGGCTGCTAGCAGAGCTGGCAGCACGCCGGCGTGCTCAGGGCTGGCGGGGAGAGGGCTGTAAAAGGTTTCGTGCGGTGAGACGGGCACTCAGCGAAGAGGCTGAAAGGGGGCGGTGAGTGCTTTGTGTTTCATGCTTGAAGGCACCGAGGCTTTTACCAGCCTGTCTGCAATGATTTAAGGCTGGCGCTGCAGTTCAGGAGGGGATCAGAGCCACGGTTGGTGGCTCTGTGGGACCCCCCATGTTGGCCCGGGTTAAACCTGGTCCTGGATGAGAACAGCCCCACGGCAGGCACCAGCCTCGTGTGGTCCTGGGGATGCAGTTCGTAGGGGTGCAGTTGGTGGAGATCTCGTGATGCCTTCCCTGGGGTGTGCCTTACAAGGGTGATTTTGGCCCCAGGCCCTGGTCTCCACTGCCCTCATGTCCCCACCCCCCTCCTGCTCCGCACCTCTCTGCACCCAGAGGGGCCTCATCCAGCTCGGGATGGACATGGGCTGCGCAGTCCCTGCATCCTCCTGCCGAGCCCCAAAAGCTGATCATTGCCTCCCCAGGGGCTGTGCAAAGGGACAAGGGTGCTCCAAGCTCCCCAAGTGCACCCCGGGCTGAGGGCATCCCCTCCCAGCACCCTGACCCCAAGCAGAGCCACCCTTAATGGGTCTCCCAGCCCTGCTCCATCCCTTCTGCCCAGCTAACCTGGTTCCAACCCAATCCCCCACCTCACCCCCCCGGCCCTATATAAGCCCTGAGCAGCCCCAGCTGGGCTCTTTTCTCCCTAATTCTGCCTTAAAACAGGCTCGTGGCTGCTCCCCTCCTGTGCCAGGCCTCTCGTGCTTCATGCTGGGCAGGATGCAGATGGGAGAAGGGCTGGAAGCACCGGGGATGCTGCGGGGTAGGGTCAGGTGATGCAAATGGATCGCAGGAGTCGTGACAGAGGATCTGGGCTGTGTGCTATAAACAGGATGAGAGCAGGGCAAACCCTACAGAAAGCCTGCAAGGATGCTGCAGGTTTCCCCGCAGCTCCTGGAGGAAACTGGAAAGGAGAAGTGAGAATGTGAGCAGTGGTTGGGCAGGGGAAAGGGAGGGAGGGGGAAACCGTGAGCCCTGGGTCTAGGCTAGGGGAGAAGGGATGGGGCTGCAAGCATGGACGAAGCCAGGAGTCTACAGAGAAAGCATCGGGGTGGCACCTGGCTATGGGGAAGGGCTCAGCATCGCTCGGTGCTCAGCCCCACGGGGTGGGGACACGGGGCCAGCGCCGATAGCCCCGTCCCGATAACCCCGTCCTGAGCTGCAGCAGCCGCAGATAAAAGCTCCCTGCCTGCGCCGTGCTGATACCAGCCCTGAGGGTGACCTCTCCCTGCATCTTGGCCCCATTGCCTCCACGTTTCACCCCCAAAATTCCCCCTGGAGGAGCAGGCTGCATTGCTCCGATCGGCAGGGGTATCTCCCTGGTCAAGCATTTCTCTCCTCCCTTCTTTTTAGGTTCAGTTTGCCTCACGTCAAACCCCACACTCTGGGGGGGGGGGGGGTTGGGAATCATTACTCTATGAAGCTGAGACCCACAGCCAACTCCAAACAGGTCCCAAATCTTCCTGGAAACCCTACAAGAGCCTTCGGGATCGCGGGTTGTGCCGGCGAGGCCGGGAGCAGCGAGCGTGCCGAGGGCTGGGGGGAGGCAGCTGCTTTGGGGATTATTAATGAGCAGCGAGTGATGGGAAAGGCGAGGATCAATCGAAACAAAGGAGTTCAATGGTAAAAAGAAACGTTTGCAGAGTAATGGGAGTCCATTTCTCCAGCCGACTGTCGGAAACGCATCCTGTTAAACATCCATCAATTATCCCAGCTTGCAAATGCATTAAGGTAATGAGGAATTATCCATCAAATACACTTAAAGCCAGTGCCCCCCTCTGCCAGCCGCCCTGCAAAGAGCCACTTCAGGAAGGGAAAATGGCCGGGAGGTGGATGGGGACGCAAGGAGGCAGCGAGGAGCTGGGTCCAGCCCAGCAGTGTTTTCCCAACCTCCTCTGGTACCCGTATTTCCTCCGCTGGGCAGCCCCTGCATCTGCTCCGTGCCTCAGTTTCCCCATCCAGCACAGCCCAGGGGCACCCATGGGTGCTGCTAGGTGCCAGCAAGCTGCAGCCCTCGTGTCTGTGTCGTGTCCCCCATCAGCCCTCTTTCCAGGAAAGGAAGCAGGGCGCAGGTTGGTAGGACAATTCCGCCAAAATCATCCTGCCTCGTGTCCAGGTCGGCCCTGCATTCAGCAAAAGGGTGGGAAGCCTGGAGTGCGTGAGAGCAGCTGGGTGCTGTGGGTGGCTATGGTATGTCACTGCCATTAGGTGTCACAAGAGCATTGGGCCTCTGCTCCTCCTGGGAAAGGGAGCGGTGGTGTGCGATGGGAGGGATGGGGTGATGGAGGGGGCACCTCGGAGACCCCCAGGGAGGGAAGACGGGAGGGGACCAGTGTCACACTGTCCCCTTGTCCAGCTGCACATCTCCCCCAGCCCCAAAGCCGGGCTGTCCCCGTCACTTCCGTGCTCCTGCCGGGTCCCCTGCCCCGGTGCTGAGGATGGGCAGGAGGTGGCAGCAGGTCCCCGCTGCCCCATGCTTGTCCCTCCACTGAGGGTGAAAGCAAAAGCAGCAGGTTGCACCCGAGGACACAGCTGTGAAATTGGGCTCCTGGATGCTCCCTGCGGTGGGACGCTCTTGGGTTCCTGCTCTCCTGGGGTTCCTGCCCTGTGCCCTCCCTGCAGAGCCCCGGCCCCAGGGGGCAGCTGCGGCGCTCAGATAATCTTCCAGGAATTTGCGATTGTTCACCCGAACGCCGTTTTCCATCTCCAATTTACCACGAGCTGAAACAAAGCGTCGTCCAGGGCTCGGCGCCTCGATAAGGCGTCGCTGGGAAAAGCCTTTCTCTCCAAAGCCGGGCACAAAGCTGTGGCGAGCTGATAAAGCCCAACACGGCGCTTTCCCAGGGAGAGGGAGAGCAGGAGGAGCAGCGGGGAGCATCCCTGCCCCTTCCCCTGCCTCCAGACGGAGGTGGCCTTGTGGGAACGGCCCCGGGTGGCCTCCAGCCTCGTGTCACCTCTCCCTGCTCGGAGAGGCAGAGTTCACGGCTGGCCTCTCGGGCTGGGCGCTGAGGCCAGATGCCACGGTGACGGCCGGCTCTGCAGCAGGGTGCGTGCACCTGGGTGACCTCTGCGGCAGGTCCTGGAGGCGTCGTGCTCCCCCTAAAAAAAAAAACTGTCCCTGGAGAGTGCAGCGCTGCCAGCTGCAAGCACAGCGGCAGAGCGGGGATGCTTTCCCTGTGACTCGCAGCATTCCTCGCGGGTCAGCAGCGGGCGCGGGGGACACCCCAATGGCCTTCGCCATCCCTGCCCTGCTGCTGAACTCCCTCCCAGAGCAAACTTCCCTCCGGTGTCGGATGCCAAAGTCTGCAGCAGGGAGGGGGGACGCAGCAGGAACCTCCCCGAGCGTCGCCGCGTGGGGATGGGGTTGCGGAGACGGCGTGGGTAGTTAGTGAGAAACGCGCTGCGGCACAGCAGCCTCTCCGTGACCCGCGGGGTTCCTCTTTGGCCAGTTCTGAAGAAGCACAAAGAGGAACGCCTCCCCCAAAACACAACCTGTGCCCCCAGCCCCGCCCCGTGCCTCGGTTTCCCCAGGCCTGGGGGCAGCGGTGCCAGCCCCTGTGATGCTGTGCGCGGAGGGGACGGGACCGGGCACCAGCGATTTCTGACCAGCAGCTTTTTTTGAACACCACATCCTGCTCAGAACTGCCCCCGCCTTGAACATTTCCCCTTATCTTTCCAATTTGAGCCCTTTGAATCTACCCCTGGGGACCTTTTTCTGTCCTTTGAATTTGAGCCCTTTGAATCCATCCCTTTTTCTGCCCTTCGAATGGCTCAGAAATTTATTATCCCCCCCCCAGATTAATCCAATCCCACTCCACGATGCCTGCTCTGCCGCTGGCCTTTGCCCACGGTGCATCTCCCTGCGTCCCTCTCCCACCACCCATCCCATCTCGCTTCCACTCGCGTCAGGAGTGGGTGGGCTCTGCCCTCTGATCCCCTTCCCCAGCGGGACGAGCGCGGTGCAGCGGGGCCACGGCCGGCAGCTGCCCTGGGCTCAGTGCGCAGGAATGCCGTGAGTTTGCAAAGTGGTTTCAGCGAGACGTTATCTAATGAGGGAGGAGGAGGAGGGCGGATTAAGCCAAACCCACAGCACCGGCTTTCAATTAAACCGGGTAAATTTACGGCTTTTCCTTCTGACACAGTAAACACGCGCTCCGAGCGGCCGCTGGGCTCTCCCCGGGGTCCCGACCCGCCTGTCCCCTCCTTGTCCCATCAAGCGAACGGAGCAGCAGGCAGGCACTTACCCCATGAAGCACGGAACCCTCTGGGCTTTGCATTTCCCCAGCAGCACCATGCAGAGCATGCAGAGCCCAGGGGAACGCAGGCGATGCCACTGTGGGGGCTGTGCCCTGGAGCCGTCCCGCTGCGGGGGACCTGGGCTGCGGGGATGGGAGAGGTGGAGGGGATGAGGGAGGAGATGGAGATGGGAAAGGAGGAACAGCCCAGCAGCATCCAGCAGGTGGGAGAGATGCTGATGGCTCTGAGTAACAGGGAAAGAGGATGGCCCAAAGGGTGGGTGAAGTTCAGCACAGGGTCAGCCCTCCCCGGGGCTCCTGCATCATTCCTCCTGCTGTCCAGCATCCTCCCCCTGCGGCAGATCCCCTCCGCATCCCTGCACCGGTCTTGCACTGCCCACTGCCTCAGTTTCCCCCTCGGAGCAGGGAAGGCTGCAGGGTGCTGGTGGGTTTCCAGGAGGAGCTGGGTGGGCAGGATGAGCTGAGCCAGGATCTTGCAGCCAGGGCCGGGAGCATCCTGCCGGCGCTGCAGGCCAGGGCTGGATGTGGGGTGCAGCTGCACATGTGCCAGGACACACCTGGCGTCGGCTGCTGGCTGCCTGCAGTGGGGAAACGGCAGAGCAAAGGGGTCTGGGCCCTGCATCCTGCCCTCTGTGCATCCTCTTGGCCTGACCACAGCACTGTCAGTGGCCAAGCACCCCAAATTGTTTTGGCCGTGGCATAGGCAACGTGGGAATCACTCTGAGCCCTGTCTACAGGAGATGCAGCACCCAGAGCAGAGGCACGCGGTGTCACGATGCAGCGATGCCCACACCCCGGATGCAAGGCACTCGGCCAGGCAGGTGACGGAGGAGCCCGGCGGGGCTGCCCCGGTGACGTCCCAGCACCTCTGCTGACGTCCGACGGAGGGAAAAGCCCTCCCTCGAGCAAATAAGCAGCCGGGCTGTGCAAACGTGGCTCCGCAAGTGGCTCCGGGCAGGTATCTGGGCCCCATCTGGCCGCTGTTTACCTGCCCGCTGGAATCCACCCTGCAAACTTCCTCCTTGATCAGCCCCGATAAAGGCGGAGGAGCCGTGCTCAGCCTTGCGGGAGGACATCGGAGCTCCGGCCTCGCCTCCAGCCTCTGACGGACGGATCGGGGCTGGTGATGCCCTTGGGGGGTCTCTGCAGGCAGAAGGGTGCTGCAGGCACCAGAGTGCACCCCAAAGGGCACTGTGGGGGGGGCACGAGCTGCTCAGCACCTAGCACCCAGCACCACGAGCCCAGAGTCAATCCCTGCCAACACCAGCCCCAGGTCCTGGCCCCTGGATGCTGCCCTCCATCTCCACCTCCCCTGCAGGCAGGAGCCACCCGACACCAAACAGCCCTCGAGCTGCCCCTGTGCCACCCCGCACCTTGCAGGGGTCCCACACCCACCCACAGGGCAGAGGAACCAGGCTGTAACCTCAGCCTCGTGATTCCCCCACCAGCCCCTCCAGCCAGAAGATGGAAGGGGGGAAACTGAGGCAGAGTTTCCCTGCGGGGTGCTGCAGGGTGCGGGTGCCGGCAGCAGAGCCCGGGCCCCGTGTTGTGAAAGCAGCCGGTTATCGGCGCACCAGCATCACGCTCGGAGCGAGCGGCTTCCAGGAAAGGAAGGAAGTGTGGGGTCACCCGGCCCCGCTGCCGCCCTTTTCCAGCAAACAGCCCGCGCCTGCTGATAAAGGGGCCGCACCGCTGCCGCACAGAAATTTGGGGCTGCCGGCCGCACACGCTGCTCAAAATGTGAGATTTTCCCCTGTTTCTCTCCGCAAAAAAAAACAGCTGCTGTGCTGGGGGGGAGGCAGGCCGGGCTGCGCGTGGGGTGCGCAGCAGAACCACGCAGCAGCCGAGTGATGCCCCAGTTCCACCCTTGTTGCCACTTCCTGGTGGAAACTGGGAGTCACCGGGTGTGCTCCTGCTCTGCGCCGGGGGAGCCGACCGCCTTCACCCATCACCGCTGCAGTGTCCCGGGAGCGAGCAGGGACCGGGGCCTGCTCCACCCCGATACCAAGAATAATTGCGTGATTATGCGATTTGGAAGCAAAGTGCAGATTAATCTCTGATCTCGTTAGGCCATGTTTCACCATCTGCTTTATGCCTGCAGGAGAATCCCTCACCGTGTGGCAGAGCCTGGGCCAGGCAAGGGAAATCCCCAGGTGGAGCAGGAGTCCCTGGGTGCATCGGGGCCTTGGAGCGCCAGGACCTGGGTGCATTAGGAAACGGGTGCATCAGGACCTGGGTGCATTAGGAAATGGGTGCAATCGGACAAGCAGATGCCACCCCAGGCACCAGCTGTCGCCCACAGGCTCCCTGGCCCCGATTCCTGGAAGCCAGGCAGGATCCGGCTCCGTGCGGGGCAGGGCTGTGCCGGGACGCCTCCTTTGGCCAACAAGGGCAGGCGGCGGTGCGGGCGGCCCCGCGCTCTCCAGGGGTTGCGAACAGCCCAGCCCTTGTGCCCGGGCTGCTCCCAACCTGCCGGCCGCCTCATGGACACGGGGTTGAGTTTCCAGCACCCCGGTCCGCCTCCCTCCAGCACCCAGAGCCGTGCAAAGGGACCAAGCCCAAGGCTAATTGCCTGTCACCTAATGGTGATCCCTGCGGTGTGCTGCGTCCTACCCACCCCAGCTCCATCCGCCCCACGTGGCAACGCAGCCTCCTCGGCCGCTGCCGCAGACAAAACCCTCTCCCTCCCGTGCTCCCCGGCCGTGTGTCCGCCAAAACCCAGGAGAAGATGAAAGGGATTCCCCGCTGACCTCCTCACCCCGCGCTGTTTGCGCCTCTGTTCCCGCACGCAGACAGGCATTTTTCCCATGCTCAGAGGGTCAGCGCCCTCCCTGCACTCCCGGCTGGAGCAATGCCAGGAATGTACCTGGGAATCGGGAAGCAGAGAGATGGGCAAGTCGTTGTTATCAGCCCCAAAAGGGGCTTTGCTCATGCAAGGGCTCTGCAGAAGGGGCCAACTCTGCAGGGGCACGCGGTCCCCTGAGCCTTGGCTGCAGCTGTTCTTTGGGTCCTGTCCCCACACGGGTGCCAGCCGTCCGTCACCGGGACGGATCCTGACTCTCCAGGCACGGTGCAGGTCCCACCTGTGTGGCAGAGCCCTGGTGCCTGCACCCCGCGAAGCGGAGCCAGGTCATACATAACCCGTGCCAGCGTCTCCTCTGGGTCTGCACTGCTGCTGCATTTCCACCCTGCGACCGTCCCTTCCCAGCCATGGCAGCAAAGGATAACGGGAGAAATGCATTTCCTTCCCCTCTTCTCCACCTTGACCTTACATCACTCAGAATAAGAAAGGGGAAATGAGATGGAAGTGAACGGGGCAGGGCCTGGGGCATGGCTCAAGATGTTGTAGGGTGATGCTAGGGGCTGTGCAGGCCACAGGGCTGCTCCTGTGCCCCGTAAGGGGTCAGGCTCTGCACCTAGACCCATGGCTGCCGCTTCCTGGCCCCGCTCCCAGCCCCTTCCCTTGTGGGTGGCACAAGGATTTTCCTCACCAGACGGGATGCGGGCGGTGCACGGCCCCAGCACCACCGCAGCACGTGGGTCCGTGCCCCACGCCGCCCCGATGAGCCCCTCTTTCCCCTCTGCTCTGCAAGGGGGTTTTGCTTGTAAACAGCAGTCCCCGGGTAACACTTTTTAATCCGTCGCCTCTTGGCTATTATTCATCCCCGCTAACCTTAAAGCCTCCCCCTTTCTCTGCGAGGCACCCCCAGAGCAGAGGAAATTCCTCAGCCCTGACGTGATGTGAAACACGAGCGGCTCGGCCCCGGCCGCCCCCTTCCCTGCCCCAATCTCGCCGGGGCCATTTCCCAACCCAGGTTTCCCTATAGCATCTCCCCCCCTGCTCCCCAGCCACCCTTTGCTGCTTTAGACATTGTAACCCGAGAGGCTGGAAATGCAGCGCCTTTCATCTCTCATTTCCCACATCCTGAGAGTCTGGGGAGAAGGAGCCCACCCAGATGAAGGAATCCCAAATATGTGGCTCTCTCCACCTCCCCATCCCCTCCGCCGCCCCCCGTGCGGCTCCATTCACAAAGCAGATTAGCCATGCTGCCGGCTCCACGCGCACCTCGCCCAAAAAAGCCCGCGCTAAAAGCGAACAACAACAACAAAAAAATCAAAAATAGAGAAAAAGAATCCATGCCCAGCTCGCAGCCAGGGCCGATGTGGCCAGCAGCAGGGAGCAGCACCCAAAGCACCCAGGAGCGGGTGCTGGTTTAGCTCGGGGTGACGCCAGCCCCAGGATGGGATGTGCATGTCCCAAGCTGTCACTGCTGCTCTGGGGTCCCAGGCAGGTCTGGGGACGCCGGGACCCCCAGGCTGGGGAGGGATGTGGCATCCAGCCAGCGCTGCAGCCCCGTGGACCCTAAGCACCCACAGTGCCGTGTGCGCCGTGCTCGGCCCCATCCTGCAGGGCAACGCGCTGTGCCAGCCCTGGGGATCGTGCACGCGTCTCGTCCCATTTCCAGCACCGCCGGGGAGACAACAGGGCACATCTCCACCGCTCTAGTGGTGACACCCAAGCAGGCTGGGGGGGTCCCACGATGCCCCCAAAACGCCTGGCTGAGGGCAGCACCCACGTGCCTGCTGGGATGCGCGGGGTGGCAGCACCTTCACCACCCCGTGGCAACCACGGTTTTGCGCTTTCGCGATGCCCAGCAAGCCGGCGATGCTGCTTGGGGCACGGGCTCGCCCTACGCCCTGGGCCAGCCGGTTCTGTGAGCCCCGGCGGTGGCGGCCACGGGCAGGCGCAGCCGAGGTCACGCCGTGACTCAAAGCCCGTGCGAGGAGAGCCGCAGCCCTGGTGTGTCACGGCAGCGACAGCCCGGCCACCCTCTGTCCCCCCTGCGGGGGATGCTGTGGGTGGCAGCCGCCCGTCCCCTCCGCAGGGGATGCTGGCGGGGCGATAGAGGGTTGCGCTGCCTCCTGCCCAGCGCTGACCCTGCTGTTCATGTGCAAAAATCCCGTGCTTGGGGCGGAAATCTCCTCCGAGGGCTGCGGACCGGCTGCCCGCACACCCCAGCAGCGAATCGCCCCTCTCTCGCCCCGGGTATCGCCCCGGCCCTCCCCATTGTCACCTATTTGCTAATTGTGCCGGCGGGGAAGGGAGGGAGGCAGGGGAGGAAACAAAAAGTAAACTGAGAAAGCAAGGCTGCAGCTCCAAGGGCCCAGCACAGCAATCAAGCGATAAAGCAGTAATTAAGCCTGATTATCATGCAAGGCAGCCCTGGTTAGACTGGAATGCCGCTGAAGAGCCCGAAAGCTGCCGGGATTGTTTGCGGCACTGAGAGCTGATCTTTTGATGTCTGCTGGGAGCTGCTCTCCCACAGGCCTGCCACCAGCCCCATGTGCACCTCAGGGTCCTGCTTCACCCCTTTCAGGATCTTCCTCCTTGCAGCCCCGTGCAGCTCCCTCCCAGAGCTGCACGCTGCTCCCGGGCTCACGGCAAGTCTCGCGTTTGACCCGGGAGTGGAAAGAGCAGGGCTGGGGATGCTGCAGAGGGGAAGCCACCTGCAAAAGGACGTCAAAGACATGGGTGCCCCGTCCCTGGGGGTGTCCGAGGCCAGGCTGGGTGGGCCCTGGGCAGGCTGATCTGGGGGGGTGACACCAGCCCGCGGCTGGGGGGGCTGTAAGGTCCCTTCCAACCTCACCATTCCATGAGCCTGTGAGCATCCGTGCAAGCACAAAGCACGCTAGGGTGCTCCACTGCATCCGCCGTCCTCAAGAGCTTTTATTAAGCGGAAGAGGGCTGGGGAGAGAGGCGATTCCTCCAGAAGGCGAAGCAGGATGGGGTTTGTTTCTTGTTAGCCTCAGTGCCTGACGCATCCCAATTGCCTCGCCCAGGCTGGTGGGAGGGAAAGGTGAGCGCATGGGCTGGGCCCTGGGGGTACAGGTGGCTCCCAGCCTTGTTTGGGGGTCATTTGTGGTACATCTGGGCGGGTTATTCCAGGAACGGATGGATACGGTCGGGAAATAGGGCAGCGTGCTGCCCACATCCCTGCTCCACGCAGGGAAATGCCTCCCCATCACCTCCCAGGCAGGGATGCCAGCCTGCAGGAAGAGGTGCCGCTGATTCAGTCCCCAGGAAATTAGCGCTTGGGCAGGTTCACGCACAGCGATGAGCTGGCCCCAAATCATCTGGGTTGCAAGACGCGCTGCTCCCCTGGACTCTAATGAGCACTTTGGGCAGGGCGAGGAAGAGGCTGGCGGCTCCGGAGGAAGGCAGCCCCCAGGAAAGCCCTGCTGCTGCCAGGGTGAGTGAGCCCTGTTTGTAAACAGAGAGGCTCTGTTTCCAGGGCAGCCCGCGTGGCACCTTTCATCATCAGGCAAGGAATCTGTTAATGGTTTTGGGGCCAGGTGCTGAGTCACTTGGCCCCACGGCGGACTCGCAGAACCTGTCATCCCGAACCTGCCCAGGCTTCAGGTGGGAACAAGGCAGGAGAAATGCGTCACCCGCCCCTCTGTCCCACCCTGAGCTTGCATCACCCCAAATAACAACAATAATAACGAAAAGCAACAAAAGGGCAAGAGGCTGCTGTGTCAGACTTCTCCACCTTTATCAAAACAGAAATGACACCGGGAACCAGGCTGAGGTGGGCTCAGCCCTTGGAGGAGGACGCGCTGCATCCCCTGCGAGCCTCAAGCGAGCATCTCCCGCGCCGGGCTGGGTTGGGTGGTGTCCTGGTGTGTTTTTCTTTTAAAAGAAACACAAAAAGAGCCCGGCGCTCACCAGCATTTCCAGTAAAACCCATTCAGTTTCGGCAATTCATCCCACAAGTATGTGTGGGATGCTGGGAACTCCTCGGTCCCGCTCGGGCGCAGGAGCCCAGATGGGCTCCGTCTGGAGCAGCGCAGCTCCCAGCGGCCGGGGCTCTTTGCTCCGCGTGCTAACGGACTGAGTAATCAGAAACCTCCAACCAGTAAATTATTTATCTTATCTCTGGAACTCGGCGAAGCATTTCAGCCAGCGACTTCTGAGGAAAAAAGGGAAAAAAAAAATAAAAGCAGCTGTTAGACAAGAGCCCCCAGCTGGAACCTCCACTTTTACTAGAAAAGGGAAAAGTTCAGGCTCTGGTTTGCCCGTGGGTTGTAGGAAGCGATGAAGTAAAGGCTGTGACGACGCGGGGTGGCTGGGATAGCCTGGGTGCTGCCAGAAAATTGCAAAATTTAATGAAAAAAAAAAAAAAGAAAAAGAAAAAAAAAGGGCTGGGTGTGCTTTGGGGGGTTTTCCCTGGATTTGGAGGACGGGAAGGGTTGCGGTGTCACTGAGCGGGGCGGGAAGCGAGCTGGTGCGCTGCCAGCATCCCCCAGCCGCTGCCCCAAAGGGTGCTGGGGCCCGGCCGCCCCGGCGGGGTTGCACCCTTTGGGAAGGGCGAGGGAGGGCAGCGGGGCCCCGCCAGGCAGCGGCACCCACCCAGGCGTGCGTAGGGTGGTAAATCACCGCTGGAGGGGTCGGCGGGGTGGGTGACCAGGTGTGGGCGGCGCAGCCGTCGCCTCCCCGCCACGCGCAGGTGTCACCCTCGCGGCCCCTTCACG
>VXAV01009343.1:243680-268953 GCA_013399715.1 Alectura lathami | reverse complement strand
TGTTTACTTCTGAGCATATCCATTATCATCTAATTATATCTAAAAGGCTGAGAAACATGCTTATAAACATACCAAAAATACCCAAACTTTTATTTTGACAAATACTACTATTATGTCCTTGGTTAAGATCTGTGAGAACATTGATAACATATGTGGAAAATGAATAGCAATTTGCTGGTAGTTACTACCAATTACAAACTAGAAGTGTATCTACTAACTCTAAAACCATGATTTATTGCTCAGTTTTCACAGACCCATTTCACAAGCCATTTTTGCGCACGTTTGGATGTGAAATCATTCCCTAAATAATACAACCAGTTTAATGAATTTATTCCAAAAGATCTTAGCATTTTTATTTTATCTGATCTGATGTCACTCTCATTTCATCATCTAAAGTACTTGCTTAACCATGACTTCAGGAAGTAATTCTGTATTTTTACACAGACATGCGTATATTCTTTTATCTAAGGCTTTGTCAACTGTAGAAGTACCTAAAACAATTCTCAAAATTTTTGGGCTACTATAAACTATAAATTGATCAAAATGTCTCTTTCCTAGACTTTTGTTATATCTCTGTAACATCATCATGGCACAATTCATTTATTAATCAAAACATAGTGACTTATTTCACAGATGTCAGTCAGGTATTCTATTTTTTTCTTTTTGAAGCAGATTTGTGTTGAGTAGCTGATGAATGTGAACTTTTCATCAATGTAATTGTAATGAGAATCTTATAACAGCAGGTGCTTTAATCATGTTACAGACAAATAACAAATTTTGGGAGAACTGGTACATCTATGCTGATCAAATATATGAAACAGATCCAAGAGCTTCATAGCTTTAATCTATCAAGATTATGGTTATTAAAGTGAGCCAGAAAACCAGTTCATCTGGGGCAACTCAAGTCAAATGAACCAAGAAATACGGATGTTAATGTGCGGAAAGTATTCTCACTCTTTCCTGCATGTTTTACTTACAGTGTGTTTTAGATTTCTATTAGCTTTTGTTTCTAAAACAAATATATATCTTTCACATAGCAGTCTTGTGAGAAACGCTCACAAGTTGAATAGGGAAACTGAGACACACACCTTGTGAAGCAGCATTAATGGTTTATTCGTGACTGTGATCGCAAGAGTGCCCCCTTACAGTCAGAAGGAGAGTGCCCACTGTCGAAAAATACACAAGTTTTTATACCATTTCTTACTAGTCAAGAGCACCCTTTCCCACCTTTACAGCCTATCCAAAGCTAGTATCAACAGTAAATCATCCACACCAGGTGTCTTGGCCCAATCTGTTATTTATGAATCCATACATGCCTAAGTGTCTTTGATATCAGACTAGGAAACAATATTTCAAACTGTGAGGTTATATTTTATACTACCTTATCTTGAACACCCTGCTCAGCAACTGTGCTACTGAGGAAGAAAATGTGAACATTCTACTCAAGGGTGGGAACGTCCTTGAAAAGGTTGTGAACATTCTTACAANAAACTGTCTACCAAAGTTGAAAAGTTCAGTTTGGCTAAGCAGCTGGGCCCTCCATCTTAAGGCAAGAACTTCCATTTTGTAAAAACACAACTTAGCCTAACTCTCATAGTCTTGAGAACTGCAAGTATGTCTCTTCATTTTACAGTGTTCTCTAGTTTGGATATGTTCATGTCTGTAATTTATATTTAACATTACAAGTAGAATTCTTTCATCTTACTCACCGAGTCTCATGTTCTCATTAGGAAGATCATTTAGATAGGGTGGATTTCTTCCTGATGTGGAATTTGATATTACAGGTAGAAGTTCTCAACTTTTGATTCTGAGCAATTGATTTTGAGCAGCTGCTGAGCATGATTAAAACTGGAAAGGAGAATTTAGTCACAAAACTTGACTACCTTCAATCTAATTCTGTATTCTTGGGAGAATACGTGCCTTCTGAACGTTTCAGTTCCTTTATCTCATCTACTATAGACTTTCAGGCCAACATAATCACAGTATATTTGTGATTCTTCTCCTGAGCACCTTAATTCATTAGAAAAGTATGTAGTATGCAATTTTCTGTTATGTTTCCTGATACAGGGGGTACAGTTTATCAGTGTTAGGTCCCTATAAATATATATTCATATATTTTTTTCAGTAACTGAATCAATATGGTTGATCAATGTAGTTTAGATCACATATCCTTGACAATTTATTGTCAGACAAGTAGTACATCTTTATGTCAAATGAAAATGTGCATCATGATGCAGCTCAAGCTCTGATGATACTAGCTTCCTAAACCAATATAGCTGTATGATAGAAATTTATTTCCTCAGAAATCACAAGTTTGAACCAGACTTTCCTCTCACGGTATTAAAAAGGAGATGATTGTGAATTAAAATTACTTGATTTCTTGTGAAATAAAATTACTTGTTTTCTTAACAGTGAAGCATTGTTATTAAAATAAAAGGTGGAGTTAAACAGTGGAGAAACTAGAATAATTTTCCTCCATTCTAAAGTACCTGAATCAAGATTGTTCACTGTATATCCTTTTTGGTTTGTCGTACATGCTGTTCGTAACAGAAAACTCTTTTAAAATGGTGGTCTTCTCTGACAGTAAGGACAGAAAATTTTGCTAAACTTTCAGGTAATTCAGTAGCTGCTAGGAAATTTATGTCTGTAACTTCTTTGGATGTGTAATTGCTTTTGATTCCTTTGATTCCTTACTCTGATCAGTGTTAGAGGAAGAATTAAAAAGAAATCTCAGTTGGATTTTCTATTGATCTAATTTTAATAAAACACTCAACGCTTTCATATAAATTGCTATATTCTTTAATGTACTGGGAGGATGGAGAGTGAATAAAAGCTGTTTTCTGTCAACTATCAAGTGTAGTTCATTTAAAAACGTTATTTCCATCCCATAGGGTATTCTGTCATTTTAAAATTTATTTTTATTATTTGGATTGAAAAATGAAAATGTAGGTATTTCTTACAAGAGAGAAATTTGGAAAAAATAGTTACTAAAACATTACTGTGTTTTATTTTTCTAAATTTACATTGCCAGGTAATTAAAATAATCCAACACAAAACAGCATTTTATTGTATCAAAGTAACACAATTCAATAACTAATTTCAAATGGAATATCTTTTGATCAAAAAGAGCTTTTTTTTTTTTTTACTAATCAAGTACAAGTCCAGCCAGTGAAAGTCAGTGGAATCCACCAAAATCAATGGAATTTTTACCATGTGAATCTTAACTACTTTCAGCAGAACTAGAATTATATTTGAATTTCTCTGTTAATTCTAAAAATTATTTTGAGAAGACCCAAAAGTATTTTTTTAAAAAGTTTTAACTGAAAAGTCATTTCAACAAAAATTAATGTTAGGACAATAATAACCTTTTAAGCATAAAGTTGAAGGAAATTTCAACATTAAAATGCAAAAGATTTTATTTTGAGAAAGAAATATTTGACCATTACCTAGTGAACCTGGAATCAATTCAGCAAATATCCATTTTTCTCAGCCTGTTGTTTCAGCTACATAGATATTATTTCAGCTGAAAATATTTATCCTGTGCTATTTCTGAGTTATCCCAAAATACTCTTAAAATAAAGGAACTTGGCTTGCTTCCTTCTCATCTCAGCTCCACCCTTCCCCACCTTGTTCATATTCATTATCAAACAGCTCACCTATGGTTTTGCATAGCAACCGCCTTTCCAGCGTCTGTAGCCACAGATGCAAATGCATGAGTTCCCATTTTGCAGGCTGAAGAGCTGCTAGCATCCACAGACACTTTTCCCCTGAACACAGCTGATAAGCACATTTTATTTCGGGGGGAATTGATTGCAGTGTCCTTTGAGGCTAGTTTTCTTAGATCTTTAGTTCATGTGATTATCACTCTTGCAAAGAAATTGGAGGCAGCTGAAGTGTAAAATGAGACTGATTCACCCCATAATTTTATTGCAGATTGCTTGTTTTTCCTATCTGTCAAGTTATTGGGGAAGAATTAATTCCTCCTTAAGAACAATGACATACTTCATGGTTACCCAGAGGGCTGGGTTAACTGTGTTGTTAGCTTTAGGTGCCACAGATGACTTGGAATAGGGCTTGTGAAAACCTTTGTTTTTAGAAGTCTCTCTTCTCATTCGGGGTTAACTGTAATAGGATGGGTATATTCTTGCATTCCACTTCTTCATTCTTTGAATGAGTTACCATTTTCGGTGTCGTTTTGATGTTATGAGGTATACTCAGATTCTGCATGGGCTGCTCTAGGCATCACTCTCTACTTCAGTACAAAAGGAGGTCTTTCTTCCCTACTTGGAGAGAAAATGCAGAGAGAAGAGCATGTTTCATGACTTGGAGTCAGTATTCATACAGAAATAAAAAAGCATCTGAAGGCAGAAAATTAAGATATTTTGATAGACTCTGGGCATATTGTTGTCTACGAGATAAAAGAACAAGGCAGGAAACATCATTTAACTGTTTCTTCTATAAAAGCTTCGGATTTTTTACCTCAAAGCATCCTGTGTTATCCAGCTGAAAAAGTGACAGAATGACACTGAAGAACAGGGAAGATTCTATAATGTGAAGTGTAGGAAAAACAGATTTTTTGTTCTTGCCTTTACATGATTATGAATCTTTTGATCACTGCTGAGAAGTTTCAATGCCTCTGACAAATTCTAACTTTCTGTCTACATTTGTTTGTTTTTATGTTTGAGATCCCAGCATGTCTGTCATGAATGTTTCTGTGATTGTACAGTGGGATACTAATCAAAATGACCAGAATGAATACAGGTTAAGCCAAGGGATGCAAATTAACTGAATGGGAAAGAAAGAAACAAGATGCAATCTGTCTCTACTTTTTATTTTGGCAAATATAAAATGTATACTCGATGTCAAGAGCCTTTAAAACCCCCTTTTTGCCCTTTTTCTGAGAGTTTTAGCCCATTCTGATTTGGTTAGAATATCTTCAGTAGTTTCAACAGGAGCAGCAAGAAACATTCCATTTGAAGCAGTTCTACAGCCTGCTGATTTTGGAAATTGTAGGTACAGGTCCAATTCCTTTTGAGATGAACAGAGTCTGGAATGAAAGTATTACACACTGGAGACACTTTGGGAAAGAATCGGCCTGTAGGATAAGATATCTAAATGCAAGTCTGCATATGTCTGTAGATTGTATGAGAGTTTAAGCTCCAATTATCCTTAATGGGGTAGTTCAGTCAGTGTAATCTAGAGCTTACCTTAGGGTGAGCTGAATTGGTCTCCAGGCTTTCTTGGTTTTACTGACTGCATTAGCTCTCACTGTTAACGTCTAGCTTATTTGTTGATATCATTGTAGATGTCTAAAAGTAGATGTTTGAACCTGAGCTGAATCTTACCAGATGTTTCACTTTCCTTTTCCATTGGATGTTTTAAAGTTATCGAGAACATTTCACTGTTCCATAGGCATGCAAACTATTTGAAATTTTGCAGGTTTTCAGGGGCACACACTTCAAGAATGGAATAATTTCTGTACTCATTCTAGGCTGTGAAGCTAGTCATACTAGATCATGTTCCTTTTCTAAAAGAAAACTATTTGTAAGACTGCATAAATTCAGTAGATTAGATTCCACCCTTATTGTGCAATATTCACGTTTAAAATAGAGGGTGTCTTGATCATTTTGTGCAGCTTTAACTCTGTAGATTTAAAGCAGTTCTGCTGACATTTTTTTTTTTTTTGGTGCTGAGTATTGTTGTTCTTTCTTCCTAGAAAATGTATATTTAAATTTCCCTGCATCCTCACAGTTCAGTGTTCGCACACAATGTTTGCTTGATTGCATATTGTTTGTGGTTTCATTTGGTTTGTCTCTCTTGTCCTGCAAGAAATGTTAATAGACCGTCCTCCCAAGATGATTTTATGGGTAATTTTCTTTTGTACCTGAAAGATTTATGATCATAACATAAAACATGAATAGTAAACTGAATTAAACAAATAACATTCAATCTCAGAGATGTATGATAATTCCTTTATATGTAAGTACAGCACCTAGAAACACTTAGAATTTCCGATGTCATATAAAGGCAGGCAGCAATTTCAGCTCAGTCTAGGTGCAAGGGACTCTTACATTCAACTCACTAGCAGAACCAAGTTCTTCTACAGTTTTTGATGAGGTGTCTGGGGACAGATCCAGAAAAGTTTGTGAGTTGTATCTGTCTGCAATATTCAGACTACATTAGAAACTTCATTTTGCCAAAGCAACACTTAAATTACAGTTAGTGGGCCTCACTGGGATAATCCAAAACACCTAAATCAGCAGTCTAGACTCCATAAATAGACAGTGGAGAGTGGTGAACCTTTCTGAGTGTCTATGTGTACTTATTTTGGTTAGCAACCTATTTCTCTCCCTTTATTCATCGGAGCGTACACACTCACTGCAGCACTACCATGTACTGAGTAAAGGGCAGCATAGAGCCAGCCAATAAGAAAGAACAGCACCTGTCTCAGCTGAAAGCTTAGAGAGTAGCTCTTGCCTGGAACGGCATTTTGCCTGATAGTTTATTTTTTGCACTAGAAAAAAAAAAGTACAGTATAATATAATAAAAACACATCTATTTCTGGCCTTTATCACAGGCTGTAAAAAATTCACAGTACACAGAACTACAGAAATAAGTTATAATTTATTCCTTAGTAATTATTTTTTAATTTTATTTTTAACTTTAAAAAGAGCAAATCTCACTGTTACTTGGAGCTTATCTTCTTACTCCTGCATCCTTATATATATCAAGGATTTTCTGCCTGTCAGTTCTCTCTGTCAACTGTTGGGCTTTCTCCTGCTCTGCATGCTTTGCTGTGTTATCTAGGCTACTTTCCAGTCTCATTCAGCACTTGACAGTCTTGTAGTGTTTTGTACAATGATTCTGACAAATTGTTAACAGACTTTCTAGTGCTGCTAACCTTGCTTGATCTTCCTTCTTGTATTTCTCCACTGTTTTAGTTGACTTTTTTCTTTGTGTGTGTAAACTAGACTTCAAACTCTCTCACAGCTAGTCTTTGTAGAGATCTCAGATGTCAGAAAGCTCAATTTTGTTTAGAAATTTTGAGTGCAGATTCTGTTGATTTCCAAGCACTCTCTTGTAAATGATAAAAAACTAACATCCTGTTCCCAAAGGCTCACTGCTTGTCAAGTTATTTATATTATTTTATAAATGTACTATTTGGTTTATTTAACTCTTTGCAGGTCTTTGAATAAGGCTGACAATCATTATTATCATTTTTAAGAAATAAGAATTTAATATTACCTTTTAAACTTAGAATGTAATTTAAAGTAATATTATTTTAGACTGGGTATTTCTTCTGAAAAGGAAAGCAAAATCATGATTTCATATAGTAATGTAATATAGTAATGTAAAATAGTAAATTAATATAAATTGAGTACTAAAATATTCTTCCTTTAAAGAGTGAGTGAAGCCACCATTTTTTTTATGCTCTGTATTCTGCTCTTTTAGTA
Organism: Alectura lathami; assembly: GCA_013399715.1. NCBI lineage: Eukaryota > Metazoa > Chordata > Aves > Galliformes > Megapodiidae > Alectura > Alectura lathami. Next base: position 261,499 of record VXAV01009343.1, on the reverse strand, counting down.
CCAAAATTATATCCGAAGTAGAATTCATATTCCTGCTTTTTCTGTTACAGGCACTTCCCTGTTATCACGGATTTAGTTCATCTTGAAATGATGATCATGAGTCTCTGTAGTGAGTGAGAGTTGCAGTGCTGATTAACAAAGGTCTGCTGCTATTCTGAAGTGCACTGAACTATGTAATTAAACTTTTTTTTTTTTTTTTTTTTTTTTTGTTTTTGAGATGTTTTTTTAAAAAAAATNTTGGAGATGTGTTTTGAAATAAGAATGGTTTGATTGAAAACTCAACTTTGTGAAATGGTGGAGTTCTCCCCAGCCAAATCCATGTTCAAAAACATGATGTTTTAAGCCTTAAATTGTTAATAGGATGACTTTGGTGCTGATGCTGTCTTTAAACTAAACCAAGGCCCTACAATTTATGATTACTATGATATGATTACATACGTGACTACTACACATTCTTTTCAACTCTATTCTAAATTACAAAATTACAAAATTACAAAAATACAAAAATACAAAAATTCAAAAATTCAAAAATACAAAAATACAAAAATACAAAAATACAAAAATACAAAAATACAAAAATACAAAAATATCTTGGCTATGTTTATTCTATGAATGGACATCAAGATGAACATGAATCAGTGATGAACCCTTGCAGCAAAGAAGGCCAGTAGCATCCTGGGCTGTGTTAGGGAGGATTGCCAGCAGATTGAGGGAGGTGATTATTCCACTTTATTCAGTGCTAGTGAGACACAAAGTGCTATGTCCAGTCCTGAGCTTCAAGTCTCCCAGTACAAGAAGGACATGAACATACTAGAAAGAGTTCAGCCAAGGGCCTCAAAGATGTTGAAGGACCTAGAACATCTGCCATAGTAATAGAGACAGGTAGAGATAAGACTGTTTAGCCTGGATTAAAAAAAAAAGGCTTAGGGGGACCAGGGGAGGTGTTTTTTGAAAATTGTACTATTTAATCTTAAGAGGAGAAAAATCAGGAGAATTTCTACCCTAAAAATAAAAAATATTTTGCAAGAAAAATATTTCCAGATCATAATTCTACATATCTACATGTCTACATTCTAAACAAGTAATTAATGCTGAGATTTGCTTTTTACCTTTAAGAGAACAACAGATTGCTCAGTCCATAGTTTCCTTCACGCATGAAGTGAGGTTCTTTGTTAAATTTCATATACTCTTTGTTACTAACATATGTATAGTTTAAAATATTCATATCAGAGACCACATGGGGCTAGAAATAGATTCTGAAGTGCTCTCCAGAACAAGATAAATTATCACAAAAGGTATAAATGCTGCAGTATTATCTCTGTAAATAATAAATTTATTATAAAGGAAAAAAAGAAATTATGATCAAATATCTTTTGTTGGCTGCTTGAATTCTCTTGGTGTAGAAACTGGTATTAGATTTCAGTTGTGTGGTAATCTTCCTTTAAAATTTAGAATATTCAGAAGTAATAAATCAAGTTACATTTTATCAGCTCAAGTTCCTCTTAGTGCATATGTGCTGATCCGGCCTTGCTTATGTCAGCAACTTTCCTTAAAGGTCCCTATCCCTCCATTTTCTGCTTTGTTGTTCCTGTTCAGGACTGACATTTTAATTGATTCTGTTCTGTGACAAGTCAACCCCCAGCGCTCTAAATGAATTAGGCCTTAATAAGATTTTACTTTCAAAATATGTGAAGTCCCTTTAATCTTAATAGTACAGGAAAATCATCTGTGAATAGTAACAGTGATACACAGTCATGTCTGAATATTTGAAATGGAAAGATGAAATGTGCAGAGGCACAACTGTTACTTGAAGCCATCATATGATTTCAAATATAGACAACAGTAAACAACATTATTGGTTGAAATGAAGATAAAGGAGCTATAAATTTGAGAATTGATATAGTTTTCCTCAATACCTGTAAATAAGTACTGATGAATGGGGTATGGAAATATATAATATACTCAGTAGTGTTTATTCTGTGATTCTATAGTTGAAGAATTTGAGACAAAACCCCAAATACAGTGTCAAATAAGATAGCTAACTAGGCAGCAAATCCTATTATAGTTGAACAACGTATCTGGAAGGTTTCAGTCTTTCCAGTTCAGTCACCTTTGGTCTTAGTCTTTATGTTTTCTTTGATCAATAATTTTGAAGAACTTGATTGTTTCATAGTTGTTTATCGCTTCACTTTCTACTTTTCTCTGTTTTCCTTTGTCACAAGCTTGTAAAATGAAGTGTTACAACTGGCTTTGTCTGGAGAAAAAAAAAATGTTCAACTTATGTATACTACCAGACATCAGTTACTTTTCTCATTTACTAAAGGGAAAATAGAGATAATTTCTGTGAATCTCTTCATTGTACTGCTAAAATCTTCAGCGACAGGTTTTCAACATGATGTTATGGTTTTTCACATCATCCATCTTAGTTTTCCAAGAATCCTGATATCTTTTGAATTCAAAGGGAAAGATAGGGAAAAAGTTAGGGAACAAAAAGTTATGCATGCACTGACACTGTGCCAGCCCCTGGGGTTGTCCTCAGCCTCTGGCCAGCTGATGGAGCTGGGCTGGATGGGAGACTTGTGCTGCTCACTGCTCCAAGGCTGCTTTATGGAGGAAATCAACTTCAGAAGGGAGAAATATAGAATCCTCTATTTCCCAGACACTGTTGGGAGAAAGTATGGTTCAGCCTGCTCTAGCATAGTGACCAGCAAGAACATTATTGCAGTTATAGCAATTGTACAAAAAAAGGAAAAAAAAAAAGCAAAAACAAGAAAAGCTGTTGTAACTGTTTCAAGCTGTCTGGGTGTACAAGGGAAATTGACAATTTGGTCCCCAAAGCTTTTTTTTTTTTTTTTTTTTTTTTTTTTTGACACTTGAGGAAGGCTTTGTAATTCAGGCCTTGCATGACTCAATAGGAATAAGCACCTGCCTTCCAGCCTGTTAACACAAACACCACCAGTCTCGTCCTTCTAAACTCTTTTCAGTCATCGGTGAATTAACGCACATTGCATTACTCTTTTGTAATTAGCCCTTATATATGAACATTTTAATGATAAGGTAATTTCACCATGTGATTGTGAGAGATTTTTAAAGCTTGCAATATTAGTGTTCATGAAACTCAATACAGTTACTCAGAATTTCTATAAAATATACCTTTTTTTCTCCTATATAATTATTTTATTTTATTTTATTCTATTTCATTTTTCTTTTTTTTTTTCTAAAAAGTTTTATGTTTCTACAAGAGAGAAGAGAGGATAATAGTTAACAAAAAGGTTTTATATTCCTGCACAGCTGGCTAGCTAAATAAATAATATGAGACAGTGTACAAGGGCTAAACTGACAGGTGCAACTGATCTGGGCAATATCGTTCAATAAGTTAATGAATTAGTAATTTATATTTATGAAAGGAATTAGGTCTTTCTAGGATAGTTTTGGAAGGTATTCCACAAATTAAGTTTTTTTTTTTTCTATTAGCAAGATAAAATAACTTAATCTTATGTTTCTTGTTAAGCAAGAGTATAGTAATTTCATCATGCAAAGCATGAATGGCTCTGAATACACAGACAGGATTCAATTCCAAAACAAAAAGGTAAATATACTGTCAGTTATCAAGTTTATATCTGTTGTGATTTTTCTAAATACATTCTGCTTTAATCTTTTTATTTAAAAATAATGGATACATAACTTTGAACTCAATATGAAATTAAGTATCATATACCCATTTGAAACACAATTTAATGTTTTCTTTTTTTGCCTTATTTTTTATTTTTGCCTTTTTTCTTTCTACTTTTTTTTCCAGTCCTATCCGTCTTTCATAGTTTCTTCTTCCACTCCCCATTTTCTGCCTTCTTTTTTTCATCCTGATTGCTTAAGGAAGTAGGGATGATGTGATTGTGTTGTTTGCCCACCCACCTGCCAGCCAGAGTCTCACAACCTTAGAACACAGGTTAATCAGATTTGTATTTGACAGAGGCATAGGACTCAAGTTCCTGTGCTCTTACAAGTTTCATGAGCCTTTGTGGCTGTTTAGAAGGGAGGTATACCATGCAGTTCTGCCACAGAGCAGCATTACAAGGTGACTGCAACAGCCATCTACCTGGCTGGCTAACCAGGAAAGGCTGGCATCACAACAAAAGTAGATCTTGAAAAAAACTCAGTGCATGCTGCCTCTTGCTTACAAGGTAACTATGTAAAATAGGAGGGAAATGAGAAAATTGGGTATAATCTAGTGTAGTTGCAGTCTAAGCAAGATATATTGCAGAAGACGGTCTGGCATCTAGGGGTTCCTGTAAAAATTATAGTGGCAAGCTGTCAGATTATTACTGAAGAAAGGAAGAAAATGAGGTTGAGAATGAGGTCATGAGGAGTACTGAGAAAAGCTGAGTCTCCTTAAATAAAGTGGCTCTAGGGATAATGGGTGTTAGGTACCTAGTTCCACTGTTAATAGAATAGTTTGCTTTTATTTTTCTTCCAAACAAACTGTGGCCTGGCCTAGAGTACACCTTTTCTATCATGTCATAACACTTTAGCCTAATGAGTAGTTTCAGTGATTAATTCTATCTCTTTTTGTCTTGGAGTTGTCGTCTTTCATCCTCAGCCTGATTCCCTTTCAGGCTCCCAGAATCCCTCTCTATATCTGATAGTTTTATTTGAGGAACATAGCTCATTCAAAGCTACATAATAGATGTTGATTGTTCAGGTTATAAATTAATTTTAAATTAACTTATTTAAATTTCAGTTCACAATAGCTTTTAAAAAAGAATTAAAGTTTTTTTTTTTTTTAATAAATTTATTTGACTGGGATAAACTGTTCTAAAATACTTACTCAGTTGCTTTCATTAACTAACTGTCTCCCTTACTGCAAACATAATAGTCTTCCCACTCTGTGTTTGTAAACTGTTGCTACAATTTGTATTCTGGTCTGTCCCAACCTTCATATGAGAGAAAGTTAGGAACTCACATTACCATTTCACCAACACAGTCAGACTCAATGCACGGTATCTTCCTGTGGGGCTTATGGCTCCCAGTCTGTGTGTCAGCCCTATTTCATCAGGACATCTGCTCATCTCTGATTAGCTTCTTACGTACTTACATCTTTGCTTAGCTTCTTGGAGAAAGAATAGTAGGTCCTGGGCTCCCTGTCCCTATACCTACAGGATAAAGATGTATTGGATAAATGTTGTATGAATCAGACATACTGTTGGTATTGAAAAAGAAATACCCCCAAGAACGTGGTCTCACTGATGACTTTCCTGGAGTACTGTGCATGGTCCCTAAACAGTACTGTGATATAACGGCTGCAGCCTACATTCCCCATATGTTACATCTGTCCTTGGCAGGGACTTCCTCCAGAAAATGAGCAGATTGCACCTCTGTGTGCACATTCAAAATTGTTATTATTTATGTCATCATGCTTATTGCCAGAGTATTAAGCCCACATGCTTAAAAACACATTAACCCTAGCAAAAAACAAACATACCAATCAGCATCAGCCCCCTACAGCATACATTTATGCATAAGAAGGAAAGACTTTAATGGACAACTAGTGAACCCTCTAAGGTAGAGGAACTACACTGAATGATCTCTCTTCTTAGAAGGACTGCTGTGACAGTGGTCTTTGAAAACCAGAATTGGAGTGCCAAAGAGGAAATGCACACTGTGCCTCAGTCCTTGGAGAAGTTCCAGGAATTCTTCCCTCTCTCATTTTAGATTGCTTAAAGCCATGCTTCAAGGAATCTGCTGGACTTTGTTGTGTGCTTCCTGTCTATAAAGGTTATTCTAGCTGGGCTTCCAGAGCACTGAAAAAGTCTGGTTTTGCTAGCTCTAAACAAAGATCATGGTATCTTGTTGCACTACAAAGAACTGGCACCTCAACTCAAAAAAAGCCTCACTGTAGCACAGAGCTACTGAATAGTAGATCAGAATTTTCTCACGTTAGTGCTAGCAGACAGCAAGGACTGGCCCCTTCTGAGCCTTGCTTTCCTGAAAGCAGAGAAAAGTAAGTAAATTCACTCAGTTTGTCTTACTTTTCACTCAGAAATATCACAGTGTCAAAGCAAATAGTTGTTGCGGCTCTTCTGGTAGGAAATACCTGATGACACTTTAGTTGCACCATTCTTTTTTTTATTTTTTTTTTATATTAATCTTCTGTTGGTAAGACCATCATGGTTTATGACAGTGTTGTAATCTCATTTCAATTGCAAACACAACTCCACCCCTGCTTACATTTCATCATGATACTAACAATAATGTTACACCCTCCTTGCTCTTTTTCCTACCCTTAACTCTTCATAGAGGTTTTCTGTCCTTGGCTTTATATTTGCTTCTGTTAGAACTTTTTCGCTCTCATTCACAAGAGCCCATTGTCTCTTAATTCCTTTGCAGTCTAGCCTCCATGAGCTCAATTTTCAGAAAAGACAAGATACAGAAAACCAAAAATGCAGTGAGAGATCATTTCTATTTCAGGTTTTGTTTTAAATAGATTTTCATTTCTTTTGTTTTATTCCTGCAGTGAAGTGGTAATTCTGTCAGAATAGGTAGATTAAAGTGATTATGAAAACATGAGACAGAGACACAAATATGAACGTTTTTCATGAATCTGTGCTTCTTTGGTTTTATGCCAACAGAACTGCATAATGCTACACGCCTGTGAAAGTGGCGATGCTCAGCAATGAACTGGCACTTCTCAAAAAGCAGTGGTACAGGTTGCCATCTCTGACTGGCACAGGTCCACTCTCTGGGAAGGCACTAAGTTGTTGTGCTTGGATCCAGCCACTCAATTCCATACACTTCTGAGGTCTCATGTTATGAGTGGTGACTGTCACTGCTCACAGTGCTGTGACTTTCAGGAATTCACTTTCAGGACGGCTATCACAGTTATTCCAAGGATCTAGTGTAAACACAGAGATTGAAGGTATATGGGAGTTCTGCTTTCCTACTTGGAGGTGTCATAGGAACATGGCAGGAGAGCAAGAAACAAGAATTCCTCAAGCGTGCATAGACTTTGGAAATCTGTGAAAAACAAATCTGGTTCTGAATACCACCCTGCCTATCTCCTGCCACTGTTACTTTTGATTCTCAGGTATATGTGGAAGAGTAATTTCAAGGCTTTTACATTCCAAAAACACAAAATAAATGTTTGCCATTCAAACGAATCAATATCCTTCAGAGAACGTCTGAATTATGAGAATGTTGAGTAACGTTATGTTTTATGATAGCTGAGGTATCCTGGCCTCTGCCAGGCAGTGTTCTAAAGCTCTGGAATATAGCCTTTGAACATTTGCACCCAAAAAAAAGACTATTTCAATAGGTTATTAAATATTTTAGCCTTAGAGATCAGAATTTTTGTTGTTGTTTCCAAATTTCAAAGCCAGGAATTGCAAACCTATTATAAAAATGCCTGAAAAGCAAAAAATTCTGACATGAAAGTGAAGAATGAATACGCAGTAGAAAACAGATGGTTATTTGAATAACTAAATTAATTCTGTATAAGAAAAAAAAATGAAATTAGAGGAGTTCAAAAGGGGGTCTAAGATATACATGATACATGTAAAGAAACTATATCTTGAAATAATTTTGGAAATTGTAAATGATTTTCAAATCTTACTGTTTCTCATCCTATCATGTCTTTTCCTTTCAAAAATGTCTTTCAATGATGCAAGCAAGCATATCCATTTTGAAACACCTTTATGATTCATTACTAAATATGTTAACTATTGCATACAGGACACTGATGATGGAATATGAATACCTGGTGATAGTCGTAACACTAGAAATCTTCTTGACACTTCCCAAATATGTGATTTCAGGATACTAAGTATGGTGTCTCAGATGATGAGTGTGTAGTGTACCAAATTTCATTATAAACCATGAATAAATGAAGTTGGATACAACAAAAATAAGAATAAAATAAATACTTCTTTACATAAAGTATAACTGAGCTATGCAAGCTATGGTCCAATAATTAAGAAGTTCGAATCAATTGTAACTGTAAAGCATAACTTTTTGGTTGTAACTGGCGGCATTGTGACCCTGATTCAAAAGAAATTGCTCATGTTCTTAGCGTACTCTAGTACTGGTACTCAGAAGAACTCTCTTGCTCAAAACATTGTATGCTTCTGTGATTCTAAATAGTAAATTCTAATATATTCCAATCTATTAAAAGCTCATCATATTACTACCATCAATGTTGTCTGAAGGATTTGAGCTATATATTTTAAAGTAAGGTTAAAAAATATATATATATGGTATGTCATAGAATCATAGAATGGTTTGGGTTAGAAAGGACCATAAAGTTCATCTAGTTCCAACACCCCTGCCATGCGCAGGGGCACCTCCCACTAGTCCAGGTTGCTCAGAGCCCCATCCAGCCTGGCCTTCAACACTTCCAGGGAGGGGGCATCCACAACCTCTCTGGGCAACATGCTCCAGTGTCTCACCACATTCACAGTAAAGAATTTCATCCTAATATCTAGTCTAAATTTACCCTCTTCATAAAATATAACATATATAAAATATATATTCATATATATGAATATATATGAGTCTTAAATTTGCATCTGTGTTTATATTCCATTTTCTTTGAATACTGCCAAATGCATAGAGTACTGTGTCCCCTAGAACAGGTTATGTTGCAAGAGCAGCACTGAAAGCTGCTCCACTCAATTAAAATCCATCTCTGATCATATCACAGAGACTTGTTCTGCACTGCTTCATTGCATACTCCAAGATTCCCTATGAGTAATATGCAAAATTTCCGCCTGTCTCTCTACACCTTTAAAGGCAACTAGAAAATAAACAAACAAAACCAGCTGTGTTTTGATAATTTACTTCTTTTCTCACTTTTTTTTTTTTTTAACTTCTTGGTGATGGCCTGATAACTAAAGCAATATTTTTTTTCTGCTGCTGCCACCACCACACAATTTATTTTACTGCTAGTGTTGTATTTTTAAGAGGAAATTTTTTAATACTTCATTACTAAATTTCCAACATTAAAAGGTAAGACTTAGAATTTTATTTCTGAAGAGCCCTAAACACTCAGTATGGTTTATAGTTGGCTCAAATCCTATACTCCTTTGTTTAGAGCTTTGTCAAATAGGCCTGGAAAACAAATATTTTTTACAGTTGAAAAGATTATTGAAATAAATTCTTATTGGATATTATAAAATAACTGTTCATGTTTCTTACACAAGAACTCAAATATAGTTTTGGTAACAGATTTAGCAGAGCTGAAAATTTGATCAAGTTTTCTCAAGATCAACACATTAGTCAATATGGGAACCATAATTTTACTCTCTCTTCTGTAATAGCCACTAGGGATGTATTATTCAAACTGTGTTTTCCTTTGCCTTTGAGAAAAATAAGTGAACCTGTATCTTTTGAATTAAGAATAGCATTGGTGAGGCAATACTTAATCATTAGTGAGAAAGGCAGGCAACTAAGCCAAGTAATAATACTAACCACCATAACACTTGATAATAATCTTGCACTTTCACATCAATAATTGGAACCAGGACTGTGTAAGAGTTAAAATGAAATCAAAGTGTTTGCAGGGTAGTTAGAGTCTGAACGTGATAGATTGTTCCAAAATACTGGAGAATCTAATGGCAAATTTTGAAGTGCAAAATTAGCTGATAAATGATATAAAAATTAGTATGAAATATTTACTCTCTGTGGTGCTAACAGTCATTCCATGTATATTAATTCATGCAGCCTCTTTTGTGCCAGATGGCCTAATGCAGGAACTGAACATTATCCTCATGGATTTATCCAAATTATGTATTTGGGGTTTCATAGAATCATAGAATCATTTGAGTTGGAAGGGACCTTTAAAGGTCATCTAGTCCAAGATTTAGATGAAAGTTTAGATGAAAGTGTTCTACTTTTTTTTTTACTAGCTGAGTACTAAAAATAATGTTTGTCCTCTTAATGCTGCTGTTGCACACAGGTAATGATATATCATCAATAAATATGCATATGAAGGTCTTGCTGGATTATAAGCAAAGATATCTATGACAGATTTGTGAAAATAGCTCTCAGACGGGGGGTCTAATAATGCCAGCATTTACCTTAGCTTTCTAAAAGAAATTCTGCTGTAAGACTAAACCAACTAATAGAAGTGAAAGTCACTGGTAAGTGCAACCATTTGCCATCTTTTCCAGATCTAGGTAATTTGGGGAAGACTTTGTCTAAAATATTGCCATAAGCATTTAGTGTTTTGAAACATGTTTCAAACCAGTACAGGTAGTATATGATTTCCTTCCACTAGAGATTTACTGCCTGAAGGGAAGCTGCTCCAGGGCTGACTTGTCCTCCAAGTACCATGATATAGCAGCTCAACAGAGAACCAGACTCACACTGACCCCTGACTTGACTCCAGCCTCATCATGAAGTGTTAGTCATACAAAGAAAAGTGCCCTTGGATGATGGTGGAAAGGAAAGGACGCTTAAATATATAAAGAACTAGTGGTAGAGAAGGAGGCTGGACAGATTGCCCCAAGGGTAGCAGCCACTTAGAGGGCTGAGGTGTTCCTGAAGGTCTAGGTTTTCAGTCATTTATCTGATAGCCATATGGGACTTGATAGTTCGTTATCTTTTTCAACAAGTAAATTTTAAAAAGTGTCAGTTTATTTCTCCTTATATAGCTAAAAACTTCCAACACAGACTTTTAATTAATCACAACATAAGAACACAGCACATAATGTGTTAGATATGGAGATCAAGAGCTGGAAGCTCTAGGCAGCTTAAAAGGTGTGATAAAAAATGAAATCATCTGCTCATGCACTCAAAGGATATTTGATACATATTTGTGGTTCTTAATGTCTCCTTTATTCCTGTCTTTAATAGTCAAACCTGGAAGACAGGATAGAAAGCAGAACAAACCCTCCATAATTCAGGAGGAAACAGTCAGAGACCTGCTACTCCACCTAGATTGTCACAAGTCCATAGGTCCAGATGGGATCCACCAGAGGGTACTGAGGGAGCTGGTAGATGTGCTTGTCAAGCCACTCACCATCATTTATCAGCAGTCCTGGTCAACCAGGGAGATCCCAGACAACTGGAGGCTTGCTAATGTGGTGCCTATCTACAAGTCGGGTCAGAAGGACAACCCAGGGAACTACAGGCCTGTCAGCCTGACCTCGGTGGCAGGGAAGGTTATGGAGCAGACCATCTTGAGTGCGGTCACATGGTATGTGCAGAACAACAAGGGCAATCAGGGCATCAGGCCTAGGCAGGTCCTGCTTGAGCAACCTCATCATTTATGACCAGTTGACACGCCTGGTGGATTAGGGAAAGGCTGTGGATGTAGTCTACCTAGACTTCAGGAAAGCTTTTTACTCTGCATTCCACAGCATTCTCCTGGAGAAGCTGGCAGCCTGTGGCTTGGACAGGTGTACTCTTTGATGGGGAGAAAAACTGGCTGGATGGCGAGGCCAAGAAAGTGGTGGTGAATGGAGTCGAGTCCAGCTGGTGACAGGACACAAGTGGTGTTCCCCAAGTGTCAGTCCTCTTTAATACTTTATTGATGGTCTGGGTGAAGGCATTAAGTGCACCCTCAGTAAGTATGTAGACAACACCAATCTGGGAGGAAGTGTTGATCTGCTTGAGAGTAGGAAGGCTCTATAGAGGGTACTGGACAGGCTAGATCAATGGACTGAGACCAATTGCATGAGGTTCAACAAGACCAAGTGTCAGGTTCTGCACTTCGGTCACAACAACCCCAAACAGTGCTAGAGGCTTGAGGCAGAGTTGCTTTGAAATCTGTGCAGAGGAAAAGGATCGGGGGGTGTTGGTTGGCAGCCAGGTGAACATGAGCCAACAGTATGCCCAGGCGGCCAAGAAGGCCAGGGGCATCCTGGCTTGTATCAGAAACAGTGCAGCCAGCATGACTGGGGAGGACATCGTCCCCCTGTACTTGGCACTGGTGAAGCAGCACCTCAAGGACTGTGTTCCGTTTTGGGCCCCTCACTACAAGAAGCACATCAAGACCCTAGAGAAGGTCCAAAGAAGGGCAACAAAGCTGGTGAAGGGCCTGGAGCACAAGTCTTATGGGGAACGGCTGAGGGAACTGGGGCTCTTTAGTCTGGAGAAGAGGAGGCTCAGGGGAGACTTTATTGCTCTCACAACTACCTGAAAAGATGTTGTAGTGAGATGGGAATTGGCCTCTTCTCCCAGGTAACTAGTGATAGAATGAGAGGTAATGGCCTCAAGCTGTGCCACGGGAGATTCAGGCTGGATATTAAGAAAACTTTCTTCTCTGAAAGCATGGTCAATCATTGGAACAGGCTGTCCAGGGAGGTGGTGGAGTTTCCTTCCCTGGAGGTGTTCAAGAAACGTGTAGATGTGGCACTTAGGGACGTGGTTTAGTGGGCACAGTGGTGTTGGGTTGACGTTTGGACTAGATGATCTTAGAGGTCTTTTCCAACCATTAGGATTCTATGATTCTATGATATAGTGGGGAGCATAAAAAAAGAGTCATATTGGAAGCAAAGGAACAGAGAAACTAAAAAGGGGGAGGAAGTGAGAAGGAAAGAATTGACAAAGAACTGCAGTGAACACAAACAGGAAGGTAAGTGCAAAATGAAGAAAGTAAAAAAAAAAAATGTTGTTTGTAGAACCGAAGTAAAAGTACAATAGATAAAAAGAGTAAGGAGGATGAGAAGACATGGAATGTGCATAAACCATATGGGAATGAGACGAAGATTTAAAACAGAAGGGAAAATAAGTAAAGGAATGGCAATTATGTTTATGCCTGTTTTTGATTAAAATAATTTTGCTCTAATTTAGAAAAAAATAGCACTAGAAGGCTAAAATCATCAAGTAAGTTGTCTAGTGAGAATTTTCCTTTGGAAGGAATATCACACCCTGGTCACTACACCTTGTCCAGAGCCCTCTCTTCAGCATGTGAACAGATTATGGAGACATTCAGTATTTTCCAGTTAATTTTTATTAAAAAAAACATTAAAAAAAAAAAAAAAAAGACTTTGGAGACACTAGGAAAGCTTGTAGGAAAATTCTTTCACCAGTCTTACTACAGAGAGCTCTGTGACTACAATTCCAGAGGCTTTTCGTCTCATTGTGAATATTTAAATAAAAGCATTTTTGAATAGCTACAAATTGCTGGTTTCTACTCTGTCTTATGCTTACTTCTGGGCATTCATCTGCTGCAATAAATGACTTAGAATGGACTGGGGTCAGCAAAGAAAGAAATGTGAATGAACATTAATTGTCTGCACAAAGTGATGATTCATGAATAAAAACATAGACATGATTTTAAAGGTCACTAGACCCAGTTAAACTGCATGTCTAACTCTTGTGTATCTGGCACACACAATATGCAGAACTGCTGCAGGGCAATTACTTGAGTATTAATCAGCAGGAGGAATTCTGGCCTTGTGTAGCATACAGCCATACTAAATTAAATAAAGAAAATGAAGTATGGTCTCAGATCCATGGTCAGTGGTTTTAGTACGCAATGTCTAACTCTCACAAAAATTCTGGCATTTTTTATACTTTTTATTTCTCTTAGGAGGTAAGAACTATTTCTAGAATCAAGGTCCAAAAAAATTCACCTTTGCAGCCTAGAGGTTAAGATACCCTTTTCTGGCAAAGGTATGGGTCTGTCATTTTGCAGTATGCACTTCCAGGTCACTTTTGGATGGCATTCAGCCTAGTGCATTAGGATGATTTTATCATTTTATTCAATATGTTTTATTATTTTAATTGTTATATTTCTTTTTCTATACATTTTTTTCTTTTATTTCCACTTTTCTCCATGGCACTTAGAATGCCAAGACAGATCCTGTCAAGAAAAAATAAAAAGCACTATTATATCCTGTCTCTCCAACATCTGTGCTTTCAACATAGAATAAATATTCAGATGTGTATGCTGTCATTAGCTAGAATTGCATGACTGTCACTGAGAAGAGGAAGACCTACTTAACAGCAAGGACAAGCTTCCTTTAATATTACGGAGCTAAGTAACCTGTTGTTTTCATCAAAGACACAACAGAGATCTTTAGAAAAAGCCTGACAGTCTGGGGTGAGGGTGTTTTTGTGTGTGTGCTACTGATCTTCTTCTTTAGAATCCTCCCCAGAGCTCTTGAGCAGAATATGTGTGTGGTGTTTATCCCTTCATGAGCTGTACAATGCTACCTGTTAATAGACCATATGTACCCTTTGGAAAACATCCTTTGCTTTTGAATATCTAAAATGGATGGGGCTAGTTATGCTCATGTCCAAGGTGAGATAGTTCTTCACACTCTACCCCATTTCTCATCTGATAGTTAAACTGAAGTCCCTTCTTCTTTAAATAAAGCAGAAGAAAGCAAATGTATAGTGAGATCAGAAAATATTGATATTGGTCATAATGATTGCTTCTTGAAAAATTATCCTAAAATGGTTTGCAAAGAAAATTACATATTAACCTGCACTATAAATCTGTACAGCTCAGAAATTCTACAGATACATCCCAAATCAGATATTGAGTGTTTTTACTAAACTTCACAGTTATTTTTGAATTTTAGTTCTTTTTTTTTTCTTAACCCATTTATATGAAGTGTTTTATATTGTAAATCAAATACAACTGAAATAATTAAAAAATTAAACATATTGTTGTTTCTTAGTAACAAAATACAATTATTTTATCATCCTTGTAAAATATTTAATACTTAATGACCAGTGTATTTTTGTCTTTGCTTCTCTTTTAAGAAAAGGCATTTCATATACTTCTTTTATCTTGTGACTACCACTATTATATCAGGAAAAAAAGAGTTAAATTAGTGGATAAAACTTTGCTAAACATGCTGCTTAATTCAGCATCAAGCTCATACCCAAACGCAAGCGTGTAAACTGAAATGTTAAGGTCTAAATTTAATACATAATTTCTTGTCCATGATTTCACTGGTATAAATATGAGGGAAATTGTACATTTATAGAAACAAAATAAAAACATATTTTTCCCATCCTTATTCTCTCATCTTCTCTTACCCTCTTCACCCAGCAAAATTCATTTAGGAAACAAGATGCTATGCTGCGCATATTTATCTCCCTGGAGAGAGACTGAAGAAAAAAACATGTGACAGATGTTAGTCACATTGCTTAATGTACTACTGGAACACATTCAGAAACTATGGTGATGAACACGATATAAATAGTCTATAAATAATAGAATCCCAAAAATTTTCCTCTGAGAAAATGTCCATTAATTTCAATTAGATTTTTGCCTGAGAAATGATTAATTTGGACTGATTCCCGAACTATATATATATTTAGTGTATATTTAAGTATGCATAATGACACCATTATGCTATTCTTAAACTTTGTTCCCAAAAACTTTTCACTTTTTTTTTTTCCCAAAAAATAAATGTATTTATTAAACAAAATGTACATGATAAATAGCAACTTGCAAGTGATACTAGCCAATGGCTAAGTTAATAAGCAAAATACCTCTTATCAGTTCGTGCTACCTGTTGTCTACAATGTGGTCAGCAGAGTACAATGGCTGTATGAGATCAGAGGAAAGGGCCGTCCAGCTGAGGATCCTGTGTATTGGACAATACAGTGAGCAAAAAATCTGTTCACCCTCCACTTCTGTTTTGCCTTTCCCCTCATTTATCTCTTCTCTAGATAGAAGAGTCCTTTGTGCCTCAGTTTTGCCCCATTTGGAAACAAATCTATGCCTTTGCTTTTTTTTTTTTTATCTTTTTATTATTATTGTTGGCTATAAACTGGAAGAGGGGAGATTTAGACTAGATATTAGGATGAAATTCTTTACTGTGAGGGTGGTGAGACACTGGAGCAGGTTGCCCAAAGAGGTTATGGATGACCCCTCCCTGGCAGTGTTCAAGGCCAGGCTGGATGGGGCTCTGAGCAACCTGGTCTAGTGGGAGGTGTCCCTGTGCGTGGTAGGGCGGTTGGAACTAAATGATCTTTAAGGTCCCTTCCAATCCAAATCATTCTATGATTCTGTGATTCTGTGATTCTGTGATTCTATGATTATTGTTTTAAATTTTTTGCAAATCATTTCCTATTCTACTATATCTCTTTGGAGATGCGACAGGCGTGTGACAGGGACAGATTGCATGCAAAGTTTTAGAGGTGATTCATGATTTATTCAACTGAGCACTATTTTGTTCTATGTTTTCTATACGTAACTTTCCTAACAGTTAGTAACATCTGAAATCCTTTTTTTTTTTTCTTCTTCCTTTTCTTTTTTTAATTATTATTTTGTCCTAGTATTGAGCACAGGACAGACATTTTTGTGGAACTAACTCTGGTTATCGAAAAAATCTTTCTTCTGAGTGATAATACTTAGCTCAAAGTTCATGATTTTACATGTGAGTGTATTTTTGTTGTTGTTGCTTCTGCTGTGTTTGTTTGTTGTTCCCTTGTGCATTATTTTATATTTTTCTCTACTGAATTTAATCTGATTTCATGTGCCATTTTATTTGCCAATCAGCCTCATAGGTTTCTGACATAATTCTTCGGAGTCAGTCTATTGTTTTCCCTATTCTGGATGATTTAGTATTAGCAGTAAACTTTCCTAACTCCCTACACAAAGACTCTTCCAGGTCATTCATGAAGACTTTAAACAGCAGAAGTCCCACTTGTAGAATTCCATAGGGACCTCACTTCTTGACAACAATGTTTTTTTTTCCTTTTTTTTCTTCTTCTGCTTCATATCCGATACTTTTATCCATGGAAGATTCCTCTTTCTTTATCTGTGACTGCTCATTTTCTCAGTGTGTAAATTGCGAAAGATTACCACCATTGGATCTTGATTCTGAGCTGTTTTTGAAAGAAAGTGACTGTGATTACTCTATTTTGTGGTACACCCACATCCCATAAGCTGTCCACTTAGGATACTTAATACAGAAGCCAGAGCACATCTGTAGGATTTGGTGTTAAAGGTTTATAGATATTGTGACTATGAAGCCCTTGAAACTGGTATCTAGACATTTTATTATGAGGAAAGCATCTCTGTAGATATACTAGAGCAGCATTTCTAGTGGCTGAGTGTATGTAGAATTAAGCATCTAAGTAACTGATGGCAGCTTTTGCTCTGTGATTTAAAAACATGTTAGGTGCCCATGAGCCATTCTTAATCCTTCTCCATTCTTTGGTTTCAGAGAAGGAGGAGGAAGTCTTGTTCCTGATTCCAGCACAGCATTTTACTCTCGTTAAGACAGTGTCATCAGACCACAATAGTCCACCTATTTTCACTTAGAAGGTACAGTGTGACCACTGAATTTCATGAAAATCCTACTAAAAATACACACTCTATTATTCCTCAGAAATGTGCTTTTCTGCTACTAGTAGGGAAAAGAGAGGTGTGACAAAAAAAGATTCCATTCATACAGATTTATCGTTTAGTAATAATTCCAGTTGACTGTACTGACATCTTGTGGCTGGATATTTGAAAGGTGCTTTGTGTGTGTGTGTGTGTATGACAAAGTGAAGTAATCACTGCATGGCATGCTGGGATCTTCAGCTCTTGTTGGAGACTTCTGTTAGAAGCCACATGTTGGGGAACATCTTGAATTTTATTACACAGAGTTGGCTCTTCCTGGGTTGAAGTGTTTTTTTCACCTCAAACCTCATAATCTTGGGGGCAAAATTGACACTGTCATGTACATTTATTTTCTTTATGTCATGTAGTCATTAAATGTATGTGCTGGAGGCAAAGGCCAGAGTTCTGGGTATGGTAGTAATTGCAAGAATTCTGGCATGTGCTTGGCAGAGTGAGTTGTTCTTCTTTGATTAGTAATTGGCTTTCTTTCATGGCCAGATGTTAGCAGAAGGAGGGGATGTTGCTTTTT
>VXAV01009343.1:231788-243663 GCA_013399715.1 Alectura lathami | reverse complement strand
CTCCTTCAGTAAAAAGAAGAACTATGCTCCAGTTCTTTGGGGTTTGTTTGTTTTCTCTTTCTAAAACACAAATCCCCTGCAAACCTTTGCCTCATCTTTTCATCAGAGATGACTTCAGTCAATGATGTTTTCTGGCTATCCTTTTTTTGGCACATTCCTTGTCTTTTGTCTTTGTAGTGTCTTTTTTCCTCTCACCATGTTTTAAAACCTGTCTTCTGAAAACCTTGCCTTCATTTTCTAATTACTTTTTTTTTCATCCTTGTTCAAGTGTCTTCAGCAACAATCTTCTTGTGCCCATCTGTAGCACAGCAACTGATTCCACAACAAAATTTACCAGCTTTGATATCTTCATTCTGCAATGAGTGAAAAAGGAGAGGAACAGAGATGGTATGTGTAGCTCAAGGGAACCTATAAAGCTGTTCACAATAAAGAGTTATTGTGAAGATCATTTCCATACTCAAGACCCAGCAGACAGGAGAACTGCAGGTGTCTCTAGAACAGAAAGATTTACAGACAATAATGCAGAATCAGCTGCTCTTTGAGGGTTAATAAGATGCTTCTGAGGACGAGGGGGATAGATTCTGCAGGTAGTTCCTGCCTCAGGCATAAGGACTGACATCCACCACACTCAGTGTGAGAGTTAGGCACCGTAAGAGATGTTCTACATACACAATCTGTCTCTCTGTTTATGTTCATGATTCATCTGTGCCAACATACTCTTATGAACGGTATGCTCCACTATGTTATTAAACACAAAACTGTGTAGATAGCTTCTGGGATTTGTATATATCTCATAAGAGGAAAAGAAGGGTTTCAGTGATCTCATGCCCATATGGCAGGTCAGCATGTATTAGTCTCCAGTTTTCATCCATCAGATGGGCCTGATATGAAGAACCATTCGGAGAATTTATCTAGCCAGCACTACAGGAAATTTCCAAGCAGAAGAGGAAATATACACATGTTTCATAAAGGTTTGATGAAATTTACAAAGAGGTGCTGTATCAGAAGCTAGAAGAAAGACAACATAATCAAGTATGCCATAGGTTCAGCATATTCTCAATACAAGTGAAAATCTTGCAAAAATTAACTTGTCCTATGTTCGTTGGTATAGAGTTAATTTTCTTTGTAGTTTCTGGTATGAAACTAAGTTTTGGCTTTGGGAGAAAAAACAATGTTGGTAACACACTGATGTTTTAGTTGTTGCTGAGCAGTACTTACACTAAGTCAAGGACTTTTCAGCTTCTTGTGCTGCCCTGCCAGCGAGGAGCTGGGGATGCACAGGAAGATGGGCAGGGGCAGGGGCAGGACCAGGACAGCTGACCCCAACTGGTGAAAGGTATATCCCATACCATATGGCATAGTGCTCTACCATAAATCTGGGGGAATTGAATGGAGGGGGGCTGATGCTGGTGGGAACTGGCTGGGCATTTGTCGACAGGTGGTGAGCAATTGCATTGTGCATCACTTGTTTTACATTCATATATGTAAATTTATTTTTATTATTATTTTTACTTCATTTTCTGTCCTATTCAAGTGTCTTTATCTCAATTTATGAGTTTTACCTTTTTCCAGCTCCTTTCCCCATCCCACTTGTGAGGGTGGCGAGTAATTGGCTGTGTGGTGCTTAGCTGCCTGTTGGGTTAAACCCCAACACTTGTGAAGAGTTGTTATTATCGATTATAGAAATAGGAGATAATTTAGTGACCTGAAGATACTCTTCTTTTTTGGCCATAATTATGACTGAACACAGAAAATATCTTAAAGCCTTGAGGAGATTTTCTGATGCAAATGTAGTAGTTACAATATCAGAAGTTGTTTAAGGAAATTAACAAAGTTTTGTTTTTTTTTTTTGGTGAGATCAACGGAAGAATTAAAAAATTGACTTTAGATTAAGTATATATATTCCAGTGAAATTGTTATAACACTTGAGATACTAAAATTGGGTGCTTTCATTGCTGATTGATTGTATGATTAAGAACTAAGCATGTCTAATGGGAAAATAGTCAAGTGAGAGGCAGATAGAATATCCAGATAAGTCTGCTTGAATTATTCCCTACAGTAAATAGTTTTGATTTTACTCATCTATTTTTTTTAGAATTTGTGATTAAGAACATATTTGAAAATAAAGTTATTATCTGTTATTTTATATCTGTCTGGCAGTCAGGAATTTTAATCTATATCCCTGACTAATGCGTATGATAACAAAAAAATGTTATCCTCATTTCAAGGACTTTTACAAGAGCCATAAACCACCTAAATTCCTTTAAAGGCATTTTAACAACGTTTGTGTGAGATTGCAGTCATTTTTATACCTTGTGGAAAACTTTGTACTGTGAAAACGAACTGTATAAGCACAGAAACAATAGCTCTGAAAGTTCTTTTCTAGGCATGTCTGCTTAACTGCTTTATAAAATCCTTTATCAACTCTTTATAACCTTTATTATCGGTTAAAAATGTCTGCTACATTTATAATGCACAAACTATAAGAAAATAAGAAAATGTATCTTTTCTTCTTTTTGCCCCTATTTCATTGATTACTTTTCATTTTATTTCCTAAACTCTGTAATATTGTGCATTTAATTTAAAATACATCTTATACTCTATTAATATTCACTTCAAGGGTTTTAAATATATTTTTGGAAGTTTGTCCTCTAAAAAGAATAGTGGTTGAAAATTCCAGCACAGCCTCAAGAAATTCATACTACCCTGAGGCCATACATGCTGGAGTGAAACCTGTCAAATCAATCCAAGTTGTGTTGCACCTGGTGAGCTTTTCCTTATTATGACCCTGCAGCACGGAAGAAAGACAGTTTTATGAACATTTTTCTGCAGTTTTATAACCACTTCCAGTTAAGGAAATATTGACTTTTCTTATACTTACAACACTGATAAATGTAAGTGCTAAGTACAATTGGCTGGTGCAGTTTATTCAAAGAGTTGTAGCCACAGTATTCAGAATATTCCTTTCTATTCTGCAAATGAAATACTCACGTTTCAGCTTCCACAGAATGCCAGTAATTTTTGTTCTGATTTAACTGTGAAATCAAAGCCAAAGATTTTGTACCTCTGCCTTCTGCATCTAGTAAGTCCGCGATAGAATCAAAAGATTTTAAAACCCTCAAAGAATGCACTTTATTTAAATAAAAAGGAGGAAAACAAAATCAAGGAAAAGACTCATATAAGGAAAACTTGCTTGTAAACATCTTTTGTCTGTTTTGATTGCTTTTCTCAACTCAACGACCTTCCGAGGAGAATCAAATATATCTCAGATCCTTCTAGGTGTCTTCTAGGTGTCTTTCTTTTTGGGCAGGCTTCCCTCTGAACTCTGTTTGCTACCTACTCTCCACTGTAGTTGTATAATGTATTGTTGTGAACTTCGGGCTCTTCTGACTCTTAACTAAGTTGTACTCAGCAGTCTCTAAGATACTGTGCCTTAAGTTTGCTTAGCAACTCCCTCAGGGAAGGAAGAGTATCCCTTCTCCACTAAGCAGACTTTGCAGCCAGCTGCTTCATTAATTCCATAAGCACAATAAAGCAGGTACTACCTGAAACTGTTACAAGACAACAACAACTCCAGAAAGTATGTTTCTTTGCTTGTCAGCAGCCACAAAACAAAGAAGAAAGCAATCATTATCTGGGAAGACTTTAGGAATGTTGCACATATAGTTGTTAGCGTACATTCCAATACAGACTGAACAGTGAAGGATCTGGAAATCGTCTTTCAGAAGTGCCCTGAGCTTCCCTTCCACTCTGGGCAGTCTGTATGGGTGTCAGTGCAGCCTGACTTATGTAAGAGCACTGGTGAAACATGCTGAAAGAAATCAGTTTCCAAGCACAAGATGTTTTTGAGAGGTGCTATTTTGAAACATTCATGGCTCACCCAAATCAAACCCAATTTTCCCTGGAACACTAAAGTGCACTACTTCTCAATAAGCTGTAAGAATCTGCCTATTTCTCATTTCATAGGTTCAGCTAATTCATCAGTACAGTTCTTCAGCAAGTAGTCATAAGATAGCTTATAACAGGAGAAGTCAATTTTAGTCCTCTTATTCCAAAGGATTGAATAGTATTAAGTGAAACACTGCAGAAAAATTAACAAATTGCAGGTTTAGGCTAGGCCTGGAAAATTTTGATCTCCAAGGCAAACGTTTCAGAGGAGTATGAATGGGTCAAACAAAAAAAGAGGATTTTAGAGGGCAATATTTGGGAATCTACTGTTAGAATAACAGCTGTAACAAACATTCATTATTAGCTGTAGGACAACCAGTAACTTCAGACAAACTGCCTTTTCTTAGCAATCAAAAATATATTGAAGAATTGATAATCACAAAAAACTGAAGTGTTTTTCTGACTACAGAGTTCTTAATGGATCCATTGTAGTACTTCTACAAAAATAAAAAAATTACCCATGCATTCCAATACGTAAACACTAAGTTTTAATATATTGATTAAACACATTATTCTGTGTTGGTACATCAAAGTGATACATCTGTCTTCCTAGCAGTACTTATGATTATTAGGTCTGACAAGGGGGAAATAAATTTTGCTTATTAATGAAAATCTTTGCAAGGGAGGATATTAAGTTGTGAAAACTTGTCCTCAGATTTACCCCCTGGTATGGCTTGGTTCAACTGCCTTTCCTTTGGAAAATCAGAACAGAGAAAAAAGGAAACTACTGTGAGCTGACCTTGGCCAGCTGCCAGAGATCCACCTAGCCACATTTTCTGCCCCCCTTCTCAATCAGGACATGCGAAGAAAATAAGATTAAAAAACTTGTGGGTCAAAATGAAAACTTACTAATTATTTACCAATTATCGTTGTGGGAAAACCAGATTCAGCTTCTGGGAAATTAATTGCTTTTGTTGACAGTTAAAATAGATATGGATAGTGATGGAGAAAAATGAAAATCAGAGAATCATAGAATCATAGAATCATAGAATCATAGAATCATAGAATCATAGAATCATAGAATGGCTTGGGTTCAAAGGAACCTCAGAGATCATCTAGTTCTAACCCCGCTGCCGTGGACAGGGCTGCCAACCACTAGCTCACTAGATCAAACTGCCCAGGAACCCATCCAGCCTGGCCTTCAACACAGCCAGGGATGGGGCAGCCACAACTTCTCTGGGCAGCCTGTTCCAGCACCTCACCACTCTCTCAGGGAAGAATTTCTTCCTGATGTCCAACCTAAACCTCCCCTCTTCCAGTTTTAGCCCATTCCCCCTTGTCCTACCATTATCCACCTGTGTAAAAAGTCGGTCCCCCTCCTGCCTGTAAGCTCCTTTCAAGTATTGGAAGGCCGCAATGAGGTCTCCCCGGAGCCTTCTCTTTTCCAAGCTGAACAATCCCAACTCCCTCAACCTTTCCTCACAGGAGAGGTGCTCCAGCCCTCTGATCATTTTGGTGGCCCTCCTCTGGACCCGCTCCAACAGCTCCACATCCCCTCTGTACTGGGGGCCCCAGGCCTGGACACAGTACTCCAGGTGAGGCCTTCCAAGGGCAGAGTAGAGGGGGACGATCACCTCCCTCTCCCTGCTGGCCACCCCTCTCTTGATGCAGCCCAGGATGCCATTGGCCTTCCTGGCTGCAAGAGCGCACTGCCAGCTCATGGCCAGCTTTTTGTCGATCACAATGCCCAAGTCCTTCTCCGCAGGGCTGCTCTCAAGGGGTTCTTCTCCCAGTCTGTACACATACCTGGGATTGCCCTGACCCAAGTGCAACACCTTGCACTTGGCCTTGTTGAACCTCATCAGGTTCTCGTGGGCCCACTTTTCCAGCCTGTCCAGGTCCCTCTGGATGGCATCCCTTCCTTCAGGGGTATCAACTGCACCACTCAGCTTGGTGTCATCAGCAAACTTGCTGAGGGTGCACTCGATCCCACAGTCTAAGTTGTCGATAAAGATGTTGAAGAGCACTGGTCCCAGGACGGACCCCTGGGGGACACCGCTCGTGACCGGCCTCCACCTGGACACAGAGCCATTGACTACAGCCCTTTGGCTGCGACCATACAGCCAGTTCTTTATACAACGAACAGTCCACCCATCAAATCCATATCTCTCCAGTTTAGAGATAAGGATATGGTGCGGGACCACAACAAAGGCCTTGCACAAGTCCAGATAGACAACATCCGTCACCCTCCCTTGGTCCACTGATGCTGTCACTCCATCATAGAAGGCCACCAGATTGGTCAGGCACGACCTGCCCTTGGTGAAGCCATGCTGGCTGTCTCAGATCACCTCCTCATCTTGCACGTGCCTTAACATAGCTTCAAGGAGGATCTATTCCATGATCTTCCCAGGCACAGAGGTGAGGCTCACCGGCCTGTAGCTCCCCAGGTCTTCCTTTCTCCCTTTCTTAAAAATGGAAGTGACATTTCCCTTTCTCCAGTCACCAGGGACTGCACCTGACAGCCATGACTTTTCATGTGTAATAGACAGTGTGTTGGCAATCAGATCAGCCAGTTCCTTCAGGACCCTGGGATATATGTCATTTGGCCCCATAAACTTCTAAACATTCAGTCTCATGAGGCATTCTTGGACTTGCTCTTCTCTTACAGTGGCAGTGATTTTACTCCCTCTACCCCTATCCAGATGTTCAGGAATGTGACAGACATGGGAAGCCTGAATTTCAGCGAAGGCTGAGGCAAAGAACTTGAGTACCTTGTCCTTCTCTATGTCTTTTGAAGTCGGTTCACCCTTCTCATTTATCAGATGGGCTACACTCTCCTTATCCTGTCTCTTCTGACCACCTGTAGAAACCTTTCTTGTTTTTCAGACCACTTGCCAAGGTCAGTTCCATCTGTGCCTTGGCTTTCCTGATCCCATCTCTGCACATCCAAACAGCATCCCTGTATCCTTCCCAGGCCACATGTCCCTGCTTCCACTGCCTGTACGTTTCCTTTTTTTTTTTCCCTCAGCCTGACCATCAGGTCCTTTCTTAGCCATGCTGGTTTTCTTCCTCCTCTGCCTGTTTTCTTATGCTGAGAGATGGGGAGCTATTGTGCTCTCAGAAAGGTGTCCTTAAAGAGCTTCTGTCTCTGTTCCATTCCTCTGTCCCTATGGACAGTTTTCCAGGGGAACCCATCCAATAATTCCTTAAACAGCTGGAAGTTCACTCTCCTGAAGTTTGGGGTCCTGACTCTGATCTTTGCAAGGCCCATATTCCTAGAAATCACAAAGCCAGTGAGGGCATGGTCACTACAGCCCAGGCTGCCTTCAGTCTTACCCTCTTTAATGATCTCTTCTGCATTGCTGAGCACCAGGTCCAGTAATGCTTCACCTCTAGATGGTCTGTGCAATACCCAGACCAGGAAGTTATCCTCAACAGACTCCAGGAGTTTCCTGGATTTCTTGCAGCCCACAGCATTGCTTTCCCAGTAGACATTGGGTTGATTGAATACCCCCATCACGAGGAGAGCCTGTGAACATGACACTTCTTGGAGCTGAAGCAAGAAGGCCAGGTCAACAGGCTCCTATTGATCAGGTGGCAGGTAGTAGACTCCAACCACCAGATGTCCCTTATTGGTCCAGTCCTTAACTTTAACCCACAAGCTCTGGACCTGGCTCTTCACAGTCTATGCACTTCTTAACAATAGAGGTTCTGACCTATCTGTTCACAAGGCTGTTTCTCACAGTTCTTTTTTTTTTTTTTTTTTTTTTTTTTGTCTCACTACTCTGCAACATTTTACCCTTTCTTAAGTATATTTTAAAAAGTTTTTCACAGAATAGCCATCAGCATCACTGCTGGTCACAGCTGTGTCCTGTGGTTGATCCACTGGAGCTGTGTGGAACAAGCTATGTCTACCACATGGGCAGCCCCTGGCCTCTTCTCACAGAGGTCCCCAATGGGCAGCAGCTCCCCCAAGCCTCTTGCTCCATGGTGGTCTCCTCTTCATGGCTGCAGCTTCAGTCCAGTGTCTGCTCTTGCAGGAGCTGTCCATGGGCTGAAACAGGTCACATCCACCTGCTGCTCTGTGGGCTCCTCCCTGGGCTGCACGTGGAGATCTCCTCCTCCATGTGGTGTCCATGGACTGCAGGGGGACAGCCTGCTCCACTATAGGCCTCTCTTGGGCTGCAGGGAGCCCATGCCTGATGCACCTCCTGCCCTTCTTATGCCCTGACCTTGGTGGCTAGTGCTCTGTTTCTCTCACTCCTGTTTCACAGACGTTGCCGTGGAGCAGTTTTTTCCATGCTTAAATCTGCTCTCCCAGAGGCACACCCACCATCGCTCACTGGTTTGTTTCTGGTGAAATCATTTCTCCATTTTGGAGCTAGCTGGAACTGTCTTTTGTCTGGCTCAGGCTGGGCTTTGCTCACAAAGGCCACCCCTGTGGTTCTCCCTGCTACCAAAACCTTGCCACATAAGCCCAATGAGAGTATGTTAAAGAAAATGATAGCCATTCTATAATTTATTCTGGGAAAATGAGAGGAAGCATGTCTATCTCCTTATATTGAATATGCAAAACATTTTTTTTCATTCTGTATGAATCTGCGATGAAATAGAAATTAAATCTCAGAACATCAACTGAAGTACATCAGTTGAATGCAAACGAACAGTTGATGTTAGAAATACCTAAGAATATTTGAATGTTTCAAGAAAGCTAAAGACTTTCATGGCCAGCCTACAGGATGGACATTTCTCCTCTTGTTATTCATGGAATCATTGGCCGTATGTATGGTCTGCCTATGAATAGAACTTTTTTGTTTCTCGCTGCTGTAAGAATGACATCAGAACCCTGCTTTCTCCTGAGATTCAGGAAATGGTAATGAACCTTTTCTGCTTGCCTGGAGGGACTCATATTTGAAGAAAGTGACAAGAGAGTTTTGAAAGCTGTCCTCCACTCTGTGCAATTGATATCTGGCCTGGTACCAACACAGGCAGTCTTTCTGTCACTGGATCAACTATCTTGGCATGGATTTTTGCCTTTGTGTCAGCTGGGAGCCACATTTCACTGTGCCTTGCACTTCATCTATACACTGGCAGAAGCCAGATTTCCCTGCAGGCTGCTTAACCATCTAGGCATGGCCCTTGTCCAAATGCTGGCTGGGAGCTTGCTCCTCTGTGGCCTTCTCAATTCTCTTGGCACAAATACTGCTCAAACACCAACTGGGAGCTCAGTTCCTGAAGCCTGCTGTTTCCATCTGCTAATTCTGAATGGCAACAAAAAGAGAGGGGCTATCCTTCAAACCACCTCAGAAATTCTTTCTTGTTTAGGCTTGGAAGTTCCTGAAGAAAAGGAAAAAAAATAAAAAAAACCTCAAAGATACGGAAACACTAGATTAGACAAGCTGTGAAAGCTCTTTTCCTAAATGAAATTAGAAGTCCAGCCTCTGTGTGTCTGTGTCAGTTCCACCTGGACAATCAAGCTACAGCTGGCTGTAATTAATCTGCTTTGCTCCATCCACTAAGTACCGAAAAGCCACAGTGGTTTTTGGCTGTTTGATATGCTTCTTACTTACAGATGAGTTTTGGGCTTTGATTCTTCAGTTCTGATCTCCATGCCTCTTTCCTTTGATACATTTTGTAACCGCTGACCAGTTTGCCTGACCTACTGATTATCTACTTTTTCTCAGTTTCTCGTTGAATAGTGTTCTTGGATTCTTGACTATATTCCTGATTTATTTTTCCAATCTAGTGGGAAAGTATCTTTTTTATCTCATGTTTATTATTCATTGTAAGTAGGTATATCTGTTTTTTACTCAGCCTTATGTGCGGAGTGCAAATGTCCCAGTCTTAAGCTACATTTCCATGAAAGGTTATTTCCTGGTTTTATAAAAATCTGGACATCTCTTCCTGACAAATGGTCTTGAGTCTAGATTCAGAATGAAGGTCAGATAGGTCAAGGACAAGATAAGGCTGAGACCATTCTCACCTTTTGCAGCTTAGTGCACCAGTGTATCTCTAGTTCTGCTAATCTCAAACGTTGAAAAATCCTGAGTCAGACATAAGAAATCATTACACTTCTAAAAAGTTATGACAAGTATATACAAAAAGAAAAGCTGTAAATCTCAAATCATTTGGAAGGTGAAGGGGAGGTGAGGAGTTAGAAACGTAAAGAAAATTCTTATTAATGGGAATTATTTATGAGAACAAAGAGCATTACAGGTTTTTGCTGGTGGTGTTTATTTATTTATTTATTTATTTTTCTCAGTGGTGTTAGCAGGCAGATTTGAATATTAATAACCCTTATTTTACAAATATCTTAATATTTTTCTTACTTCCTTACTTGTCTTTTTGCTGAGTGAATAAGTAATTTGAAAATGTCTGAACAGTGAAAGGAAGGTACCAGACAACTTTACCCCCTAATAAAATTTATATTGCTGTGGTTAACTGGGTCACAGAGTCCTTGCCAACTGTTTGGATTGTGTGTGTGGGAAGATCCTATTCTGCTTATTACTCATTTTACAATCAGGTAACTTACTAATAACTTTAGATGAACTTATGAATACTTGTGCCAAAAATATGATGTGAGTGAGAATCATCTGTAGGCAGATAGACATTTAAAAAATACATGTATTGTCTCTGGGCCCACAGGACCAAAAAATGAGTTTCTGATTTGATACATAAACTTGGGTGCTGCTGTTGTAAAATACTGTCTAGGGAATTAACTGCAGTAAAAAGACATCCTGTGTCAATCTGTAAATGTTCAGTATCTCAATGTTATGTTTAAAAATGGATTCCTGTACTTAATGTCAGAAGATATATTTCCCATGCTGTAATACAATTAATGATCTATAAATGGATAAGGGTTCATGCTAAAAGATTTTGACTACAACTGTATATTAAATATATTTAAGAAATAAATTAAACTTCCCCTGGAATCTCACCAATTTATCTGATTTGTGGAAGTATAGTTTCAATCTCTTTTAAGCAAGTTTTCATGAAATTAAGATGCAATAATTTTGAAATGAAATTATAAACACAGAATGACTAGAGGCATTTTTAAAAATTGGATTATTTTTGTCCATTGTTTAGGCTACTGATATGTGTGTAATAGGAAAATGTGCATTCCATAAGATGTGTGTTCTGCTCTGAAAAACAACTATGTGTTTATGCTCCTTCTTACTCCATAAATTTATTTTCTGTTCATACTTGGAGTATATCTTCCAAAGATACTGCTTACTGCTGAGGGTTGTAAAACTAACACAACTCTTAACAGAACTGACTGGTTTCTTTTTTTCATCATTCACTGTTGGTCACACACTGCTGACAGTTGTTAATATTCTACTTGTAAAGTATTTAAGTTCTTGTAATTTTTTTGTTATTTTTAGTGACAGCCCACAGGAAGCAAAAGCATTTCTGTGCTTAACTAAAAATATAATTTGAGGACCATTGCCTCATATAGGTACAAATGAACACAGAAATCAGTCTGAAGAACCTGGTACTGGCAGTGGTGCACAAGGGGAAAAAATTGATTTTTGTTTTCAGATTCCGTGTTGGTTTTACAGAGTTAAAATAAAGAAATAAAAATATTTTTATTCTGATCTTGTTTGCTCTTATTCTGATCTTATTTATTCTGATCTTATTTACTCTGCAAATTATGCCATTAAAAAATATATATATATATTGCATTCTCAGCTAGTATCATTCTTAACGGATTCCCGTAGAGGAATATGTTTTAAAATGTCAATGACATAGAGGTAAAACTGATTTTCTTCTGAATTTCTTCAAATGAAAAGTTTATTTAACTATAATGGCGCTGGCCACTCTAGCTTCCTTCTGGACAGTCGCCTTAGGAATCCTTATATATCTCAAATTATCTGACAGCAAAAATCCTCTCCAAAAGAAACTCAAAGATCAAAACAGAACAAAACACAACAGAAAATAAAACAAAACAAAAACCAAGAAATGCCCTTTCCAATAATTTTTTTTTTTT
>VXAV01009343.1:203836-216749 GCA_013399715.1 Alectura lathami | reverse complement strand
GTACCACGGTTTTGCATTTTATTTTCTTTTTTAATTGCTTTTCAGGTTATTTTTGGCAGTTCAACTTATCACCAATGTATGCACAAAAAGTTAGTGAGGTGGAAAGACTTTGCACATAAATTTAATTATATGAAGCTCTGCATGAACTCTGTGTTATTTATGTACAACTATGCATAAGCAGCACATAATAGTTTATGTTCAGCTGTTGTTGCACAGGAAATTGTGTGCAACTCCTGGCACATAAATGTTTGTCTATTACAGCTTCTGGCATTTAAACCTTTCACTACCTAAAGGTTTTATTCCTCCTCTTCCACACAGAAGTATACTTGGTATACTTGGTAATTGCCTGGAAAAAATTTCTGGGAGCCATTTATCATTTCATGGATAATTCAGGAGTCCAGTGGTTTTCGTGGCAGTGTTTTCTTCAGTGTATTTGTATTGTTATCCCTGAGGTGTTCAAAATGGTAGGCTGAATATTTCATTTCCAAGCATGCGTTTCTGATTACCTCTAACCTGTCTGTCAAAGAATTAAGGAGAGAACCAAGCCGAGGGCTGTTTTGGCAGACTGTATGTTAAAATTATAGATAAAACTCCTGCACCATCTGTTAAGTCTGTTTCTCTCGGGCCCTGCTCCAAACTGCAGGTGCATCTCTCTGAAGAATCTGCTCCTCACCCCTCTCATGGTGGAGTGGCCTGCCTCTTTCCACAGGCAAGAGAATCCCTGCCTCTCTCCGGACTGAACCCCCACATTCCCTGGTGCAGCTGTAGTAATGACTGATGCTTTTCTTGTCTTAGACAAATTTGGGAGATTTTCAAGGATGCTGAGACACTGTAGCTTTGTACACTCCTACATGAATACCAGGTCTCACATCTGTCAACTGTGGCCACAGCAGATCTCTCTACTGAAGAATCAGGTTTTGAGCTTAAGCATCTGAGACTGTTAAGAAAGCATTGCCTGAAATCAACACGAGCAGTTAAGGCCTGCACCTTCTACAATCAGCAACACTTTGTTGACAGTTTTACTTTTGAAAGCACTCCTTGGACAAAGCCAGAAGCTGTTTGCTTTCACATGAGAAAGCCCAAGGCAGGAGATACTGGATGGTGCTTCCTGAAGATTCAAAATGGTAATGTGTTGTGCCTGAAGACTCTGGCCTGGTAGCAAACATTTTCAGCTTGGTAAAGGAAGTTAGGAGATGACGCCATTGTGATGTGTGAAGGCAGGAGTCTACCTGCTTCCTCTTATCTCTGTTGATTTTAATTTGCAAGGCCTGGAAGACAGGAACAAAGGATATCCCTTCTGAGACCTTGGGTGCCAGAAACTGTCACTCCAAGAGCTGTCTGGGACCGCTGGACTATAAGTAAGGGAGCATGTATGCTCTGTTAATGGTGGTCAACATCAACTCACCATCGCACCTTGGACAACTCACCACAACCGAAGACCAGCATCCCCTGACACCAAGACACCGCTGGATCTGAGGAGTGGTGAAATCCCTTTCCTTTGCTGTCTAGATATCTACCTTTCTCTGTGTCCATCTGTCTCTCTGTCTTCTCTTACTCTTTCATTAGCTGAGCTTCCCAGTCCCAAATTCTTGCTTATTCTTCCACCTTACTCTTTTTCCTATTCTGTCCTATTGCTACTCTCTCTTTTTGGTAATAGAAGCAAGTTTAGCTGAACGGCATTTTACCTCGTTTATGTCTTAATTTCATCTCTTGGGATCGTAAAGAAACCTCCCCCGACATCGGATTGAGACAGCATCTCATTATATTATACAAGTAAGAAAAATACTAACCCATGCTACCTTCAGCACTTTATTAATATGTCGAGAGCAGAAAGGGACAACTTTCTGCTAGATCTCTTCTGATTTCTCCTAGATTTTAAAACAAGCAAACAAAATTATGCCTGTGTACATCAATGAAATATTTCTCACTTTTTGCATTTACCCTAATACAATTAAGCTTTAACACCATCAACATATGGTTGAAGACGATGTAATTGTTTTACAATTATGTAATGTTAAAGTATAAACACAGCAGAATGACTAAAATGTAAGCATAAAACGTGTCGTGCTAATTTAGAAAACAAATACCACTAACCTCTAACAGTGTAAACCAGCCTTCAGTATACTGAATTACACTTTTTATTTTGCCCTTTTCAATTACTGCATACCTCTATATAACAACATAGAGTTATAATATATTCCTGCTGATTTTCAACAACTTGTCCATAACCTAACTTTTACAGTGAATTTGTCACTTTTTACGATTTGTGATAGGCTTAAGTAAGAAATGGATTACACATTTTTGGCTAGGCCTACAAACCTGCAAATCCAAAATAAAACTTGTGGAAAAGCTTTATGCTTACAGGCAGAAAACACACAGTAGGTGTGATAAGAAGACCCTACAAAGTGGTTTTGTTGAGCTAAAGAAGGCAAGATACGGAGGTCTTCATTTTAATTTGTTTCCATTGTTTGTTCAGATTTCTGGTGTAAAATGGGACCATGTAGTTAGCTTCTCTGCATTCACATTTTCTGTTATGGGTACTTTAGGTCTTTTAATATGTAAAGAGTAGCTGTCTATTTGGCAGGATAATTCAGAGCACCTTCTTTCAATGAGCTGGAGATACAGATCCACAACCTCCCTAGTGTCTGAGGAGGCATTAATAGGCTGTATATCTTTACCTTCTGACTTTGTAAGGCTCCTGCATACTTGGGAGAGTGACTGAAAGTCAGTAGGAAGTGAAATTGAGAGAACAGAAAGAAAAGGACTTCTCTAAGCAAAGAGGGATCTGGATTTTAGACTGGGTTTGAACTTCCCAGAAGTTCACCAGTGCTTCCACTGGGGGTAGGCTACTCCACAGACAGTTGCTGTTGCTAGATGTACTTTTAGTGCTCACAGACGATTGAGTTTCACTCCCAATGGCTGGATCTGGGTGGAATTTGGGCACATTTTTGCTTTACTTGGATGAGCCTTGTGCAAGCAGGGACTAGTTTCTAAGTTACAATATCTGTATGTTCTTGCAGTCCCCTGTAAAGCTGACAATTAAATGCAGATTCTAACAAGCCCTGTTTTCTCAGAATACTTTACTATCTGAGCTGCTGCCTGAGCTCAGCTTAGAAACTACTTCTGGTTACCAAACTGCACGTTATTTTCCCTCTTGTACTCTGTACAACTCAGTTCAAAAATTCCTTAGTATCTCAGCTGCAAGACAGATATAACAGTAGGATGAGAGTATGCTGCTTTGAGGATTAATATGTAAATTGCTAGACCTAACAACAAGTGTGACCATTAGGTGAAAATCTGAGTTCTGACCTATCAAAATTTGACAAATACATTTTTTTCTACACATTTGTAAAAGGAGTGATCAGTTTTATGTAATAGTAAAAAGGAAGAAATAAAACATCTACATTTTGTTTTTTATCAAAGTGACTGCCATGTCATTTTTAGAAATGTCAAATATTTTGAAATGAATTGATAAGTCCAGCCATAAATGATTTTGCAGCTTTTACCTATTCCAAATCACTCTTACATGAGAAATTCATTTAAACTTCTTTCTGACATAAATGGTGTTAACCAAAATTAATAAAATGTGTTANATCTGTCTCTCTGTCTTCTCTTACTCTTTCATTAGCTGAGCTTCCCAGTCCCAAATTCTTGCTTATTCTTCCACCTTACTCTTTTTCCTATTCTGTCCTATTGCTACTCTCTCTTTTTGGTAATAGAAGCAAGTTTAGCTGAACGGCATTTTACCTCGTTTATGTCTTAATTTCATCTCTTGGGATCGTAAAGAAACCTCCCCCGACATCGGATTGAGACAGCATCTCATTATATTATACAAGTAAGAAAAATACTAACCCATGCTACCTTCAGCACTTTATTAATATGTCGAGAGCAGAAAGGGACAACTTTCTGCTAGATCTCTTCTGATTTCTCCTAGATTTTAAAACAAGCAAACAAAATTATGCCTGTGTACATCAATGAAATATTTCTCACTTTTTGCATTTACCCTAATACAATTAAGCTTTAACACCATCAACATATGGTTGAAGACGATGTAATTGTTTTACAATTATGTAATGTTAAAGTATAAACACAGCAGAATGACTAAAATGTAAGCATAAAACGTGTCGTGCTAATTTAGAAAACAAATACCACTAACCTCTAACAGTGTAAACCAGCCTTCAGTATACTGAATTACACTTTTTATTTTGCCCTTTTCAATTACTGCATACCTCTATATAACAACATAGAGTTATAATATATTCCTGCTGATTTTCAACAACTTGTCCATAACCTAACTTTTACAGTGAATTTGTCACTTTTTACGATTTGTGATAGGCTTAAGTAAGAAATGGATTACACATTTTTGGCTAGGCCTACAAACCTGCAAATCCAAAATAAAACTTGTGGAAAAGCTTTATGCTTACAGGCAGAAAACACACAGTAGGTGTGATAAGAAGACCCTACAAAGTGGTTTTGTTGAGCTAAAGAAGGCAAGATACGGAGGTCTTCATTTTAATTTGTTTCCATTGTTTGTTCAGATTTCTGGTGTAAAATGGGACCATGTAGTTAGCTTCTCTGCATTCACATTTTCTGTTATGGGTACTTTAGGTCTTTTAATATGTAAAGAGTAGCTGTCTATTTGGCAGGATAATTCAGAGCACCTTCTTTCAATGAGCTGGAGATACAGATCCACAACCTCCCTAGTGTCTGAGGAGGCATTAATAGGCTGTATATCTTTACCTTCTGACTTTGTAAGGCTCCTGCATACTTGGGAGAGTGACTGAAAGTCAGTAGGAAGTGAAATTGAGAGAACAGAAAGAAAAGGACTTCTCTAAGCAAAGAGGGATCTGGATTTTAGACTGGGTTTGAACTTCCCAGAAGTTCACCAGTGCTTCCACTGGGGGTAGGCTACTCCACAGACAGTTGCTGTTGCTAGATGTACTTTTAGTGCTCACAGACGATTGAGTTTCACTCCCAATGGCTGGATCTGGGTGGAATTTGGGCACATTTTTGCTTTACTTGGATGAGCCTTGTGCAAGCAGGGACTAGTTTCTAAGTTACAATATCTGTATGTTCTTGCAGTCCCCTGTAAAGCTGACAATTAAATGCAGATTCTAACAAGCCCTGTTTTCTCAGAATACTTTACTATCTGAGCTGCTGCCTGAGCTCAGCTTAGAAACTACTTCTGGTTACCAAACTGCACGTTATTTTCCCTCTTGTACTCTGTACAACTCAGTTCAAAAATTCCTTAGTATCTCAGCTGCAAGACAGATATAACAGTAGGATGAGAGTATGCTGCTTTGAGGATTAATATGTAAATTGCTAGACCTAACAACAAGTGTGACCATTAGGTGAAAATCTGAGTTCTGACCTATCAAAATTTGACAAATACATTTTTTTCTACACATTTGTAAAAGGAGTGATCAGTTTTATGTAATAGTAAAAAGGAAGAAATAAAACATCTACATTTTGTTTTTTATCAAAGTGACTGCCATGTCATTTTTAGAAATGTCAAATATTTTGAAATGAATTGATAAGTCCAGCCATAAATGATTTTGCAGCTTTTACCTATTCCAAATCACTCTTACATGAGAAATTCATTTAAACTTCTTTCTGACATAAATGGTGTTAACCAAAATTAATAAAATGTGTTAACATTCAATTTCTGTTCAAAAAAAAAAAAAAAAAAAAAAAGAGACATATGCTTTATTTAGGTTTAAACACATAATAGTTTAGGTAAGTACCATACACCACACGATCAGTTTTCTCCCAGATTTTTTTTAGAAAGATAACTAAACTTGTCAATCAATATGGATATAAAAATATCAATGCTAGATGTCTGCTGTATCATAAGTATACTGACTGTGACAGTACAGAATTTTAAATGACTAAAGAATTAAAGTGAACTAGGGAGTTTCAGTTTATATAACCAAAATACAAGATTTGAAGTGTATTTCCCATGAAAAAAGAAGAGTAGAAAATCATTAGAAGATGTCATATAGTGTGTCAACACTCTGCATACTGAGAACTTTCCTCAGATTGAGGAATCTTATGTATAAATTGTTGTATGCAAACTGTTATAAGTATACTGTTATCATAGAATCATAGAATCATAGAATGGCATAGGTTGGAAGGGACCTCAGAGATCATCTAGTTCCAAACGCCCTGCCATGGACAGGGCTGCCAGCCACTAGCTCACTAGATCAAACTGCCCAGGAACCCATCCAGCCTGGCCTTGAACACAGCCAGGGATGGGGCAGCCACAGCTTCTCTGGGCAGCCTGTGCCAGCGCCTCACCACTCTCTCAGTGAAGAATTTCTTCCTGATGTCCAACCTAAACCTCCCCTCTTTCAGTTTGAGCCCATTCCCCCTTGTCCTGCCACTATCCACACGTGTAAACAGACAGTCCCCCTCCTGCCTGTAAGCTCCTTTCAAGTATTGGAAGGCCGCAATGAGGTCTCCCCAGAGCCTTCTCTTTTCCAAGCTGAACAGTCCCAACTCCCTCAACCTTTCATCGCAGGGGAGGTGCTCCAGCCCTCTGATCATCTTGGTGGACCTCCTCTGGACCCGCTCCAACAGCTCCACATCCCCTCTGTCCTGGGGGCCCCAGGCCTGGACACAGTACTCCAGGTGAGGCCTTCCAAGGGCAGAGTAGAGAGGGACGATCACCTCCCTCTCCCTGCTGGCCACCCCTCTCTTGATGCAGCGCAGGATGCCATTGGCCTTCCTGGCTGCGCGAGCGCACTGCCGGCTCATGGCCAGCTTATCAATATATCCCTAAATTTAAAAATATAGTTTAAACTGTCTAGTCTATTTTTTTCTGTTACTAATGTACCCATATGCTTAGAATACCATATCTTCCATAGTAAAAGATGTATTTCTTAAACCTCATAGACTTTAGATCAAACATGAACTGATTATGGTTTATTGTATGCAAAAACTTTGTATTACTATTCATTATTTGAAGTGACTACTTCTGTAGTTTTAAGCTGATAAATGTCAATGTCTAGAGAAAACATCTCTGCTGTCAACAAAGTTAAAGTATAAAACTCGCAAATAGTATAACTAGTACTGACAAACAAATAGAATTAAGACTTTGTCCTGTATGGGTCATAACCTTAATAGTAACAGACAGCCACAGCATTAATTCAGTGACTAATGCAATGACATTTCTGTTTTTCCATATGTCCTCTTGCCACTGAATGCAGGAATTAGATGTGGAGCTGCTATGCATACTAAACTTTTTCATTCTGAAAATGTCACGGTTACATATGAACTTTCTACTATCCTATCTGGTAAGGATTCTGCTCAATTTATGTGCTATGTGTTCTATGGTTTCAAGAAACTAAA
Organism: Alectura lathami; assembly: GCA_013399715.1. Taxonomy (NCBI): domain Eukaryota; kingdom Metazoa; phylum Chordata; class Aves; order Galliformes; family Megapodiidae; genus Alectura; species Alectura lathami. The sequence continues at coordinate 209,399 of VXAV01009343.1, read as the reverse complement.
TTGAAGATAAAAGGCAAGTTCAATTTGTCTTTTTCAGACATGTATTCTGCTTTATATTTACAACGGATTTTAGATTTTTTTAAAAAAGATTGTTGTATGACTTTTTTTCTTGAAGTGATGTTCTGTTGTTACAAGAGTAACCAGGCAACCAGGGCACAATGAGTGTCAGCTACCTTGGGCATATGGGATCCATTCCCTACCAAAAATTTATAAACCTCAGTGAAATCTAAGACTTATTTGCCTTCTTATGCAAAGTTAAGTGCTGTAGTCTTAGTATCAAGTCTGGCACTACTACAGTAAAACAATAAGAACTCACCAAAATGTGCACTGGAGCAGGAAATACACCACTTTGTGCAGTGGTGTTTAACAACAATTCTCACGAATGGAGCTTATCTTGAGCTCCCACTGAGTGTACACATTTTCTGACCATGATTATAAAAAGTTATTTAAGCAAAATAAACAATGATTGCACAGAAATGGATGGTTATAAAAATGTTCATTATTTACCTGAAGTTTAGAGAGGAGTTCAACTAAAAAGTGATTCTGTGTAACTTTTGAAGTAGATACTTTGTCCTTATTACTTAGCTTTGTCATGGAGATGGGCACATTTATAAATTGATTATATGACATATTACTCATATAACTCACTATAGCAGAGGCCAGGTAAAAAAGCAGTTACAGTTACTTCTATATAATTTTTGACGCACAATCATAATTACATCTAGGTTTACTTTAATGAAACAGATTACCATCTACAAACATAGAATATGTCTATGTTGCTAAATAAAAGACTATGAAGAACAGAACTTGAACACTGGATCTCCATTTGTCCACATTGTGTAATGAGATTTTTTGCTTCTCCCTCCCCCACAAACACTTCAGCTAGCTCTCAGTAGGACAAGAAGCCTGGACATTGTCTGAGAGACACAGCACTCCAAGGAATATCTACTTGGCAATATTGACAAAGCTGCAGCAGGTGTCCAATCTGAGAAGACTGCATCCCCAAGAACCTCCATATGCTCTTATGTTAATCCGAAGTATATGCAGCCTGTACTCTCAGTTGTGTACTATAAAAACAACTCTAGTTGGCTATAGCATGTGTCTAAGATAATAATTATACATCATGCTATGTACTTTGCTCTAGATTGAGCTAAATCTTAGCCATATGGATCTGAGACACTCTGCACCAGTTGATCCGGGAACCAAGGACCTCTTAATGAGACTGATATATTTAGTTGTGTAGCTACAGTGACTTGATATGGATACAGTAAATATATATGTCAAACTGCCATATGACCCTCATGGTAGCTGAAGAACATCTTCTGAAGCAAACTCTGGACAACCTAGGTGTCCTGGTGATCAAGTAGACCACGAGCTGGCAGTGTGCACTTGTGGCCAAGAAGGCCAATGGTCTCCTGGGGTGCATTAGAAATAACATGGCCTGCAGGTCAAGGGAGGTGATCCTCGCCCTCCACTCTGCCCTGGTGAGGTCACATATGGAGTACTGTATCCACTTCTGGTCTCCTCAGTCCAAGAAAAACAGGGAACTGCTGGAAAGAGTCCAGCAGAGGGCTACAAAGATGATTAGGGGTCTCGAGCATTTCCCTTACGAGGACAGGCTGAGAGACCTGGGTCTGTTTAACCTGGAGAAGAGAAGGCTGAGAGTGGATCTTATGAATACTCATAAATATCTAAAGGCTGGGTGTTAAGAGGAAGGGGCCAGGCTCTTTTCCTTGGAGCCCAGTGACAGAACAAAGGACAACAGGCACAACCTGGAACACAGGAAGTTCCATCTCAACATGAGAAAAAACTTTTTACTCTGAGGGTAACAGAACACTGGAACAAGCTGTCCAAAGAAGTTCTGGTGTCTCCTCTGGAGATGGTCAAAGCCAACCTGGAAACTTTCCTGTGTGACGTCCTGTAGGGAACCTGCTTTAGCAGAGTTGTTAGACTAGGTGATCTCCAGAGGTCCTTTCCAACTCCTACAGTTCTGTGGTTCTGTGGAGCTCACAGGATTTGGCATGTCTGAAGAGGCCTCCTACCTTATGTATATAAACTATTTGTACTCAATGGTACCTCACCCCTAATCAATATTAACCGTTTATTATAATACAATGTATATTTTGTGTTCTTTCTGCACCTGTACTAAGCACTAAACTTCTGCAGAGAAGGAAATCAGGACAATGTGGATGGTTTCACAGAATCATAGAAACATTTGAATTGGAAGGGATTTTTAAAGGCCATCTAGTCCAACTCCTCTGCAGTGAACAGGGACACCTACAGCTAGATCAGGCTGCTCAGAGCCCTGTCTACTCTGACCTTGAAGGTCTTCAGGAACAAGGCATCCACCACCTCTCCAGGCAACCTGTTCCAGTGCTTCACTAACCTTATCATAAAAAACTTTTTCCTTGTGTCAAGTCTAAATCTCCCTTCTCTGAGTTTGAAACCATTTCACCATGTCCTATCGTAACAGACCCTGCTAAAGAGTCTGTCCCTTTCTTTCCTGTAGCCCCCCTTCAGATATTGAAAGCACGCTGTCAGATCTCCCTATTTCAAACAGTATTAACTGTCTGCTTTGAGAGCAGAGCTGGCTTAGTGCTGTTGCATGTTATAAAACTCAGGAACAGAGCCTAGTTACTTAATACAGGACTTTCTCACTTTTTTTCACTTTGTATTTTCATTATTTGAACCAGGACAGTAACAGTGAACAGGTATGCTGGTTTTAATGCAAATTTTTGTAACCAAAACAGTTGAATTAATACCTCTCTCCATTTACTATACCCTTAAAAATCTGTTCCAGGCCACATATGCAGCCAAAAGGAAGGTTTCTTTTCAGTCCAGTCTGATTAACTAACTAAGTTGTAAACGAGTATTCACTTCTTTCCAGTACCATGATATACTGTAATTGTAAAAATCTTGAAACACTGGAGGTCCTAAAACCTCTTTGAAAATCCCAGTCTGAATATTGTTTCCTGCTTTCCACTATTATTTCTAGTGTTTTTCTTTAAGTAATCTCTACCCTCATCCATGTTCACAACTTCTCTCAGTTGTTTCAGGTGTAATTGATATAATGCTTACTCCTTCTCCTTTATAATCACTTAAATATTTCAGTAAATAAACTCAACTAACTCTTCTTTAATATCTCCTGAATAGTAACATAAATTTTATAACTTGCCTATAATACTTGTCCAATAAAAATACTTTTTCCTCAACAAATAATATTGTAGATATATATAAATGCAATAATTGACTCAAGTGTTTGCAATTGATATAAAGTATGTTCTACAGGAAATATAAAAACTTTTTTTATTTGTTTTATTCGTATTTTTGTTAGTTTGTTTGTTAGTTTTAGGCAGGGCTAGCAGCAAGATTTAATGTCTTAGGAAAAAAAAAAGGTAGAGAAAGGGAAGTTGTGAAATGGTGCTGGAAGGGCCTTCAGTCAATGTTACAAGCCATTCAAGTACAAAAAATACAGTCACCCTTACTATAAGTAAGTCATACTTGCACCCTTTAAAAATAAAAATAAAAAAATTACTCCCTGATTTTCTCTGAAATAGCTGGTGGTTTTACTTCAAAAAGAAAAGAAATATCCTGATAATGTAATACTCTTTCTCTGTTTGTGTTGTAGCTAACACTTCAAACTGTGTAGAGTGTAAGAGTATAGGAGTAAGATTTATCTATTTCTAAGTTTTCATAGCATTTTTTTCCAGTATGTCTTAAACCTTCATTTCGGTTACAATAAATGTGTCAACTTACCATATGTCAACCAACTTACCACAAAGAATAATGTATTTTTGAATACATCCTTCATGCTTCTTTTGTATCTGTTTCTGTCAGGGCATTATTTCCAAGGCATCATGAAAAAGATTTCGCCAAGGCCCTAATGGGTGCAATCCCACTCTTCATGCAAGCCCTGCAGACAGCTGTGGACCCACTTGAGAATTTACTGAAAGCTCAAAAATCAGCTGCTGATGTTCACCAGTCCAAGCGATCAAGCTCATATTCTCTAAGGTACTCATGCCCCCCAGAGGAATTTACAACTCACAAACTAAGCAGTAAATTTATGCAGGACTTTTGGACTCATGGAAAGAAAGAAGACTTAAAAATATGGCTATCACAACTGAATGCCACTATCTTAGCCTTTTGTAAATAAGTGCTTAGTGTGACCAACATGGAAAGACCCTGAAGATTTGATGCAGCTCAATGTCTGCCTCACCGCTGTAGCTGCTCATCCATTCTGCAACACAGACAGTGGATCAGTGGGAATTGCCTGTATTCCCTACTTTTGTTTTCCTGTGACTGGATTCATATATACGATGTGCTGACAGGAAAGATTTCATATGTTTATGCCTATGAAAGCAAAATTTTCAACTTATTAAGTGTGGATAAAATATTTTCTGTTTTATGATTGTGGAAAAAAAAAAAAAAAAACACATCTGTTAAAGCAGAGACTAGGCTTTGCTTTTGAAAGACCTCTGGAAAATCCAATTTCTAAGAATTTTTTAAGGCTTTTGCTGTCTTACCTGTGACACTTCTGTACTGTATCATAAATCTTAATTATTTTAATGGGTTTGAATATGTTGAGTAGAGAAAAGGTCTGTGGTGTAAAAAGATAACTGCATAATAGAAATGTGCAGATATTAGCAATGCTACAGAAGAGTTTGTGTACTAGGTTTATAATAACCAGATGAAAATTCTTAATGTCAGTTGCACTTCTGCTCTAGTATTGCAGCCATGATACACAGATAATCATCACATCTGGTGAAATTAGACACATTGAAACTCTATCAGGTGAATTACCTCAACTATTTCAACGTACCTGAATAGATGTGAACTTCTACTAGTCATTAGTTGTATTAAGAAATGTACCAAATTAAAAAGCAATTCTTTGGAGCACTGAGCATGATACACAGGCATTGCTCCATGTGTCCACTCATTGTTCATCGTCCAGGCACTTCCCAGAGGCTGGCTTTCACTTCCTCATTATTCAAGTCTTCAGAGCCTTTCACCTTATTCTTCATTTTCAATAACATTATTTACTGTTGGTGTTTTGTTGTTGTTATTTGCTTTTTAATTTTATTGGTTCATTTCAAAGTCAAGTCCTGTGTTGATGAATTTGGGAATGATCATTCAACTACATACACAAATAAGAGAATTGAACATAAAAATATATTGTCAAAAAAACCAACAAAACAGTGCAAAGTCATTAAAAATGCATTCTTTGTTAGAGAAATTTGTGCATTGTTAAGTCACTCACAGAAAGTGATGCTTCTGTGACACTGTGGGAAGAACTGATACTATGTTGGAAGCTTTGTAGTTGTCTTGTAAATATTTCTTATCATGTCTGTGTAAGCTTGAGGGGAGAAAGTATATTCTTTGTTTCCTCCGTGGATGTTTTCACCAATGCAACTTGAGAATAACATTGGTTAAAACACATCAGCACTACTCACAAGAGCATCATGTTTTGAGATTTTGACAAGGATGTTTTAAGTTAGTCCGCATATAAATAAAAAAATGAAGACATAACTGTAGCTTACCAAGGAGATAGCTGCCAAAAAAAAAA
>VXAV01009343.1:149820-164055 GCA_013399715.1 Alectura lathami | reverse complement strand
TTGAATGACATATTCCAAGACAGCCAGAAGCAGACTTTTTATGACTGGTTTATAAACACCTGAAAATACAGAGTTATTATAGAAAAACGATACAGCTTAGATTTTAGCATCATGAGCAGAGCTATTACAATAAAAATTTGAAAATTTGAAACCATTACTGCTACAGTTTGAGACATCCTTTTCATTACTTTTTATCTTATTGCAACGTTTTTGCATATTAATTGTCATAAAAAATGATTACAACGTGGTTTTTGATATCAGACCTCTACTTCTATATGACAATGCTATTTAATAAGAAAAAAATCAGTATATACCATTAGAAATGAATCCATTTTAACCCTTTTGCCATTTTAGAAAATGGACTTCAAGTAAGAAAACAACCAGACACAGCATTGCAAAATTTTCCTAAGCTAAACAATAGTTTCCATTCCTTCAAGTACAATTTTGAAACACTGAAGTTTCTTTTATGTATGGGAAGTGCATTCCAAAACCAGTTCCTGGAGTACAATAAAAATGAATTTATATATTATAAAGAATGTTTGTCACATGCATTGCTCATACATTTTTACAAAGCTATTCCATGTCAGAAGTAGCTTTAAATCCAGAATGATCCTTAAAATTTGATGGCTTGCATCCCTATTATCCTCAGAGGCAGTCTGAGTTTGTTCTGAATGTAATATGTAATCTATATTCAGACTACTAATGTCTCCCTTTACCTTAAGGCACATGATGCAGTAGTATTCAAGAATGCATTCCTAACCACCCTCTCTGTCTGACCCATGAGGTGCTGGCAAAGAGCAGTGAAGACTGAGACACAAAGATAGTGTCTCTCAATGTGGTAGGTGAGGACATCTTAGTGCAGTTTAGAGCATGTATTCCAAACACATGGCATACTAGAGTTTACCTGCTCAAAGGTCATTCAGGAAACAAGCTTCTGGTGTTTCTATGCACTATGGATATTAAATGTTATTGGACCAAGTTTTGCATAGTAGTGTAGATTCTGATAAACTGGTCAATTTACTTAAGAAACATAAGCAAAAAATTAAGCCCCTTTTAATAAGTTGTTTAGTGAATTTGTACTAAATTACTGTCCATTTCTGATACTAATAAAACATAAAACCAGTAGTTCACATTATCAAGGCATCTTTTATTCTATTTATTTTAATAAGGCAGACAACAACTGAGTAACCTCTAGACATAAAATCAGTTGAATTTAGCAATGCTTATAATCCATCAGCAAAAAGAGGTAACAGTATTTTTAGACTATTTTTATACTTCTAAATTTTAGTTTGGAATAAAATCCCAACTTTCATTATATATGAAATGTATATAACATATTTATAAACATATTTAACTGTGGAATCTCCAGTAACAATGTACTGCAGAGTAGTGAACATGGGAAACTTTTCTGGTAAGCTACACAGTGTGCCTGTAGAGAAAGCAAGAGCTGCTTTTTAGCAATGATGTGATCTCCGTTGTCCTCCCACATTACAGAAAGAAAGTATAATTTGATAAAGGACAGGGAAAGTCACCCTCTCTTCCAAAATCTCACCCATTCCTAATGCTGTTTTTTCTGTATCATTAGTTCCTAGTTTTCATGTCTCATAGAATAAGTATCAGTAAATGCTGAAACATCCATAGTTCATATCTGAGTTATTCTGCTAGCAGAGAAATCAAAAGATTGAAAAAAGAAAAGAAAAGATTACTGTAGTCATCATGTAGAACTTTATGCATGAAAAATAATTGTGCATTTACAGAAACCATTCAAGGCTACTAAGGCCATCTTGTCAATGACAAAGAGTGACTGGATGTGGCTATAAATGCTTAGTTCAAGTTCCATCCAAGCTTCAGAAATGTCACATTAAAGGGGTCAATACCCACTTAGGTATTGACCTATAGGTCGGTCTCATCTAACCACCTGTTTAGTCCACTTCGCCTCCATAGGTCTAGTCATACCAACCACCTGTTTAGCCCATTTAAATGAGAACTCTTACCACTATCTTATAGAATAGCGTTCTTTATTGGAGAAACATAAAACAGATTATTTTGCATTGCCAGCAATAAAATAGTGTCTGCAGAGCACATGTGAATAGCAATAACATCAGTAATACAACAAACACAAAACATGTTAGAACATGAAATAACTCTGTAGAGATTTCTAAGTTTCGTAGGAAAGCAAGTGTAACTGAGTGTGCGAATCTCACCCAATAGGCATCCCTGGTGGGGTGAGGGGAGGGAGGATCATCCTGTTGACTGGTCCCAGAAGCCAGCGGTGTTCTCCTGACTTGTCCGTGATGGTGTCTTCCCCCAGAATTCCTTCTTTCTTGAGCCATTTTATGCTGTTTTCAGGTGGAGCATGAGCAACTCTAATCGTACCTCTCTTTGTTGCAATTGGTGTGGCAGAAATTTGAAAAGCTGCTACCTCAGGGTGTTTGCTTAATCCCATAGTAACAGACAGTTCCCTTCTTTGCAATATTATCACAGATCCCGAAGGGGAAGTTTCTCTCTTCACTCCACCCTCCATGCAATATCTCTGGAGCCCGTCACACCAAGCTCCCCTGGCGAGAGTGACATCCAGGTGTGAACATCCATGTGCCGCATTGCTTAGGGAACTATAATGAAACAGGATCCTTGCATATTTGCTGCACTCCACCTTGGAGGTCTCTTCAACACTTTTCTTCTTTTAGGAGGGGAATGTCCCAACCATTTATTTCCAATAATTCCTCCACACAATCCACCCCAAGATGACACTCACCCAAGCTTCTCAGTATTTAGAAGGAATTGGGGAGATAACATGCAGCCTTGTCCTGAGAATTAGAGCTCAAGGGGCTCTCGGGCTGCTCACTATTTATGGAGTGAGATGATTGGCTCAGAGTCATAGTATTTAGCAGGACAGTGTTATCAGTCCTGAGCAAGGCCTTGGGCACAGTGGCCAGGTCGAAGGAGGAGGCTGGGGGCAGAGGGGAGCAAAACAGAATGGGATTGCATATGGAAATACTCTACTGGAATCCTTCAGCTGCATGCCATGATTTGAGAGACTTGAATGCGATTCCAGTCATATATGTTTTTGAGCTTAAGGATAGAGTTGTCTATTCTGTAATGAGTATACCACTTCTTACTCTTTTAGAAACAATGCTAGTTCTTAGCTGAAGTGCGAGAGAAATTCTGAATCCTTTGAGTGAATTCAATACCACTATTTAAAATGTTACCCACTGAATTAATAGATTTTTGCAGTCACAGACCTTATAAGAATTTAGGCATAAACTGTATCTTGATGCTAATGCTCATTCACTTCCAAGACTTCTCTGTCAGCTGTGGGAAAATCGGAACTAAAAAGTCAGTATTTGCAGTTTCTATGGATATCAATTTATCAGCTATGCTACAAAGGATATGGGGACTGCATTATATCATAATTGTGTGAAAACCAGAGAAACTATGAAAACTATGAAAAATTATGATTTTGTGAATTTACATTCTCCAAAGACTTTTCCATGAAAGAATATATTATTAATCTCCTGAATTTAAATATGAGCTTTCTAAACAGGTGTGCTTTTCTGGGCCCAAGTCAGAATTAGAGTAAAACCATTTATAAAGCAATGGGAGCTCTGCTTGCAATCCATTTCTGTTTTGCAGGTAGCTATTTATGCCAGGACAGAGCAACTTAATATATCATAATGCTGATCATCTGGTTTTTCTCACCCAATTTGTGCAGGTGTAAGCACTATAGAAAGTGCAAAGCAGAGGACAACTAACTATAAAACATATTTTTAAAAATATTTTCAGCACAGATGATGTCAGAACAATGAGATGATAAAAAGCATGGTGTTGTCTTTTGAACTAACCACAAATATATATTAATGCTATTCCTATAGCATAACAGATGAAAAAGTATTTCATACATTTTCTCCATCCGTGATCTGTAATAATAACCATGTAAGAAATACTATCAAAGTTTCCAATAGCAACATTAAATATCATACAGATGTTAATTTATTTACTCATAAAGAAGCATCTATGTCCATGAAGGCAGAATGGTCCACAGCACGTGAAGTCACTCTATTATTATGCTCATAAATCTAATTTCTCAAGTAAGACGTTTTTCTTAAGTTCATTGTGCTGACATTATCAACAAGTACAGTAAAAATGGAAGATAAAAATGTGAATGCAAGCTGTAGAAGTAAATTGCTTTCCATTTTAACCTTCTCTTATTTTGATGTTTATATTTACCGATATAAGCCACTTTGTTTTACAGACAAATAATTAACTATTTAGTTGTAAACTCAAATTTAATTTAGTATAAGTTTGTGTCCTGTCAACCAAATTGAACTCAGTTAAGGACATCCTATAGTACTTTCTCACTGACATTTACACAGTCCAAAGTAAAGTAAATTAAAACACCATAAATGTAAACCTGCAAATAATAGATATAAAAATAATTGATAGATTTAAATAAATAACTAAATAATAGCAGTTGCTGTAAAATTCACTAATATACATTTTCTATACTGTGAATCACATCTTTACATTGATAAATGCCTTTTGACTAAGTTGACAAACAGAACATTAAAACATTAAACCTCTTATATCTAATGTAAATGCTTCTTAATTTTTCAGACCCCTTGAATGAAAATAATGAAATCCTTGATGACTCACAAACACCGATATTGTTCCATATTTTAAATTGTCAAATTTCTTCATGGATATTAATTTACCACGTTTTTGATTACCAACACAATAACATTGTTTTGTTCTATATTTTATTACATAATCCCTAAGGAGACTAAAAGAATTATAAGTAAAGAATACAGGAACAATTAAGAAACAAAATATTCTCTCATCCGAGGCCTATTTGGTCACAATATAAAAGATAAAGTAAATCTGAAGACATGAGGAACTGAAGCCGAATATCCTATAAGCTGGAGGAAGGCCAGAGTTTGTGTACATTGAGAAGGCAGATTTTTTTCACAGGGTGTGCAACAATTTCAGCATCTTTAAAATCACTGTCTTCATAAAAGAATCATTTAATTTTTAGAGTTGACTTCCTTTTTTATTCTTATTTTATTCTAGGTGGGGTATGTAATTCAGGTAAGGATTAGAAGTGCTGAGTGCTGCCAGCATAAAGGGAGATAGAAGCTGATTGATAGAATAATACCAAAATGGCTGCTTCTGCTACTGATCTGTATTTTACCAACCTTGTGAGCAACACCAGGGAGCAGAGGTTCAATCCCCCAGGTATTTTACTTGTAGAAAAAGAAACAAGTAGAGAATATGCAATGAATTGGGAAGTATATTACTGAACCATGACTGCTTGGTACAGAGAGGATTACTCATGTTCTGATCTGCTGCTTGTCGTATTTAAGCTATTAATTAAAGATCTTAGCAGCTACCATAGGAGGGAAGAGAGCATTAAGGAAAAAGGTGTAAGCCAGACTTTGTTCTGGCTTATGCAGTCTACTTTTTCATATGTCTTTTATGTGAGTGAAGAATATAAGCTAAGTGTCTGGATCCATCCTGAATACTCACACATTTGTTCTGTGCGTTCATGAGCTAAGTGTGACCAAGTGCAGCAAAGGTGGTAAACACTATGCTGCACCTGAATGAAAATAGTGATTTCATGAATTTATTCAATTGTTTTATTATTTAAAATCTCTCAGTTCTGTTGTTTTATGACCTACAATGTTCCAGAATCCAGCATAGGAAATTCATAGAAAACAAGATGTAAAAATCCGTTTCCATTCCTACCATAACTATCCTATTGTTGAACAGGCAGACTTTGTATCTATGTGTTCTAGACATTTAGTGATTTTACCATACAATACAATTTTGTTTTTCATATAGAAGAACTTGTGTTTAAAATCAAGGCACCATTTATTTGAAATCGTATAAGCAACTATGAAGTTTTTACTTGAGTTGCTCAAGTTTTATAAATGTATCTGTGTGTACACTCCAAAGTCCAAAATTTAGATGTGACTGAGATCTCCAAAATCATTAGTTATTTACCATCAAATGCTGTGAATAAATAAATATTTTCTGAGAAGACACATTTACATGAAATGCTGCTGAATAGTTAGGTATTCAGCAGTAGTGCTCTTCCCTTCCCACTGCAATTGGGTTTGTAAAGATTCCTGGAGTTAGCCCTGTTAGAAAGGACAGATGTAAGGATATCAAGGTCTGGCTGATGGGAAAGCAGAAGCATCATGTTTATTTTTGAGGGCTTGTGTAAATGGCACAAGACTTAGAAAGAACTGTCCCTACTCTGAATGCTGCTGTTTTACGCTGATTTTAGAAAAAATGTGGGAGCAGAGATCAGAATTCAAGTCTCATCTTCCTTTATCTACAGCCATGCCTATTTATGCTTGCTTTCCTTCTGTTCTCAGAAACATTACAAATACTACTGCAGATAAATAAGGTGTGGGTGTGATATTTGTGTGAGATTATTGCTATAAAAATCTCAATACCCAACAATGATATAAGTGCCCATATGTGTACAGGAGTACAAACTTGATTTCCAAAGGCAGTGAAAATATGGGCATCTATAAATTTCCAGGCACCTAAGAGGAGGAGTTGTGGCTGGACTAGGTTGCTTGAATTCTTTGACAGTATTTCTTTGGGTACCTAAGAAATTTTGTGAATCTAAGCAAAAATGAAATTTGAAAATAAAATCTTTATCATACTAGAAAAATGTTGCTATAAGCAATTCACACAAGTCACTGGCAAAGGAAAGCTAAGAACGACAGTACTGTAGTCCTTTGAGTAGCTGATGTAGACTGCACTATTTGGAGTTCAAAATGTTATTGGCACAGGGAACTACTCTGACAGCAAACACTATCAAGCTTGCCAAGTCAAGCACTGTCACCAATACTGTACTCACAACAACAGAAGCTAGATGTTGGCCCGCCACCTGGAACATTTGTAAGATTATTTTTGACTAATGTGCTGAAGAAAGAGGAGACATTTAATCACCTTTAGTACTTTTAAGAATCTTCCCTTGCTTACCACACACTGTGAGATGTAGCCCACAGCCTTCAAATAATATTCTTTGTTAGCACAGTTCATCATGTAAGGAAACAGTTGGAGTCTTAGAAGTCAGTAGTAAGCAGCACAAAACAAAAATATGACAAAAGTCTTAAGAGTAAATGGCACACTTGCAATGATCTTCCCTAGTATTTAGTAAACACCTTCATCTCCCAGTCTGTAATTTGGTATCAAAGGTGTATTGGTGTTAGACTGTTATTTGGTCTTTTGTGGTTATTTGACAATATCTTACTTTGAAGATTGTGTAGTGGAGGACTGTCAGCAACAGTTTTATTGATTTATTTTGTGCTGAAGAAGTATTACATGACTCTGGAGGTCTCTCAAATGTCAGAAGACAGAATATCACAGAATCACAGAATTGTAAGGGTTGGAAGGGACATCAGGAGATCATCTAGTCCAAGCCCCCTGCAAAAGCATGCTCCCTACAGTATGCTGCACGGGAAGACCTCCAGGCGGGTCTTGAATACCTCTAGAGAAGGAGACTCCACAACCTCTCTGGGCAGCATGTTCCAGTGCTCCAATACCCTCACAGTGAAGTTTTTTCTTAGATTTGTGTGGAACTTCCTGTGGTCCAGTTTTTGCCCATTACCCCCTGTCCTGTCTCTGGGCAGCACTGAAAAGAGCCCAGCCTCGTCCATTCTGCTCCCACATTTCAGATATTTATATAGATTGATTAGATCTCCTCTTAGTCTCATCTTCTTCAGGCTGAACAGTCGCAGGTCTCTCAGCTTTTCCTCATACGGGAGGTGTTCCACACCCCTAATCGTCTTTGTGGCCCTGCGTTGTGCTCTCTCCAGAAGATCCCTATCTTTCTTGTAATGAGGAGCCCAGAACTGAACACAGTATTCCAAATGCAGCCTCACCAGGGCAGAGTAGAGGGGGAGGATCACCCCCCTCAACCTGCTGGCCACGCTTTTTTTTTAATGCACCCTAGAATTGCATTGGCCTGCTTGGCTACAAGGGCACACTGCCAGCTCATGGCCAACCTGCTGTCCACCAGGACACCCAGGTCCTTTTCCTCAGAGCTCCTTTCCAGCAGGTCAGCCCCCAGCCTGTACTGGTGTATGCAGTTGTTCCTCCCCAGGTGCAGGACTCCACACTTGCCCTTGTTGAACCTCATCAGGTTCCTCTCTGCCCAGCTCTCCAGCCTGTCCAGGTCTCGCTGAATGGCAGCACAGCTTTCCGGGGTGTCAGCCACTCGTCCCAGCTTTGCACCATCAGCGAACTTGCCGAGGGTGGACTCTACCCCTACATCGAGGTCATTGATGAAGATGTTGAACAAGACTGGACCCAGCACTGACCCCTGAGGAACACTGCTAGTAACAGGCCTCCAGCTATGTTCCATGACAGAGATCACAGATCTGCCAGTCAGCCAGTTCTCAGTCCACCTCTCCGTGCACTCATCTATCCCATACCTTCTAAGCTTTGCTACAAGGATGTCATGAGAGACAATGTCAAAAGCCTTGCTGAAGTCACGGGTGCATCCCATCGGAGACCACGGATTAATGAGCTCTGATTTTGTCTAGGCTCTCTCTGACCCTTTCTACCTCAACCAAGGGAAAGTTATCCCCTCTACAGAATTTCTCTCCTACCTCTAGCTTCTGGGATTCCCAAGGGGCAGTCCTAGTCATAAAGACCAAAGCAAAAAACATTCAGTGCCTCCACTTTCTCAGCATCCCCTGTTACCAAGGCACCCACTTCATTCAACAGTGGGCAGACATTTTCCCTGGTATTCCTCTTGCTATTGATATACGTGAAAAAGCCTTTTTTGTTGTCCTTGACCTCCTTAGTCAGACTATATATTCCACAGGTATCTATGGAAACCTACAGTCCCCTGAGAGCATAGAATGAGAAAAATCTCTTCTGTTACGTTCTGATGTTTACGGACATTTCATGTGATGATTATAATATCAAAAAGTGGCAACAGCAGAATAAGAACACTTACAGAAAATCCCCACCAAACACAAAAAAAATTAAACTGAAAAGTCTTGACAGGTTTTTTTGTTTATTTTTGTGATCTCTTCATTTTAATAGCTTGAAATAAAGAAGAGGTGTTCAGTTTATGATATTGTTGCCAATATATATGTCATATACTAGTATGAAAATGAAAATGCAAGAAGATTCTGAAAGATTTGTTGAATTATAATTTCACTCAATTGCCTTAAAGTAGCTTTAAAGATCCACACTTTGTAAACTGCCATCATTACATCACTATCAGATTTCTTTTGGTCACATGCTGACATGGTGCCAAACTAGATACAGTTTCTACCCAAGGGATCTCATCCAGTAACACAAACAATATAAAACTATTTCAAATATTTTTATTGGTTGAGAGAAGACATTGTTTTGAAACTGAACAAACCATTAGGTGAGACCATTGGTGTTGAATTCTTCAAAAAATAGTCTTAAAAGTAGCTAAAGTAAAAATAATAATAATAATAATAATAATAAACTAATTCCAAGTACCTGGCAATATAAATGTACCAGGCATGAAAAAACAATGTAAGAAATTTTGCAAGGAGTGGAAACAGAAGGCAGCCTCTTTTGTTGATGGGTCCAAAAAATATGTAATATTGATTTCTTGGTATTTGTGCTTCAATTTTTTCTTCTCCTTTGAGGAAGACTTCTATTACAATTGGTAAGACAGCCTTGAATAATATCTCAAAACCTGATATGTTAAAATTTCAAATTTATATTCAGGATACCCAAACCAGATCCTCCAGCACTAGTAATTGCCAAATGGGAATTTGCAGAAGAAAGCTAGTTAGAGGCATAGCATGAAAAGTGATTTTTGTCATCCTAAAAATATGCTTAAAACAGGTCTGATGATTCTAATTCAAGAAGTGCTTTATTTCTTTCCATTGAGTATATTTAAAAACCTGGCTTGGAAATTGAAATTTACACTGTAAAAATCTAAATCAGAAGAGTTTAATCCTATTTTGGGACACAAAATAAAAACTACGTAGTTCATTGTAAGTGACAGGGTTTAATAAACATTCAAATGCATTACTATTAGCAGTTTGAAAACAATAAAAAAATTCATACCAAAGGACATAAAGGATGTCCATTTGCATAACTCCTGAATTGTTTGAATTTGTGTCCCATACTTTTCAAATGTCATAGTAGGGACTCTGGCCTTCAGTATTCAAGAAGAAAATACACCTCACAGAGGTCTTCAATCACATCTTCAAGCTTCATGTGGATATTTCAGCAGTTTAGAAAATCTCAAATCACATTGAGTACCTAATGTTTAGTTAGCCTAATCAATCCTTCTATGACTACATGAGGTACAGGATAAAGAACAAGTAACGATACCAAGAGTGAAAGTAGAGGGTTTTATTTTATTTAAAAAAAAAAAAAAACATAGTAACTTAACATAGTAACTANTAAATAATATTGCAATGCTATATTATAATAAAACTTATATAATTATATAACATTGATAAAAATATATAATATTAATACTAATATATTATGATAATAGTATTGTAATAATATAATATAATAATAGCAGCCTTCCAGTACCTGAAGGGGGCCTACAGGAGAGCTGAAGACGGACTCTTTAGAGGGGCGTGTAGAAATAGAGTGAGGGGTAATGGACATAAACTGTAAGAGGGGAGATTTAGGCTAGATATTAGGAAGAAATTCTTTACTGTGAGGGTGGTGAGACACTGGAACAGGCTGCCCAGATGTGTTGTGGATGCCTGGAAGTATTCAAGGCTTGACTTGTTGGGGCTCAGGGCAACCTGGTCTCATGGGAGGTGTCCCTGCCCATGGCAGGGGGGTTAGAACTAGGTGATCTTTAAGGTCCCTTCCCACCAAACTATTCTATGATTCTATGAATTTATGATTTTTTAAGACAAAAAAATCAGTTTGTTCAGTTTGTTGTAGGTGAATATGCCTCTGTTTCACACCAGTTCCAGAGACTTATTGACTTCTACCATTCTAATGATTTTTTTTTTTTTCTATAACTACCTCCAACAAGATAGGAAGTAAAGTTCTGCATTAATTTTTAGGATAACTTTGGCTTTTAGAATATGGTTAGCAGTTTCAACTTCACACGCATATATTAGCACACTGTAGATACTGCAGGGCCCAGCTGGAACATCCTCTCTCTCCTCAGCCTCATGCTGGAGAGACCAGACAAAAAGGAAGGTCTCTCTGAACAGTGCCTGATCCAATCCCCTCTGCAGGCTACCAAAGGACTCCCACAACGTGGATCAGAGTCAGAGCATTCCATTGTGTTACTTCTACAGAGTTATAACTTCATATCAGAGTTTTCAGGTGTTTTTTTTTGTTTGTTTGTTTGTTTGTTTGTTTGTTTGTTTTGTAACTGGTGATATAACTGATTCAGCCTCATGGCATTCAATGTATTTTTGCCATCTATCCATAACAATAAGGACTGTGCAGTGGAAGGAGTTGTGGTTCTACACAACCTCTCCCATTATGCTGGGAGTACTCAGTTGCTGATTGGATACAAACTCTGATTCATTCAAGGGTCTTAGTGCATTCCAAGTGAAACAAAGCGTTTCCCTCTATTAGTTGCTGTAACATGTCTTATCTGGGCTGAACTCCAGCCAGTTGGGTAGAATCCAGGCTTCAGCCTCTGGCAGACATGAAAAGAGCCTGAAGAAAGAAAATTATATCTGGGTGAAACAAAAAGATTTAGAACCTCATAATTACCCCAGATCCACAAATCTACATCTGATCTACAGCTATTGACATAAGGTGTATGGAACAGAATAAGTTACATTATTGAACCCTGTGGGACTTCTCAGTTTAATTTGCTTAAGTTAGAAGGAGACATTGACTAACAGTGCCCTACTGTGTTCAGCTGGGAGGAAAGAACAGTAACATTCTGTGCATGACATTTTGCCCTGTCTTGCAGTCCTGTCAACAGTACTTCACAGTTAAATGCTGTCAAAGATCAAGTTACATCACAAAGATGTAGAAGCTTCAATACAGCTGTCTTGAAGAAAGATCTATGGTCACCTGGTTGTTTTCCTTTATTTCTTGCCAGGGTTTTCATTTAGATGTGTAAGTTTCATCCAAGAAGTCTGAAGTTTTCCTATATTGTATTCATATTCACTGTTCATTCACATTTCCCAGTAAAAGCAGAGGGAGCAGCAGATAATAACTGGAAAGGATGAAGGCTATAAGAAATTTCAGTCATTGTAAAAAGACTTCAGAGTAGGTGCTTAGACAGTTTGTGTACTTTAATAAAAGACAGAAGAAGTACTTTTTAAAGTAGTTACACTGGAGTGATAGTGAGTAAGGTGTATTTTACCCTGTAGTTGGCATTAAGATCATGGTTATCAGCTGATGAGGAGATTCAGGACCAATGAGTATTATCGGTATCACAATTATTTGTGTCTTTTTCAAATTTTGGAAATTCTCTCACAGTTTGACACAAAACATGGACTTATGTTTTTGATCTGATAACTAAATGCTTTTTTTTTTTTTCTCAAAAATACCTCTTAGACAATTTCCCAACTGAATGACTCTAATATATCTTACAAAATGAATACCTGTGCATTTTTTGTATGTTTGTTTCATTGGTTGTTTTTTGTGCAATGGGAAAGGGGAAGACCGAACGAAAACAAGCAAACAAACAAACAAACAAAAAAAAGCAGAGAAACCACACATTTACTATAGTGATGGAAAAAGTGATAGAACAGGTCTTTGGAGTAGTTTATCTAAAGCATAATGAATGTCAAGCTATGCATGCAATCCTAAAAACTGAATTAAAAAGTAAAGATCGCCCTACCTTCAATGCTATTCATTCTTTCCATGTGAACAATATCAAAATTGAAACAAAAAGAAAAAAATAACCATAAATCTCATTCCATAAAATTGCATGTGACATTTGCTTTATACATGTCCTGGAATCAGATAACAATTTTATTTAGTGTTGGTTTAATTTCCCATTTCTCTTCTCACAGTTTCCTCCTTCTTTTCCCCAGATTTAAGGCATCTTGTCTATACAGATCTGGGGTTGTTAACCCCAGGTGTTGCAGGCGTTGACCTGAAACTAGAAGAGAAAGAGTTAGTAAATGTCTGTAATTTTCAGTGAATTAATGCATTTTAACAACAAACATTTTCAGGCTAGGAGAGCATGGACATGACACCCATAAACCTGGTCTCTTCCAAGCTGCTGACAGGATTTATAAATGAGTTGTCTTCACGAATATTTAACACTTAAGGAGAGCATAGCTGCCCTCATATTTTATATGCAAGGTCAATGAACACGTCTCCATTTAAGATGCATGCCATTCCACCTGCAACAGCTGCTTTTTGTGATAATCCCCTTGACACTTAAAACTAGTTCCTCTGTTTGCTGTGATCTCAGACCTTCCTCCACTTTTAGCCTTATTCTCTGCAATTTTTAAAAGTCATCTGGGCTCATCCAGAACTGCCTCTATGTCCCAGTGACACCATTTGGTCTTCAAAATGTTTTTCCTTTTCCTTGGCACTTGAGGGCTGTGGAAGTACTGAAGGCATTTTAAATTGATGCTTGTGCATTGCATAGGCTACCGTACAATACAGCTGTAATTCAGGAAACAACAAATGAACAAAGTAAAATAAGAAAGGAGAAAAAACTCTTCCTTTATTAGATTGGCACAATTATTATGGATGTACTTGTATGTGACAATCATAGTCAATGCATTTTGCTCTCTTACAGAACTGAGATGAGGCTGCTCCCTTTGTAAATCAGAATTCTCTATATAGGGTGCTTAGCAAGCAAGACATGAAAAACTTTAATCCCTGTGTTTGCTATAGAAGGTTCCTGTTTTCCTGTTTTAAATACGGCTCTGTTTGTGTGTATGTGTTTTTAACTGCAGTCTTGAGCATGGGATGCAGACATAACACAGACTGCCATTTTTTACAGCAGAACTCCTTCTTGAGTGAACTCCTGCCTTTTTTAGCACTTTAGTTATCCATGTGTTTTGGTTCTCCTATCTCGCTGTGATAACAGTCCCTAGCGGTTTTTGCTCTCATGCATGTTTTAACAATCAGTCATTTATCCCAGATGATTTCTTAATCATGTACTGCAACATTTTGAAGAGGTGAAGAGGATTAAATAGCCAAGTATTGCATTGTTCTCACTCTCTTACCCAAAGGGAGACAATCGGTAGATGATTCCCAGAAAAGAAGTTTATGGGAACCCTAAGTGCATCTTCATGTTGTGTTCTTGAAACA
>VXAV01009343.1:133625-149566 GCA_013399715.1 Alectura lathami | reverse complement strand
ATTTTATTTTATTTTCAGAGTCAGTTAAACCTTCAAATTAGCACTGAGTGGAAAACCAAGTAATTTATTCCATTACAGGAAAATCAAAAACCTAAGATTACTAAATATTTTGAGGATAAACATTCTAAGGCAAGATTAAAATGTTGAGGAGGTGGACTTTCAAATATGGGTAAAAGACAATAGAGTACTAGTTATTGAATATATCAAACAGAAGACTGAAATTCTGAACTGAAAATATAGCTCTGGTTAATACACAGCTTTATAAAGTGGAATGAAACAGACAAATTTAACTTCCAATGTATCATGCTTGTCAAATATTGAATGTGAAAAGTTTTGAAAAATCAAATAATTCTTCTAAGAAGTAATAGTATACACATTTTTCATAGCCATAGCAGAGTTAATCAGAATTTGTAATTTAATACATAAACACAACAGCGATAAAGTCAAGAAGGTTTTTTCTTCCATGAATATTGTCCTTATCTATATTTATATCCCTTATCTTCTCCTCTAAAGAAATAGCTATGACAGTGGATTTTATGATCTGTAATAAATCCTATGTACTGAATTCTCACTTAGCTAAGTCTTTTTGCACTAAATTTGCAGAGATCAAAAATTGCTCTTCTGGATATAAATCATGTCTGCATGTTCTTTCTTTCTTTCTTTCTTTCTTTTCTTTCTTTTCTTTCTTTCTTTCTTTCTTTCTTTCTTTCTTTCTTTCTTTCTTTCTTTCTTTCTTTCTTTTTCTTCCTTCCTTCCTTCCTTCCCTCCTTCCTTCCTTCCTTCCTTCCTTCCTTCCTTCCTTCCTTCCTTTCACTTTAAAACCAGTTGATGGAAAAAATCAGCTTTTTCATCGCTTCCAGTTGACAGAAAAATCATTCTGGAATCTTTCATATGGTTCTTATTCGCAATGAAAAATAATTTTACATAATGAACCAGAACACTTGCTGTGCAGAAGGTCTGGATTTCAGACCTGGCTGGCAACATCTTTCTGATATTATTGGCAGTGAAATGTTGTTTTAAACAGCAGCAAAAATACAGCATTCTTTCAAATGGTTCAGGTAAATACTGCAATTTTAGAATATGAAAATATTGAGCACTGTTTTGGGGTAGCTGGGATGTAGATGAATGTGCCAGTTTGTGAAAACTTCATTGGGAATAATGGCCAAGAGGATCCAGTGCATCTGAAACACCGATTTAAGTTGTTGTGGTATGCAGAAAAACAGTTACCTAAGACAATAGCGCAATTATTGCTACCCCAGCAGCAGCGGCAGATATCAGCTTGTCCTTTCAATTATTTCTTTTGCTTTTTCTTTTCCTTTTCTCTTTTCCTTTTTCATTTTTCTTCTTCTTCTTCTGTTTCTCAGAAAGCTTCTAAGTCAGTCAGTTTAATTCACTTGTGGATTAAATCTGGTGTACACATCCTCAGCCTGGGAGCAATTTAGTGTTAAAATAACAAGCTGCTTCAGAGCTAAAATCCGTGACATACCACACTTTGCCATTCAGTCATGTGTAATTCTGATTGCACAGGGATCTGTAGATACATAATGACCTTAATGGACACACAGAAGAAAACACTTTTGTTAAACTATAAGTGCACATTCATCTGATGACAAAAACACTCTTCAAAATATTTTTCATATACATAAAACACCAGATATGTGTTGTTGTATTTTTTATGTTTTAATTATGTATTTAGACAATAGGCCATAGTTATGATGAAGGAGCTGTTAGAGTTTACTCTGCTAACTCTCACAGAGAGTTTATTTTTTTCTTTCATTATTCATGTGCATAACACGAAGAGATTTTGGTCTTCTCTGGTCATCATATAAATGGTTTTGCATATTATCCTCTACTTAATAGCTCCCCAAGATTGTGAGTATTCTTGTATTCTATGCATCCAAATATTTTCTGGTATTTCCAAGAGCAATTTAAAATTCAAAGTATCCTTGGTTGGTAATTTAATACTTTGGGGGGGAGGGAGGAGTTAAAACCAGACAGCTGCTGAATTGTTCGTGTAAATGTAAATTTTGAATTTTAGTAAGATCAATGTAAATCAAATCCTTTACCAAGCTTATCACTCTTTCATATGTATTCAGCCTGCAATGCAGGTCAAGTCCCATGGCCAATATATCAATTTGTCTCTGTATCTGATGACATTATATTACTTTTTAAGTACCATATCTTAAGAGCACAGAAGCAGGCAATTCCAAAATATTAGAAGTAAAGCAGACATGGAAGAAGACCATCTTGGCTGAACAGGCATCTTCTTCTAGAACTTAGGGGGAAAAATAATGTGTATGTCCACTGAAAGTGAGGCTGGGCAATGTGAGAGGACTACTGAAATGCTGTTTGCCATTCTAAGGAGGAAATTTGTGTGCAAAGCTCAGTTAGAGTTGAAGCTGGCTAATACTGTGGGGGGCAATAAAATGGGCTTTTAAAAATATGTAAACAGGAAAATGAGGACCAGAGATAACGTTGGTCCATTACTTGATGAGGATGGTCACCTCACAAATAAGGATGGAGACAAAGAAGAGACATTTAATGCCTTATTTACCTCTTTATTCAACACCAGTAAATGGGATTAGGTCTGAATGGTGGACAGCTACTAGTGGGGTATCACAGAGCTCCATTTTGGGGCCCATTCTTTTTAATGTTTTCATAAATTCCTCGGATGCAGGACTCAAATGTATACTGTTTGCAGACAACACTGAATAGGGAGCAGCTGTTGACTGTCTTGAGTTTATAGAGGCCTTGCAGACAGATCATCACAAATTAGAGGGAGAGGCAATCATCAAGCATGGGGCCAACCCTGGATATATGTACAGACTGGGGGATGAGAGGCTGGAGAACAGCCACAAAGAAAGGAGGCTGGGGATTCTGGCTGACAGCAAGCTGAACATGAGCCAGCAGTGTGCCCTGGCAGGCAAAAGGACCAACCGTATCCTGGGTGCATCAGGCCCAGTACTGCCAGCAGGGCAAGGGAAGAGATTGTCCTGCTCTGCTCTGCAGTGTGTGGCCTCACCTTGAGCACTGGCTGCAGGTTTGGGTGCCACAAAATAAGAAGGACATAAAACTATTAGAGGGCATCCAAAGGAGAGCAACAAAGACAGTGAAGGGTGTAGAGGGTAAAATGTATGAGGAGTGGCTGAGATCCCTTGGTTTGTTCAGTTTACAGAAGAGGAGGTTTAAGGGAGAGCTAGCTCATGGTGGCCTACGGGATTTGGATGTGAAGATCCTTATATGTTCCTTCCAGCTCAAGATATTCTACAATTCTTTGATTCTATGATTCTGTGTGTTATATTCTCATAGTGTGTTAATGTATCCAGTTAAATTGCCATCAGCTCCTGTGAGGCTTGATAAAATACAAAACAGAAAATCAAAATAAAATCTAGTTTCTTATGTGAAGGGACTTGTAAGAACTTCAGCATCCTTCTGAAATCAAGTAGAATAGAAGACTTTAAAAGTCATCTACAAAATCATTATGTGTATTGTGAGTGTTTTAAAGGCAAAGAATATAATAAATAAGTGTGAATATCACATTTTAACTCAGCTCTCTTTTCTTATGGCCTCAGAAAACTATTTACATCTGTTATGCTCTTGCTCAGTGAAGAAGAAGTTGACGTCAAATGTTCTCAGTCACAATCATATTAGTAAGGCATATTTAAATATAACTGTCCTTTTAAATTTTAAAAAATACAAATGAATTCTGAAAAAAATATACTTTTGAATTGAAAGTGCGTGACAGGAAATTATTGTTTGCACCATGCTGAATACAAGAGAGATCTCTGTGTGTGGGCTGTAAGTGAAGAATGTTATAAAGGGAATGCTGCAATTGAAATAAATCCAGCATAGTATCACAGAAGTAAAAGGTTACTGTCTCCCAACAGCATGAGAGAACTAGGATGACTAAGAAGATAAGTCCCAGAGCTTGTAGGCAAAAGGAGAGAATGTAGGGCAAAAGTAAAGCAAATGCACTGTTCTGTGGGGAAATTCACCCAGAGGAAAGGAGGAAATAGGCTTCTGCACTTCTGTCCACCTGCTAGATTCCCCAGAAGGAGCCATGAACATGCCATACAGAAGTATGAGAGGTCCTGTCTGAAGAGGGGAAATATTCTGCTACTGAGATTGACTTGTGTGATGTTGTAAAATGACAAGACACCATACTGTAAAGCTGTGACAAGTCAGACAGACTGTCCAACTGTTTATCCAGAGACTGTGAGAGCTCTCCATATCTTCTTTCCTGACAAGTAGCCTTGGCTCTCTGCTGTCTGATAATTTCTTCTGGGGAGGGGAGGCTCAGATATTTGTCTATATTAAAAATGCCACCACCGTTTTAGTGACTTGGCAAGCATATGATATTCCCAGCATGGAAACAGTATACGTGTCCAGAAAAATATGCAGCAAGATTCAAATACTAAAAGTAAATAAGTGAAAACTCCAGTAATCCATACTGCAGTAGTCTTGAATTCAAACTGTGAAGAATGCAAGATGATCAAAGTTAACATTTTCAAGCTATCCTTAAGTTACCTGATGCTTAAATAATCAGGGTATCATTACCACTAGGAGTGCTAGGGGCAAATTCAATCAATTATAATCATACAAAAATTTTGAAACAATCTAATCAGTCCAAGGTTTCTACTGTTACGTTTCCACTACATGGCTTCAAATGTAAATGATTTCCCTTAAAAGTAATATTTACTCCCACTTTTGACTTATAAAGCCTAAAGGGCAGTAACAGGAAGAAACTATATTATCTGAAATACAAACTAATAAAGTTTGTGGCTTTAAGAGTTTGAAAGCTTACGTCATAACATAGCAGAGAAAAAGTGAAGAAAGAAAAAAGGTTTGGATATATAGCAGACCTGCCTGCAATATATACATTGTGAAATAAGTGGTAGTAAAGTAAAAGAAAATAGAAATCCAATTTCATTTTGAAGCAGCTGATGAATTTAAATCATATGTCTCTAAAGAGGAGATTTTAAAAAATAATATTTTATTTTCCAATTTCTGTATCATTCATCTCTGAGGTGACATTCACCTTCTAGTGATTAGCATTGGAAATTTTGAGCATTAAAATAAAACCAAGTTCAGATATTTTTATTCAAAATTATATTTAAATACATCATTGTGTTTCCTTATGAAAATGTAAGTCTTGTCAAGAAATTTGACTGATCACATAAAATTTTAAAAAAAATTGCTTTTGAGAGGCGTGGATTTGAGCTCAGCAGATTGATCTGCTGAATAAGTGAAAGGGACAATCACTTTCATTTGTAAAAAAGACAAGTTAATGCTTTGTTGAAGATTTAATTTTCACTAAACTCAGACTTTCCTGTGAAATAGATAAAGTTTACGTAAGTCTGATAAATTGAATATAACACGAGGAATTCAGAGGTTTGGTGAAGTCTACGGGGCTGTACTTTGCTGTCCAGGATGTTTCTTCCCTAAGAACCTTGATCTATCAATGTAGAAGTGACTGGCCTCCTCAAAAGCTTTCATTTTGATGTAGCTATTTCTATGGTACAGATCAGTTATTACTAGACTGGGAGCAGTGTGATTGCCCTTAAAGATTTTTTCTCCAATATTCATTAACCCATCTATTTGTGGTTAAAATAATAAGTTCTGATTCACCACAAAAAAAAAAAAAAAAAAGTGTTTGAAATGGAGATAAAATCTAGAAACTGAGAGACAGTTAGTGAATGAAAACGCTGAGTGGCTGAAGCTGTGTGAAACTGAAACTGAGGTAAACAAATGGTTAAGGTTTGGTTTTGGTTTTTATTTTTGTTTCTGCTTGAGGTAAAGTGGTATAACAAAGAAAGACAAGTGTCAAAATATATACATTTTGTAAGTACTACCAGGAGAGAGGTACTAGACTTATGTATTAACAAACTATTAAATGATAAAGATACGTTTTTCCTTTGCCAGGAGCCACACCCAGGACTTCTATGTGTTAAATATTGCTTCACTAGTGAACTATCAACACCAGTTTTTATAATAAGCTATTTTCTGTTGAATCACAGAATCATAGAATCATAGAATCATCTAGGTTGAAAAAGACCACTGAAGTCATCAAATCCAGCCATCATATAACATCACCAGTTCCACCACTAAACCATGTCCCTAAGCACCACATCCTCATGTCTCTGAAACACTTCCAGGAGATGATGAATTCTCGCTTCATTGGGCAGACTGTTACAACACCTAAACATCCTCTCCATTTAGAAATTATTCCTGATATCCAATCTAAACCTCCCGTGGTACAACCTGAGGCTGTTTTCTCATGCCCAGTCGCTTGTCACCTGAGAATAGAAACCAACACCCACCTACCTACAACCTCCTTCCAAGTAGCTTTAGAGAGTGATGAGGTCTCTCCTTGGCCTCTTTTTCTGCAGACTAAACAACTGCTCCTCATACATCTTGTTTTCAAGTCCCTTCTCCAGCTTCATTGCTCTACTCTGAACACATTCCAGCAACTCAATATCCTTCTTGTACTGCAGGGCCCCAAACTGAACACAGTACTTGAGGTGCGTGCTCCCCTGTGCCGAGTACAGGGGGACAGTCAATTAACTAGTCCTGGTGGCCACACTGCCTCTGATATAAGCCAGGATGCCATTGACCTTCTTGGCCACCTGGACACACTTCTGGCTCATATTCATCCAGCTGCCAACCAGCACCTCCAGGTCGTTTTCTGCCAGGTAGCTTTCCAGCCACTCTTCCCTGAGCTTCATGAGGTTGTTACGACCCAAATGCAGCACTTGGCATTCAGTCTTACTGAATGTCATGTGATTGGTTGTGGCCCAGAAATGTAGCCTATCCAGAGTCCTCTGCAGAGCCTTCCTATTTTCAGGCAGATTCCTGTTTGTTGATATGAGCTTGTATTCATATCCAAACTCATAACCACAAAATTTACATCAAGGATGAGAGTAGGAAGGCTTGGAACAAGATTCAGAGCCTGCTAGAGGACAAGGGCTCAGTCCCATTTGTCTGCCTAGGATACCTCAGTGTGAATTGACCTGTAGTGTACCTTTTCCAGTCATTAAGAAACCACACTGTAGGTTTGAAAAACCTTCCCATAGAAGAAGCAAGTCAGATGTGTTCTTGGTCATAACAGTTACTTTCTTGATATCAGGCTAGATTCTCTGAAGAATACCAGCAAGTAAACCTTCACAGCAGGACCATCAGGGCCAAGTTTGGATGTGCAACAGTGTGGAATGTTGCATGCTAGGCACTTGAAAAGCAATTTGTTGGGCAGCAGCTCAGCATACCTCTGGCAAGAACAGAAGTACTACAGTGCATGACCTGTAGCAAAGAACTACCAGTAGCATGGGGAATTTTCCAGGCAGCTGTGGCAGCCAGCTGCTTGCAGAGAGGTATGTCTCCAGTGGATTTGTGAAGAATCTGACTGTCTTGGTCCATACCATTCGTCTCTTAAGCAACGTTGGCCATGTCATCCAATCTGCCATTGTCTACCCCACATGCCTTCACAATAATGTCCCATGGCACTTGACAAACAAGTCAGGAATGGAGTCCCATGCAGAAGCATGGAGCTAGGGAATGAAGGAGTTAGAAGCACTGAATCATAGAATCATCAGAACGGACATTTAAAGGTCACCTAGCCCAACTCCCCTGCAGTGAACAGAGACATCTACAGCTGGATCAGGTTGCTCAGAGTCCTGTCCAGCCTGACCTTGAAGGTCTCCAGGGATGGGGCATCCACCACCTCTCACTGGGCAACCTGTTCCAGTGCTTCACCACCCTTAGTGTAAAAAACTTTTTCCTTACATCCAGGCAAAATCTCCCCTCTCTCAATTTGAAACCATTTCCCCTAGTCCTATCACAACAGACCCGGCTAAAGAGTCTGTCCCGTTCTTTCTTGTAGCCCACCTTCAGATATTGAAAGGCTGCAATCAGTTCTCCCCAGAGCCTTCTCTTCTCCAGGCTGAACAGCCCCAACTCTCTGTCTGTCCTCACAGGGCAGGTGTTCCACCCTTCAGATCATTTTTGTGGCCCTCCTCTGGATACTCTCCAACAGGTCCATGTCCCTCCTGTACTGAGGACTCCACATCTGGACACAGTACCCCAGATGAGGTCTCACCAGCGCAGAGCAGAGGGGCAGGATCACCTCCCATGCCCTGCTGGCCACGCTTCTTTTGATGCAGCCCAGGATGTGGTTGGTTTTCTGGGCTGCAAGGGCACACTACTCGTTCATGTCCAGCTTGTCATCCACCAGTACCCCCAAGCCCCTTTAATCAGGGCTCTGCTCAATCGTTTCATCCCCCAGCTTGCATCGATAGTGAGAGCTACCTTGACGCAGGTTGAAGACCATGCATTTCAGTTTGTTGAAGCTCATGAGGTTAGCCTGGGCCAACTGCTCCATCTTGTTTAGGTCTCGCTGGATGGCATCCCGTCACTCAGGCATATCGACTGCACCACACAGCTTGTTGTCATCTGCAAACTTGCTGAAGCAGCACACAATCCCGCTGTCAATGTCATTGATGAAGATGCTGAAGAGTATCGGTCTCAGAACGATCCCTGAGGGACACCACTTGTCACTGATCTCCGTCTGGACATCGAGCCATTGACCACCAATCTCTGGATGACATCTAGCAACCAGTTCCTCATCCATTGAAGAGTCCACCCATCGCATCCATACCTTTCCAGTTTAGAGAGAAAGATGTTATAGGGGGACCGTGTCAAAGGCCTTCCTGAAGTCCAGATAGATTACATCAGTGGCTCTTCCCTCATCCACCGATGTAGTTATGCCATCGTAGAAGGCCACTAGGTTGGTCAGGCAGGACTTACCCGGCATGGCGAAACCATGCTGATTGTCTCAAATCACCTCCCTGTCTTCCATGTGCCTTAGCATAGCTTGTATGATCTTCCATCATGTTCCATGACCTTCCCTGGCACAGAGGTGAGGCTGACAGCTTGGTAGTTCCCTGACTCATCCTTTCTACCCTTCTTAAAAATGGGTGTAACATTGCCCTTCTTCCAGTCACCAGGGACTTCATCTGGATGCCATGACTTCTCAAATATCATAGAGAGTTCTAACAGAACTTATTACCATAAAGGATGAAATACACTGAAATATGTATATTCTACACCTTATCACTTGACAGAGCCAAGAGTATACAGATCCCCGTTTTGCCTTTGAAATTGATTTTTTTTTTTTAATTGGCACTTCCATCTGCCCATGACTATGTTGAATGATATTATTTTCTGGTGGTGAAAATAGATGACGTGATGTGACTAACATAGATCACTGATAAGATAGCTTCTTTCTTTTATCTCCCAACAGAGAAAGCTGCAGTATGAGCTATCTCATTTTCTTAGAGTTTTTTGATCTTGTGCTCATTTGTAATTAGTTTTTTTTTTTTTCCTTAATTATCCTGACTATGTATATTGTCATGCATTTTTTAGAGCACTGTCAGAAGTGTATTTTATGCTCTGAAGAATCGTTGTGGTGGTACGTTTCTGTGGTCAAGATAAACATATTTAAGACTGGCTACGGCCTCCTAGGTACAAAGAGGAAAAGCGAAATAAAGGGAGAAAAATAGGAAAATAAATTATTCTGAAACAGGTAGATTAGAAGTTTTTAGCTGCAGATTTTCTTGTCATAAAATACAAACATGCCCTCCCCAAAAAATAAATAAATAAGTAAATAAATTGATTTTTTGACAAACAGCATATGGCTAGTGTGTGGAATACAGGATTCCACTAAGGCTAGGACAGTAATGGCATGTGAAGAGGTATTAAGACAAATATGAAAACAGAAAATAGCTCTGTCAGAAATACAGATTTTACAAGCACATCTAGCATCTAAGAAAATAAAATAATATTTTTTTCCTCCTCAGCTCAGGTTATGGTTTTCCTGCTTCCAGTGAGTTTTTCAGTTCTGATCAGTATCAGAGTTGTACTACAGAACTTGGGAATCAAGAGTCAGATGCAAGGTAATGATCACTATATGTGTGTGGTCTGTTCTACCTTTGCTACTTTCACAATAAATTTTCAATTATTTATCTTTCCACTCTTTCTTGGTTTTGAATTATCTTCTCAGGTTTTGCACTTATGACCTGCCTTAGCCATACCTCTGCACCCACTACTTTCTCTTCTCTCCTGTGTTTTTCCTTTAGTCTCCATTTCTGTGTCCCTAATTCTAAATCTTCTCTTCCTTTCCCACATGGTTCGTCTTCTTGCTCCAAGCACTGAACAGAGCAGGTGAGATACTGTTAGAAACTAATTCCTTCTCTTCATGGATCTATCTTAATTATTTACTAACTACTGGCTGAGGAACTACTGTAATTGGGCAATATACAGAGGTCTCCAGGGTACTGTGTAAAGTATATAAAATATTTCCTTATTAAAGAAAACCATCAAGTACTTTTCTACTTCCTAAAAATTCCTAGTCTGCCTTCACCAGAGATTCACTTTTTATATATTATATCTGAGTGTCCCATCCAAAATAAGATTCTAATATAATTTACATCCATTTTACATATTTTTACATAAAATTACACTTTTACATATAATTTGCCATATCAGGTATAATCTTCTCTTCCTTTAGTTCTGTGCTCAGAAGCTTATTGAGTGGAAAAGATACCCTTTATGCCATTTGTGATTCAGAATACCATAATCATGCTCCTTACTGGTAGTCATGCCTCTGTGAGTGAAAAAATCAATAGAGACACTTTGCTACTCAGTGGTATTTGAATGTTGGGACAAAATGTCCTTAACAAAGATCTTTTGATATGGAATTCCATTGCACTGCAGATCTAGATAAACAAGATATTTACAACCTTGCTAGCATGATGCAAGTCTCACTTTTATGCATAATACTATTTTATCATTATTTTGTAGTTCTTGTTTAGCTTGAATAAAGCCTGAACTTCAGGAAAAGAATGAGTGACATAACTTAGCTAGGAAAAGTAGCACTGGAATCAGTGGACTGAGTCAAACAACACCTGGCCATGACAGGTCAGAGCAAGATGAGGCTTCATGTGTTTGATATCCTCTGCTTCCCATTCTCCTTCAGAGAAGAAGTGACACAGCATAGACCTATTAAGAACTGAGGGGAGTAAATGACAGCAGCCAGTAACTTTTGATCCAGCTAGGCAGCAACAAAGCTGCAAGATGTTTAGATCAATAAAAACAATCAATTAAATGACTAAGATATCACAGATGGCTAGATCAATTAAAGGCAATCAATTAAATAGCTAAGAGATCACAGGTGGGTGGATAAATTAATAGTGCAAATAAATCAAGTGTTCAGGATGCTCAGGAATGTAACCTGAGAAGATAATCATGAGGTATCAGTGTTTACTGCAATGGTTGTGTGAAATCTGATATATTTGTAAGAGTGTGTGGTATGCTGCTTTGAAGAGTTATCACTTCAAGGTTTTTGACACTACCATTCAGCTTTCCTGCTGGTCTTAGATCTATTGTTTGCCCTTGGTGAGGGTTTAGCTTTAGAAGAATACAGTATGAAGAACTTGAATATCAGTCTACAAGCACAATTTGAGTTTATAATGAATGACAGACTGAATGGTTAGTGAAAAGAATTTTATCTTCTTGTAAGTTCCTTCTCAGAAGGAAGTAATGAATCAAATACAATTTTGTTTTCTTTCATTGTAAATCTACGTATGTTCAAATATAGGAGTGTGTTTATGTACAGGTAAGCAAAATGCAAGACCTTTATCTAGACTATATAAAGGAGATGATGCACCTCAGAAGTCATTCTTCCACATAATTCTGTTCATAGTTCATCATACTAGTGTGGACATCATAGTACTACAAAACCGATGACCATAAAGGGAAGATTAGTGTTTGGATTTTTTTTTTTTTTTGATAACTTGTATTCTTTCTTCACTTTTCTCAAAGAAAATCAAAACAGTTACATTCAAAATGCAAGATTTTACTGTATCTTTTTCTCAGTCCTCATCTTCACTCTTCCTGTTTATCTGTGTAGTATTGTAACTTAGCATGATAACTTTTAGTCAGACAAATATGCTTGTACTTCTAAGAGCAGATAAGCACATTAGAAAGGAGATCCATTTGTCTCTGGTTGGTTTGAACCATTGCATTGATGAAGGATAAAATGACTTGACAGATCTGATACAGTGATTTTTGCATTTCTAAATACCTGAATACACATATTTTTAAATAAAGTACGACTGGCACTTGGAGAAAGAGAAGCTTTAAAATGCCATGTTATTCTATGCTAGTAAACATAAATTGTCTGATTTTTGTAGACTTAAAAAAAAAAAAAAAGGGAGGTGGGGATGTTAATAATGGAACTTGATGACTCCTGGGGGTGGGGATTGAATAGGGAACTCAAAAAATTTTGGCAACAGAAAATGAAGAAGTTTAGGGCATTTTGTGCACTACCTGGGGTGACAGAGGAGTGGAGAGCTGGATCTCCCCACACGAAGTCGTCTCTGTACAAAATACATGAGACCCAAACTGTCTGAATATGATAGATTTCTCTAGCATTCTCTGAGAAATCCAAGCTTTGTGATGATGAGGTTCAGTATCTTATGAAGAAGTAGGTTGAAAGCAAATTAACTACATTCAGCGCTGTAACTCTGTTGTGCCTGATCTTGGAGGTAGGAGTTTTTATTTTCATTTCATTTTATTACTGTTGTTCCCATCCAGGTGAAGAGGACCCTTCACTATGCATTATACTGGAATATTTGCATATGACTTCTGTAAAAAGAATAAACCAAATGAGAGAGAGCACTAACATATTGCCCTGCTGAAATTAAAAGCTCAGAAATTTGAAAGCTCAGGTCTGTGCTTGATCTGTCATTCTGTTAATGTTCACTGATGAAACGCTTCTGTGAAGCAGCTCTATACCTTTCTTTAACTACCTGTGTATACCACATAAAATCTTTTCTGGATGCTGTTAAAGACAATAGCTAAGATACAAAGATACACTTCTTGCAGTGTTGCTCTGTACTTATCCAATCGGACTCTTTGGCATTTATTTAACAATAGTTACATAGCCCTGACATTTTCAAAGCTCTATTCAAGCACAAACTAATTAATCTTTAGTTGGCCTTTGAGGTAGGTGAGTCAGTATTCTCTCTTCTTTCACAGATATTACAGTCAGAGGAGGTAAGTGAATAGCCTGCAGTCCTATAGAAAATTGGTGTCAAAACCAGCATTATAACTCAGGCCCTCTTGGAAAAGAAAGTACTTAACCCTGGAATGTTTCCACTTTCCCTTGGCAACTCTTTGAGTGATGTGTTATATTTGCATTATTGACTGAGATGACTAATCTGAGCACAGAGAGAAGTTGCACAGCTGTTTGTCTACAGTATTTGCTATGTACTTTTGAAGGGATGCCAAAGGTTAGAGTGGTATGAATGTCCACTTCTGAAGCTGTTTGTACACTGTGTTTGTACACTGGGTGTTATCTCTGGCTTGCACATAGAACTGAACCCAAGATATGCACTCACCTCATTTCAGCATGCCAACAGATAGAGAAAGGCCTATGCACAAAATGCTGCTATTCTTGTTATTGCTTTGTGTACAGTAAAGAAGTTAGGCTCACACTGATTTCTTCTATATGTTCTTTGATGCAGACAAAGCAGTCATTGCTAGTCTGATGCATTACATGTTACATGAAATATTTAAAGAATACATACCCTTAAGATAACACCTACTCTGTCTTAAGCTGTCTTAGTTTAACAGCAGGGGATGGACTTTCTTGCTCTGCCAAAGTCCAGCTTGTTGACATAATGACTGTGCTGAAGAGAGTTGAACCGAATAGCTAAATACGCTTGAGTCAGCGAAAGAAAACAGTATCTCGTGTTTTCATTGAATGACAGTAGAACAGAGTATGTACTGCTGCAAAATTATCTAAGGCTCTTCATTTGACAACAGGAAAACTTTGTTATTTAGAGGTCTGACTTGCCTTGCAGAGGCAGGAAAATGCTGAATAGAATTTTTCTGGTCCTATATTATGTATTCTTACCCTATTTTTGATTAGGAGTAAATGTAGCTATTTGCACTGGAAGAAAGAGGAGAACCACTGCATAACTTCTTTAGTGGTATTATGTCAGTAATTAAAGATGGTCTTTTAAAACTTGGCAACAGTGGTCAGGCTCAGATGCTCTAGCAAACTTCCATGGAATCTTAGCTTCTTTCTTATAGAAGACAATATGTCTTGATAATGAACTGTGAAATAAAAACTGATTAGATACAATACATCAAGGAATAGAGACACAGTGCCTATATTGCTCTCAAGCTCCCTACAAGCAAAATCTCCAAAGTCTCAGATAAGAAATGCATTCAGCAGTTCCAAGATAATCTGTCATGCTAGTCTGTACTGAAGGTCAAAATAGTTCCTTTCCTAATTGCTTTATTATTTCTTCTTTTTATTTGTAGACTAGCATTTTGATCTTACTAATCTTGATACAATTAAAATGAATTATGTCTAGTCTTCAGTGTTCAGTGTTTTTTTCCTTTGTTTGCGCTTTCAAAATGACTAGCAAAGTGCTGCATAACTAGATGTAAAGGTACAGCCCAGTCACCAAGGATTTTTCTTTTCCTCCCACCTAATATATTGCATTGACTCTTTTTCACCTAAACATTATTTCTTCTGTTTGAAAATATTAGCTGGCTCTGAGGGTGGGACAATAAATCTATTTTGGGCTCATGAATAAGGAACAAAAAGGAATAAGGTCCATAAGAGGCAAATGTCAGGGAGATGAACAGATGAAGGGAGATGAAGGCAGAGGAGAGTCTCTTGGAACCACTTGGTGGTGGTTGTTTTTTCAACAGCTGACTCTAGTTAGTGAGGTTCTGGTACGTCCCTGTTTGTATAGATGGAACTCTTTTATTACTCTGTTGTTTGGCCCAGAAGTCATCCAAACCAGCTCTCCAGCTAGAATCTGAAGTGTGGACTTCTGAGAGGGATACGTTATGGAGAGTGAGAAGCTTCATACGGGTGGCCTAGGAAAAACTGAATTTTCTTCATTCCTTATTGCAACACATGAACTAGGGAATAACAACCAAAATGAGGAGGCACCTACCTCACTCAGGCAAGAAGATCAAGCATGTTTTCATGGAGTTCAGGTTAAAATGAGCAATTCTTTGCCAGAGGATATTGTAAATAAAGAATTCTGCATAGGTTAAAAAATAATTGGCCAAATTCAAAACAATTTTCTAAGGTTATTAAATCCAAAGACACAACCTTGTCTCATGAAATTAATCTGAACATTTCTGGAAGCTGTCAAGGTATTACCAGTGAAAGGGTCATTCTCCATGTTTCATTTATTTTTAAAGCATTCACTCCTGTCTCCTACCAGAGGAGGGATATGGAATTATAGGTTTCTAACTACTTCTTCCATACTTACTCTAGTCTTTAGCATTGTGACTAGTCAAGTCACAAGATGCATTAAAAGAAAGCACCAGAGGTGCTTTGAAAATTTCCTTGTCTCTTTAAAGTTTTGTTTAGATAAATTTGGCAACATACCATAACGTTTTTTTAATCTTAAATTCTGGTGTAGTCAGAAACACTGTAGTTCTGAAATCAAGAAGTCCATCTTCCACATTGACTGACAGTCTGTATCCTGGTTTTGGCTAGGATAGAGTTGGTTTTCTTCATAGTAGCTGGCACAGTGCTGTATTTTGGATTTGTGATGACAGTAGCATTGATAACACACTGATGTTTTAGTTGCTGCAGAGTACTGCTTGCAGAGAGCCAAGGACTTTTCAGCTTCTTGAGCTGCCCTGCCAGAGAGGAGCTAGGGGAGCACAAGAAACTGGAAGAGAACACAGCCAGGACTGTTGACCCAGACTGGCCAAATATACATTCCCTAACATGTTGTCATGTTCAGTGACAGGACTAGGGGAAGTGGAGGAAGAGCTGGGGAAGAATATTTGAAGTGTTGGTGTTTGTCTTCCCAAGAAGCCCTTATGAGTGATAAGCTCTTCTTTCC
>VXAV01009343.1:90560-106885 GCA_013399715.1 Alectura lathami | reverse complement strand
GCTCTATGCCATTTTAGGGACCTGATACAAAAAAATGGATTTTCAAGGGCTTAAGGTAAGATACAAAGTAAGACTGTCTGAATGTATGCTTGTCTTTGGATTCAGGAGTGAGACAGAGATCTGACATTACATTGCCATAGTTTTAAACAATCAAGTCTGAGAGAATTATTCAAAGGTGAGGTAGATCCACAAGTTCCCTGTAGAATATGTCAGATATTCTACTCAGGTACCTGAGTACAGAATTGAAGATATCTACTACAGAGGTTAGCCAGCAGTCATCTCCAAAGAGAGGCCATCTGAAATGTATTGTTGGACTCCACATCTAGGCTCCAGATTTGTAAGCCTGACCTCCCCACTTAGAATCTGAAGACGTCTCGTGCAAATGCTGACCTTTGCAATCCAAGGCACTTTACTGTTCACAAGAAATTTGGGATTTTTGGCCATTGAAAGTTCATACTTTAGTCAAAAAGAGAGTCAGATAAGGACCATTAGTTTTAAGGCAACTAAACAGTATTTCTTGACTGGTAATTTTTTGGAGATTTAAAATTTCATTTCTTAATGTCAGAAGTAGCTATTACTGCATTATGTATGTCCTAAGGCAAGTCCTTGCCAATGAATGGATTAAGGTAAAATATTTTTTTTTTGCTTACTGTTTCTGAATTGGTTCCACATGGAAAAGTCAGGTAGGTTATTATTTTACCACATATTTTTCTAAATTCAAAGTACATGTATCTGGCATATGTGAGCAATGAAGCTTCTTTCTCTTCCTTCTCTGGTTAGTTGTCATAAGTTGTCCTTCTTTTAAATAGCAGGGACTCCTGGCTAGCTGTGAAGGACCTGGAATACTCAATAAACTTTTGCAAAGATGCTTTTCTGGAGCTTTTTTGGAAAGGCCTCAGAAAACAGGAGTCCCACATAAGCTCAATAAAACAATACTTTCTCACTATGATTGCATGACAAATGATTCAGCCATATGTAAAAAGGGGGTACTCAAGACCATATGAGATCAAAAAGATTAAAAGGACTGAGATGAATGTCTATGAATTACACCGATTCATGAATGCAAAGTTGCCCTTGGGTAGTGCTACCTCTTGCAGCCAGAACTTATGCAGCTGATTAACTTTATGAAGGTAATTATTTTCACAAGGATAAACTGTTCTTGAACAATTCCTCCAATACCAGACAAGCTTTTTTCAGGCCTTGGCTTTAATATCTTCATTTCAATTATTCATTTCTTCAGTAAGAAGTTATATAGTTATAATATAAAGCATATGTATATATATGTATTATTTGACTGTGAATGAGGTATGAATCTTCTGATTTTCTTCTGAGGTATCTTAAAGATTAAATTATAAAATGTGAAGTACTTCACAACTTCAGGAAACAACTTGGCAACAATAATAATAAAACTGTATATGATAATATTAGAAAGATTACTACTAATAATAGTTACGTCACATGCTGTGTCAAACCCAAAATTGGTATGCCCTGGTAGCTTTTCTGAGAAGCAAAAAGCAGTTATTTAGTGAAGAGTTGAAAAAGGAGGATCAGAAATGTGCATCCTTGTCTTTCTCCTGATTTGCAGCAATCACAGTAGCAATGATTCAGTGCCTTAATCGGCAGATTGAATTGATGTGTTCCAGGCTGCTGTCTTTCTTCCATCTTTTTCATCTTACCTTTGTGTCTTCTTTCTCCTTATTCTTTCTAATGAGTTACAAGTAATTATTTCACAGTGGAGCAGTTTTGTCAGGAAGAAAAGAAAGTACTGTGGCAGATGGGTTAGAGTCTACTGAGACTCTGCTCTGGTGGCAGATGTGCGTATCGGGCATACAGGGCAAGGTTTTGGTAGCAGGGGGCTACAGGAACGGCTTCCACGTGCACGGGCCAGCAGCTACTCTACATTAGATCAGATCCAGCTCCAGCCTACTCTGAAAGGGACCCGCCCCTGGCCAGAGCTGAGCCAATGAGAGACACTGGGTGCGCCCCTGGGAGAGCAGATTTAGGAAAGGGAAAAAGGTGCAGTGTAACAGCAGATGGGAGATAGAAGTAAGAAAATGTGAGAGAAATTACCCTGCAGCTACCAAAGTCAGGGCAGAAGGAGGGCAGGAGGTGCTTCAGACATGGAGCAGAAGTTCCCTGCAGCCCCTGAGAGGCCCATGGTGGAGCAGGCTGTCCCCCTGCAGCCCATGGGCACCATGCGGAGCAGATCTCCACGTGCTGCCTGTGGAGAAGCCCACGGTGCAACAGGTGGCCTGAAGGAAGCTGCAGCCCATGGAAAGGCCCCACAGGAGTAGGCCCTGGGCTGGAGATGCAGCCCATGTAGAGCAGCCCATGATGGACCAAAGAGGTCTTGGGTAGCTGCCACCCATGGGGCCCAGTGCTGGAACAGTGTGCTCCTGAAGGATGGGCCCTGTGGTATGGGTCTGTGGGAAGCCCATGAAGGTTCAGTTCAGGGACTGCATCCTGTGGGAGGGCTGCCACACCTGAGCAGGGGAAGAGTGTTGCCATGAAGGAGTGGCAGAGGCAAAGTGTTATGGACTGACTGCAGCACATTCTCCTGCACTGTTTGGGAAGTGGAGACAGGAGAGAGTGAATTAGAGGAAGGTGATTTTGTTTGCTTTTAATTCTAATTTGTCTAGTCTGTTGTCAGTAGGTGATAAATTAAATTAACTTCTATGTTGAGGTTGTTTTGCCTATGATGGTAACTGGGGAGTGATCTCCCTGTCCTTATCTCAAACTGTGAGCTTTTTTTTTTTTTTTTCCATCTTATTTTCTTCCCCTGTTCTTTTGAGGACAGGAAGGGAGAGAGAAGCATGGTGGTTCTCAGCTGCCCATTGGCAGCACTGCCAATGTGGAGCACTGGAACAGGTTGCCCAGAGAGGTGGTGGATATCCCATCCCTGGAGACCTTCAAGGTCAGGCTGGACAGGGCTCTGAGCAACCTGATCTAGCTGTAGGTGTCCCTGTTCACTGCAGGGGAGTTGGACTAGATGGCCTTGAAATGTCCCTTCCAATTTGGATGATTCTATGATTCTATTATTCTTAGGTCAGAGTCACTAGTCTATATTAACACTTTTTAGCAAAGCTAAATTTGGTATGTTGTACTGCCCATGGTGGTTAGGCTTTGCCTCAATGAAGTGGGAGTTTCTCACACTGTATCTTTAAAAGTTATTCATCAAATTCTGATTTTCTTCGCATTTAAATATCTAAGCCCTCTACAAATGTGAACATGTATGCCTACAGATGATACTTTGAGACATATAATGGGGAGCTAATGTCTTAAATTACAGGTGAATCACACATCAGGGAATTGGTGTATCAGGTGTATTCTGAACACTATGGAAATCAGAGAGATGTGGTCCACCTGCCAAAATACTCTCAACAGAATGTTTCCTGTCTCTTTGCACTGAGGTAGGAGCCAAAAGATTTCAAAAAAGAACTCTTCATAGCAAGTGAAAGATATGTGAAACAGTTACCCTGCTAGAAGCAGTCACCACACCAGTTTTGAAGAGATGAACTTCTTGGCATCTCACAGCATCCATCCTTTTGTACTTCTTCCTCTATTAAAACATTCATTCATCTTCTCTGATTAGAAATTAATTTCTAGAATCTCCTTGAAAGCTTCTCCCTTCTTCTTATTGATTACTAATTAACTTGTGAAATTCCAAGGGAGAACAATTTTTCTGCATAATGTCATTAGTCTTAAAAATAAGATCTGATCAAACCTCAGTTTTTTTCTTTTACAATCTTTCTAAACTTACCGAACACTGTTGTATAGACATCTGTAAATTTGCCTATGATACTATGGTTTAGAAGTCATCAGGCCTGGGGCCTATTGTGCTATGTAATAAAACCTGATTAATTTGAAACACTTCTAAGTAAGTAATTAAATGTATAAATTCTTTATAAATGTATAAAGCTTTATAACTCAGAAGAAAACTGGAAGCCCATAAAGTCACTCTGGCTAATAAATAGTGTTTTTTTATCCGCAATGTACTGTAGAAACATCCATGTTCTTATAAAGCTGTTAGTAAAGATTATTCCAGTAATAAAGAAGAGTGGTACTTTTCTACAGCCTGTCTACAGAATGCTGACCCATGAGGCAGAACTGGGAATGTACAAAGAAATCACTAAAGAGAAGATGGAGAAAAGCAAACTGCACAGCTGTTTCAAGGGGGCTGTAATTTTTAAGTTACGGTATTCTTCAGCAATAATGTCTGCTTGTAAAACTCACAGTAAACCTGAGTATGCTGATTCATTTCCAGCCCAATGAAACTAAAATTACGCTGGTGTGTGTCCCAACTTTAACCAGCAGCAGCAGAATAAAAAGGGAATATTGGTAAGCATGCAACCTCTATATTTATGTTCAGTGAACCAGTGTTCTCAATTTAAAGGAGGTAAATTGAAGATCCAGTCTTCACTCTTAACAAAGTTAATTAATCTCTTTCTTAACCAGCTCAATTTTTTTTTTTGTGTGTGTGTATCTTATTGAACAGGATAGTCAGTAAAATCCCACATGTACACAGTATTTAAACTCGAATTTTGAAAGATCTGACTGTGCAGCACACTACACAGACAAATCTTTCATGGTTCTGTTTCAGTAGATATAATCTTTAATAAAGACTTCTGTGAGAACATTAGAAAACACAAGACAAAAAAATTAGCCATGCTTGACAAAAAGTGCAAAGAGCAGCCAGCTTATGGGGAGAGAAAAACATCAAACATGTTTATGCATTTTAGTGAAGTGACGAGATGCCTGAATCTGTATATTTTTATTAGACTTTTGCTTCCCCTAGTCCTCCTTAGGTTACCAAATAAGTAACAACATTAGAACATTCTTGTCTCAAGTGTCCAAAAGTTTAATTTACATCCAAGTTTATGTTGTCTGATTAAGAATTTTGCCCATTATTTCTTTATAAAGTACCTGAGGCCTCCCAGCTCCATTTAGAATTTGTCCATGTGAACTTTCTTAGTGAACTGTTTTTTTTACAGTGTGCTCTTGTGAGCTCCCTAACTAGTTTGTTTTCAACCTTATGAATGCCAGATATCCTCTGGAAACCACAGAACAGTTATTAACTGAGAGGGTGAAAGAGAGAGAATCACTGTAAAACATTTCTTACACACTCTTTGAATAATAGATAGTAGTTTCTAATTTATTTTTAATGGAAGTGTTAAAAGTTTTTCTTATTCTTGTTCATGATCTAATATTTCAATATGTGTTGAATACTCTAGTCACCATTGTACTGATGCTGTGTCCTCAACCCTCAGAATGTGTAAATGTGTACACAAAGCCTAACCATAAAATAGCATTACAGATTCATAGAATCATAGAATCATCTAGGCTGAAAAAGACCTTTAAGATCATCCATCCAACCAACCATCACCTAACAACAGAAAGTCCACACTAAATCATGTTCTTAAGCACCACATGCACATGTCTCTGAAACACTTCCAAGGGATGAATCCACCATGTCCCTAGAGAGGCTGTTCCAATATTTGACCATCCCTTCTGTAAACAAATTTTTCTTGATATCTACTCTAAGCCTTCTCTGGTACAACTTGAGGCTGTTTCCTCACACTCTATCACTTGTCATCTGAGAAAAGAGATCAAAACACACCTACCTACAACCTCCCAGATAGTTTTGGAGAGCGATGAGGTCTCCTGTCAGCCTCCTTTTCTCCAGAGTAAACTACCCCAGTTCACTCAACTGTTCCTCATACATTGTGCTTTCTAGTCCCTTCATCAGCTTCATTGCTCTTTTCTGAACACGTTCATAGAGTCATAGCATCATAAAGGTTGGAAGAGACCTCTAAGATCATCTAGTCCAACCATCAACCCAGCTTCACTATGCCCACTAAACCATGTCCCTGAGGAACTGAATATCCTTCTTGTAGGGAGGGGCCCAAAACAGAACACAGTACTTGAGGTGTGTACTCACCTCAGGAGCACAGTCACTCCCTAGTACTGCTGGCTACACTGTTTCTGATACAGGCCAGGATATCATTGGCCTCTGGGCCACCTGGGCATACTGCTGGCTCCTGTTCCACTGAATGTTGACCACAGCCCCTAGGTCCTTTTCTGGAGCAGCTTTCCAGCCACACTTCCCCTAGGCTATTTTCCTGCATGGGTTGTATTAAAGTCCTTCTCTTTTACTAGAGTGTCCAGAGAACATATCTTCCAGCCTTTCTGACTGCAGAACGACACTTTAAAGAACCTTGAGCAATACAGATAAAATACACATGGATATCACAAACCAGAACTTCTGAAGGGCCATACAGCTCCCTCTTTCTGTACATTGACATTAGAAATGCACAGCTCAGAAGTTAGCTTTCCTCCATGATAGAAGACTCCTTAATTTGTCAGGGTAAGGGGAAGAAATGTCCCTTTCAAAATATTAGTAGTGTAAGCAGGATCCTTTGGGTAGATTTGCATCCCTGTGTTTAGTGATGACCCTTTATTGTTTGATTATATTCCTTTTCAACATATTCCAACAACAAGAAGTTTATTTCAGCAGTAGTCCCTTGTAAGTTAAAAATGCAGATGCCCAATAGTGGTAAAGAAATTGCAGTTTCTTTTGTGCACATGGAGCCTTATATCAGAAATCAAACTTTTGTGTTTTGTGACTTGACACTACTTCCCAGTCCACTCCAAGAGGTGGAAAAGTGGGCTAAATAACATAACATAGTACAATGTAAATGAATCCCTAATTACATTTTATTTAAAGCCGAGGGATTTTTTTGTTGTTTACAATATTTTTCTGTCTGTCTTTTCTTGGGAAAAAAAAAAAAAAAATCATCTACTTGAAATAAACCACTGAAGCATTCATTGAAGTGAGGTGGTTTTCTGATGGCTAAATCCAGGACTGCTATTTTAGTATCCCTCTGCTCAGCAAAATATTACTTTCCTTTTTTCTGTCTTAGGTTATAAATTAGATTGTTCATGCAGGACACAGTAGATCCCAGCAACAAAGGCCTCTCTCTTGTGGGAATCTGTCCAAGACTGTAGTCTAGTCCCTCAGGGGCCTTACCATCCCTGTATTGCCACACTTAGACCTTCCCCCGCTGCCCACATCCCAATGGCTCATCCCTGTCCTAGTGATGCTGTGGGTGTGCCTGGCTTCAGCCCCATCTCTCACAATAAGTAATGCCAATAGGTGGCTCATCTCCTGAGTGGACCCTGGGACATGTGTTGTAGGTTCCTTCATTCTGCCTCTAGGCCTGTCTCCTGGACTGGACCTGCATTGCAGCCTGGTTTCCAAAACTTATTCTGTCCCCATCACCTGTGCTTCTGACTGAATCCTAGCTCTACCCACCATATCCAGACTCTACTTGTCATGGAAGGCATGGCTGGCACTGGGATCACCCTTATCCCTTGGCTCACCTGTCCTCTGGGAGCAGACAGATGTGGTTTCACCCTGACACACATTATTCTATAGCTTGTGCCTTGAATCCTACATATGCTGGGTTTTGCTCGGTGGGTTTACCTATCTGCAACCCCAGCTTCTGCTGTGAAATTGTACTGCTGTGCAAAAACAAAGTTTCATTACAAAGGAAAAACTAATGGTGAGGAGTTATCTGAGCTCCAGCCTTTGCTCTTAGTTTCATTTTTGTGCAATTGTCATGAATAAAATGGATTAGCAGTCTTTATGTACTGCCTGATAGTGGCAGCTTCCTCCATTTCAAAGGGAATGTTTAATAAACCAGAAAGTCACGTTCTCATTTTCTTTCTTTCTTTATCCTTTTCGCTTTCTCTTTCCCAGTTAATCTTGAATTCTTTTCTGTAGAGAATCAACAAGATGAGAGATGAACACTCCCTGCTGTTCCAAACAAACAGTCTTGTTGATTATTGCATTTTCCAGGGAGGTGAGAGATGAGAGTTTGCATTTCCTGAGACAAAAACCAGCACTGACTCTAGGTCTCTCCTGTTCTGGAGAAATGACCTAGCCATTGAAGTATTTTAGAGAAAGAAGAGAGCAGATGCATCATCACTCACAGTGCTTTGTTTCTGTGGAACAATTAGTGTGATAACTTTAAAAGCCTGATTTTCTACCTTTTTTTTTTTTTTTTTTTTTTTTTTTTTTCAGCTGATTGACTCTGTAGTCTATGAAAATGCAGTCTCTGATTGAAGCTTTTCCTTTGATTGGAACATGTATATTAGAGCACAGTAACAAATAAGGAGCAGAGTTTATGCTGAAATTGTTTCCCTCTGTTACGATACTTACAAAGTTTCTAGCTTTCTGCTGCTGAGTTTCTTAAAGAAGTAAGAAGAATTGGGGGATACAGGTGGAAAGGCTAGCTCTGAAGCTAAACGGCAGGGAAAGACACACATTATTCTATTTTTCACTGTCTCTCTTATCAGAATGGGATGAGCTTCTCTATACTTCAGGGAGTTGTTAGGGTTGGTTGAAATCATCTCGTCCAAACTCCCTGCTCAGGTAGGGCCACCTAGAACTGCTTGGCCAGGATCACATCCAAGTGGCTTTTGAATACCTCCAAGGAGGGAGAGTACACAACTTCTCTGAGCATCCATTACTCTTATGGTAGTTTTTGCTGATATTCAGACAGAACATCCTGTGTTCCAGTTTTTGCCCATTGCCTCTTGTCCTGTCCCTGGGCACCACCTGGATCAATTCTCTTTGCATATTCCCTTCAGGTAAACATTAGTAAGATCCCCCTGATACTTCTCTTCTCCAGGTTGAACAGCTGGGTTGCTGTGAAGTCACAATTATACTAGCATCCATGATAACAAACATAGTCATTGACCACTGTTAAGTCACTGTGATTTTCAGACATAGCTATTAAGAAAAGAATATATGTAAGCAGTCTAATCTGTAGGAAACAACTACTGTCTCAAAATTATTTAATTATTTCAACTGATATAATACTTATATTAAGGTTATAGAGGTCTGAATCAATATTAATAATAGTAACACTTCCAAAAGACTTTTTAGCAGTCATAATTTTATGGAATCACAAATTTCTTCTTATCTGAACTTTTCATGGTAAATGTGATTGCTTTCATGGAAAACGCTGACAAAGAG
The DNA here is from genome assembly GCA_013399715.1 of Alectura lathami. Lineage (NCBI taxonomy): Eukaryota > Metazoa > Chordata > Aves > Galliformes > Megapodiidae > Alectura > Alectura lathami. The sequence continues at coordinate 97,845 of VXAV01009343.1, read as the reverse complement.
AAAAATATGAGTAACTCATAATAAAATCATTTAATCTCCATCCCCCAGAATAAAAAATCAGGCAGTGGAGGCAGGAAACCAGCAAGTCTGAACAAGGACCTGCTGGTCAACTTGAGGGAAAAGAAGAAAAAGTATAGGCAGTGGAAGCAGGGATGGGTGGCCTGGGGGATTACAGAGATGCTGTCAGGATATGCAGGGATGGGATCAGGAAGGCCAAGATGCAGGTAGAATTAAGCTTGGGAAGGAATATTAAAAAAATAGAAATAAATACAAGAAGGGTTTCTTTAGCTACATAGGTCAGAAGAGGCAGGTGAAGGAGAGTGTTCCCCCTCCGATAAATGGAATGGCCAAACTGCTGAGATGTGGAGAAGGCTGAGGTACTTAATGAGTGGTGAGGCGCTGGCACAGGCTGCCCAGAGAAGCTGTGGCTGCCCCATCCCTGGCTGTGTTCAAGACCAGGCTGGATGGGTTCCTGGGCAGTTTGATCTAGTGAGCTAGTGGCTGGCAGCCCTGTCCACGGCAGTGGGGCTGGAACTAGATGATCTCTGAAGTCCCTTCCAACCCAAGTCCTTCTGTTATTCTATGATATCTTTTAATTCTTGGAGAGAATCATAAATGTAAATGTAGATGTAAAATGTATGATTCCAGATGAAAATGTAGCAACTGATGAATTTAACCAATGTTCTTAGGTGAAAATAGTATAGCATGGGAGAGTGAAAATTCTGTAGCAACAGAAGGTGTCTCAGTGGTTGCATTTGCACAGATAGCTTTAAAATATGCTCTGTGTCAGCTACCTAAAACCTCAACCTGCTTTCATAGAAACTGATGGCAAAATTCCCACTGACTTCAGCGGAGGCAAGAGCAAAGTTCTTACTATGCCTTCAGAGTAATTAATCTTCTCTTCAGTTCTCATGTGATATCCATATGCAGTCTGTAACTAGAAAATGTCATATAATCAGTGTTCAAAAAAAAACATGCATGAGTAGATCTGAAACTTCTGATAATTTGAAAAACATTGATAGTTCTTTTATTTTTCTTTGAACATTTATGTTTCATATACTACTGAGTCATATTAGTTTAGGAGACATTTTTGCTATTGTTAACATTGTGAAAATATATATTAAATTGAATAATTCAATAAATTACATCTGCAGATCCTGAGTCTATTAAAAGAGAAGACACACTCTTAGAAATCATTGAAAAGAAACAGAGTGAATGATAAAATGTAAACTGCAAATCTAGATTGTATAAATATTATCCAAGCTCAGCTATAAATCTTGGTTTCCCAGTCAAACCACCAAACAAATCATTGTTAGCAGCAATTACCAAGGCTGTAGTAAATCTGCAGTTACACATGTAACTACAGACTTTTTCTGTGGCTTAATCCACTGCGATTTGGCATCGCTCCATTGCTCTGTTGTGAGTATCTTTAACTATTTTTCTGTAATTTTATTAAGCATTTAGAAGAATGTTTATGCACACTTTGTGTATTATGCCTTATCAGTTATTACTGTTCATACCAAAATCATCTTTTTTTCTTATAAACATTTTTTTTCTAAAGAAGTATACATATTTTAACAGTACATATTTATAAAATTTTTATTCTTAAATACTTTGCCAAGTGCTAAGGGATTTAAGTTCTGAGTTGTAAGTAGAAAAATCCAATTTGTTTTTTAGTTTTAATTGTGGTGCAGGTGAGTTTCATGGTTCTGCCTGTATACACACCGGTACATATAAGTCATTAATTCCTTGGGTTGTCCAGGAACTCCCTAGATAGTCATCTACATAGATGATTTAAGGGATTGTCTTGGGATAATGGACCAACTTGAAACCTGAATTTTCACACTGACACATTTCACCAATAATTATTGTATCCTTCTACATGGAAATTTTTTGGATATTTTGGCAACTCCTGCTGTGTCCAATACATATATCTGAGTGTGTTGATTAATGTTCTGGGTGGAGTATCTCAACTACTCACCTAGGACATACTTGTAACAGACATGACTGAGTTGTACATAGATAAGACACCAGATAATAGTTGATAGAAACTCTTTCTGCATCAGTAGCCACAAAGGAGACTCTTTTTTATGTGGACCTTTAAGAGATTTTATATATACAGTTTATATGTATCAACAGCAATGAGTTATGTTTGCTGGGCTGGTCACATAGGACATCAGGAGATCTGATTCTCCATGCAGGCATTACACCTTGCCAAGATCCCAATAAATTAAGTTTCCTTTTTCTTTAACAAACACTTTGCTTATCTGTGCAACACTATTTTAAGTCAGTCACATAATAACAAGTATCTAACAACAATTAAGATGCTTGAAAGTATCCTGTCTAGATTCCCTCTGCCCCTCCAGAATACATGCCTTTCCTCTAGGTGTCATGTCATATCTGCCTGTCCCACGTTGGTGTTGTAAGTTTGTATGTTGTCCCAAATTCATTATATTTAGGCAACAGTATATGTTTATGGAGCTGAATCCTGCTTTACACACTAAGACTGTATTGTCTACAGGTAGAGCTAAAATTTCAAGTCTTATGGATCCTACTTGATAATGAGTGCTGCTGTTTCCCATTCCACTGATTTGCTTTGACATCTGCAGACTATCGTTAACACGTGTGAATTTAGATACCTCAATATCTTCAACTGAATTCCTTCTCTGATGGAATTCTCACTCTTACTTAGTGACTCAGAAACTACATGGAATAAGTATATGACATCTGATGGATGTTCCATGTAATAGAAAAAAAAATGTATATTGAAATCCAGACTGAAAATTTTCAGATCTAATCCAAAACTGAAATATTTACTAAAATACTTTTGCATTTTTAACACTAAGGACAACTAATTATTGAAACAGGTTATTGTGAGAGCCCTTTAAATGAGAATTACATATCTTTCCTATTTAGAAATCTTTAGAAAAGAAATCTTATACTAAATCTTCAGTCTTTCATGGTTTTGCTTAAAATAGTTTGCTGCTGTGGATTTTCGTCATTCATTTTTTCATATTTTCTGCCAAGTTTAGGTTATTTAAAGAAAGATTTGTATTGTATTTTTTTTTTTTTTTTTTTTTTTTTTTTAATGAGGATGGGGGGAAAACCTTTTTTCTTCCCAAACTAAATAGAAAATACTCTTGCCAAACTGGATAATGGTTCTGCATATTGATCATACATATTCCTTATTAGAGTTTTGAGATAGAAGGCTGCAGTTTAATATATGTCTAATTATTATTCTCATGCCAATCTGAGCAATGATAATTACACTGTGATTAACATTGTGATTGAGATCTCTGTCAGTTTCTTTCTTTTTCTGAGATGTTTTAGACAAATTATCCTTCTGGCTGAAGTACTGGTACAAATTGCTGGTGCAGATTTATCATATCTTTAAAATCTTGTACTTGATGATTAAGTGCCAGATTTTTTAAATAGCAGTAAGAAATTGGATATTCTGCCTCAGTTTGATATCTCTATAAGTCTTGTCCTTTCTTTGGTCTTGTATAATCTTCCACATCTATTACCTTGGAGTTTTAATAGTACCTGTGTGTTGTATCTAAATAATTCCTAGGAGCAGTTAAGCTCCATGAGCAGATTTCTTAGCATCCTTTAAGGAACACTGTGTTCACCACAAATGAATAGAAATTCATGAAAAATGCTTGTTGGCATAATATATTCTCTTATCAGGCCCTGTTCAGGGAAAATATCTAAACATGTTTTTAAGTACTTAAAGCAGGGCATTTGTGGTCTTCTTATGCTGATGCAGCCAAATAGAAAGTACTCTTTGCAATCATTCAGTTTGAAAGACTGCTAAGACTTCATGCTTGCCAAACTTGCACCTTAAATAAACCATCCCTAGAAGCCTAAATTTCATCATTGCATATCTGTCCAGAATGGCCTGGTTAAGAAAGGGCTAGCATTTGTCTCCTGCCTGCTGCCCATCTGGACCCAGAACATAGCAATACCCAGACGTGGATTATATTCTATGTCAGTTTAAAATGGTGAGAGCATTGGGTCTATCACACTTCAAGATAATCTAGTTAGAGACAGAGGAAGAGGTGGATGGGTTATCTGTATTTCCTGTGGATGATTTATTAAGATGTAGTAAAGAATCCCGGGAAGCGAAGGAAAAAGAAATTAGGGCATGTATTCAGCTGTAGTGTGGTGAGTACTGTGTTATGGTCTCTACTTCAGAGCTGCTTATGTATTTTATAAACAGTCATCAGGTAAACAGCAGAAAGAAAACTAGAGACAGGTACTTAAACTCACCATCTTATCTCACTGGAAATATGTAACTTAATTATTACAGAACCAGGATCTTGCCTGCAGGATTTCATTCTGCCACATTAATTTTGTATCTTTTTTCTACACAAAGACTCAATCTGAAGAAAATACTGCACCCTGAATACTCTATTACTTAAAGATTATTATTACCTCAAAGAAATTTAAAACCATGCTCTGGAGTATTTTTGGACAGAGTGATGAATTCAGTTTCAATACAATTACTACTGGACTAATTTACAGCATTTGGGGTGGTTTGGTAGTTCTGTTCAGTAAAAAGATAGCTGTGAAAAGCTTTAAAGAAAAGGTCACCTCACCTTCCTTCACAAGAGTTGTGGTTTTTACACTATGTATTGTAAGAAAAGTATTGACTCATGCTTCTAATTCAAAAGTTAAAGTTCTGTAAAGTTCTGCAATTTTGACACGCTTCTGTAACCATTACTGCATGTGGGATGAGATAGTATTGTAGAAGGCTTTGTGCTCTGTATGCTTTTCTTGAATTTACTTATTGTACTTCTGAACTAAAAACAGGCCCTAGACCTTTCACTCTGGGGCTTGATACAGATATAATGGGCAAAATAGTGTCTGATTTATAGGCATTGAATTCAGCCAAGAAATATACTCTAAAATGTCTTCAGAGTTTGAGATGGTTGATTAAGAACTGTAGGTAAAGTCAACCTGTGTTAATATGCTCACTTTTTAATATTTTCGTGTGAACCTTTCTCTGCATTAGGTTACTTTTATGAAACTCTGTGCAGAAAAATATATAACATTTGTTCTTTTACTATCACAGGATTTATTTTTTTCTAGATGCTATTTTAAAGCAACCAGGATTTAGATGATAACTTGATTCTGTTCTATCAATTTTTACAGCTCTCTCTCAAAACCTGTGATTTGATTAAGCAATAAGGTAATGTTCTAGAGTAGTCTCTTTTTATTTGCTGAAACAACAATTTGTCAGTAGGTTGAAAAGTTAGGATCATTTTCTTCCTCCAGCATTCTGTGAATTGACTTCATCTCACTTGGAGTTTGGAGTGACTGCATGGTTATCCAGGATACACACTGATTAATATGTGTAATTTTCACAGTCAAATTCTAAATGCCTTTCTAATGTATTTGTTTTTAAAATGTAAATTACATTTGAATTTAATTGCACAAAATGCAACAATTTAATAGATTCTACTATGAGGTAAATCAAGCTTCACAATTACATAATTGGAAATGTGCCTATCAATATATAACGATCATTTTTATTGACTAAGATGTAACATACTACAAAAAGTAACATTGCAGAAGAAGATGTCAACAGGGATTTCTTTCAAGATCTTATATTTTTCAGCTGTTTAATAAAGACTTTATCTTTCTCCCCATTCTTTTAATTTTTTTTTTTGTGATCCTTCTTTTAAATACGTATTGATAATTTTGGACAGAGTATGTATGGAGGATTTTTGTTTATTTGTTTGTACAGTGAAAAATGTTGAAAAAGAAAGGGGAAGATATTTTTCCCTTTAAATTTTAATACATGATAACCATAAACTATCTTCTTAAAATATTTACTGATCTGCTTTTCGTCACATTTCGCAATTTCTACTAATGTGTACATTAAGAACCTGCTCCAATCTTCTGTTTTCTCTATTACACACAACAGTGTGATGCTAGACTTAAAATCAGAAAAACTTCTGCNTTAAAATCAGAAAAATTTCTGCAATCTTTTCTTGGATCAACCATTGTGCTACTGTATGTCCTTGGACAATTGCCTTAGCCACATCGTCAGTGAATTATCTCCTGATGTGTGTCTTTTTGTTATCACCGAAATTGTTGCCAGGTAGGTAGAGATAAATCTTGTAGCCACTCAGTGCGAAGAAGGAAAAAGTAATGAGAAATGGACAGGATTGATGTAATTTAGGGAAGAGCAAAATAAAGGTTTGAATGCATAGACCAACAAAAATGTGGCCACAGCCCACAAGGGGTCAGCTGAGCCTTGGCCAGGGTGTGCAAGTATAGGAGCCCCCAAAGAGCGATCAGTCAGTGATTAAGAAAGTGTAAAAAGACAGAGGTCAAAAGCACCCACAGAATTTGTTTTGTTGTGCACATCGAGGAGAAGCTGTTGGACACTGCCTTCATAGGGAAGCCTGAATTTCCAAGGATTTTTTAGCCTGGCCATGCAGTTGCCCAGGACTGACATTGCTATGAGTGAGTGTGTGTATGTTTTCCCTGTGAATTCTGTGCATTTCTAGCCTCTAATCTGATCAGAAACTTTGAGTAAATAATAAATTGAAGATGGCTTGTATCTAATTGCTTACTCCTTTGAGTAACAGAAGCGCATTGGAACAGGTGTGGTCTCCTACTATGTATGCATGTGGTATCATGCTCATCATGCTGGAAGCCTCTAATCACAAATGTTTTACAATTAATGAGCAAGGTCCAAGAGAGAAATGAATTCAGGCAAAAATTGTCTAACTCTGAATTTAATGGATCTTGATCTGATCTCATATACAACAGCATATATCTCTGGGTGGGGAGGTTAATGACTTAATTCTGACCACATAGTCACTAATTTAATGTTTATAAATGAAGTTCCAGTCTTAAAATTCTCGATCAAGTATGTAGGTAGCAAAATCCTAATTTCAACCCCCTAGGTAAAGGTTTTATCAGAAAAATCATGTGGAATGGGTAATCCGTCTGTGCCCTGCAAAATCTGATGTTCGGTCACTTTTTGTTGACTCAAATACCCTTCTACTTCCAATCGTTATTGATTCTTGTCAACATCTATTTAAGAAAAGTCCTTCTGGATTTAATGCATCAAATGATGAACATGATATAAAAATATCAATAATTGATGAATTAGAATATTTTTCTCTATGAACATTTATTATCTTAAAATTTTGTTAAGGTTTTTTATTCATTGAAAAAATGATTCATAAATATTTTATTGTTATGCTTATTACTTATTCTGTGCTCAACACCACAGAAGTCAGTGTGAAAATTTTCAGAGATTTTAGTG
>VXAV01009343.1:59166-78078 GCA_013399715.1 Alectura lathami | reverse complement strand
TCACATAATGTCACATGTTCTGTTTTTTGTTTTGTTTAAGCTGACTGCCCTAAGTCCCCAAAAATTAATATATATATATATAAACAAAACCTGCCTGCCAAATCAAATACTTTCTGTGCATTCTATTGATTCCACATAGCAAAATGGTCAGAACACATTCAGAAAGGGCAAGCTTTGTTTTTATATTATTTCTGGTCACTACAGAAAGTACAGAGACTTGGCATTTATAACCGGTGCAGCACCTTGAACTCCAGTCTCCAGTAGTTAGATGACTGGAGTATTAAGATAGAGCATTAAATAGTTAAATCTGTATCTCACTCTTGATTTTCATCAAGTGGCATTGGTTTCACGACCCTCGAAATAATGGTCGAAAATCTTCTACATGTGTCTATCATTGGAAGGAATATATATGAGTCAACTAATCTCCTTCTATTCACCCCCATCTTGGCACTGCAGCTTGTGTCTTCAGGAGTCTAGCTGTGCTGGAAACACCAAGTCCCTACAGGCATCAAGATGAACAGAATAGAGGAGCCTGCAAGGGAGAGGATCTTCTAGCCTCCCAAGAAATATGTTTTATCTGGCCCATAAATTCCAGTAGTGATAGAGTGCTAAATGGTTAGGCACTACTGGTTCAACGCTTGATCAACTCTGTATACTAGAAGTTTTACTCCTGAACATGTAATCTCTGTAATTGTATAATACTTTATAGAAGTATTGACATACATTTACTTTGTATGATACTTCATTCAGTAGGAGTGCTTGTTTTTAAAGGCTTGTTCCTTTAATCACATATATCCACAGCCTTCTAAAATGTGAACTATTCACATCTGCTTTGTATGTTTCTTCTTCAGTTCATTTAAACCTAATCTGAAGGAAAATTCTTCAGCGACTGGAACTCTTCAAGGTTTCTGAAGTTTATGAATTGTCAATGGAGTGTATAAGCAATTGGAAATGTGTATATTTTCAGGAGATGAGTTTCAGGGCCTATTATATCTTCTCTTCTGTCTGCAGTCTTGTGCCTTATTCAGAGCCTTTGAGCAGAGGATAATTGCCATGACAGGCAGACGAACAGCCAAAATAGAACATTAGAAGTGCACAGAGGAAAATGGGAAGTTCATGAGTAACTTTGATTCATACCGTTTCCCCCTTTGTGGAAACTCCAGAGTACACATTTGAATATTTGAAGTGCTAGGCAGCCATATAACTATTTATCAGACAGCTGCAATCACCATTTATACATACAAATATGCAGTAGAAAATTTAATTAAAGTACAATATAAGTCAGAAAAATACTGATTGCCTAAATTAAGATTGTTTGTACCAGCTTAATTTGGCTGCTGTTTGCAAATGCATTATGATACAGACCTAAATTGCAGAATGCCAAACTGTAATTTTCACAGAACACCCCCTACATTCACTGCACAGAATATCTCCTTGCTTAATGAGCAAATAGTCAATAGTTTGTTTTCTCTTCTTTGTTTACTTAGAGGTTTCATTGCCCATTTACTATGCACTGTCCAAATCCTCCTGACTACAGAATTACATTTTTATTCAGAAATAGCTTCTTCCTACGTTCTTTGTAGGCACTTGTTTTATAAAAAAATACTTTGTCTCTGAAACATTCTTAAGAAAAGAAGGGACATTATATTCTATAGAAAGCTTGGTGTAACTGACATTTGAAGCTTTCTTTTGGTTCTTATAGTCCTGTGCACTGTTATACACATTCTAACCTCAACAACAAAAGTTGCAGGGTTTCTACAGACAGGAAGGGCTTTACCAATGCAAAGTCAACCCTGTCACAGGTTCAGTTACATTCATAGAGCAAATCGTTCAGGGGTGTCACAGAACAGGGTTGACAAAGATATGCAAACAACCATTATTACAAAATGCACTGGGACAAGACATGAAACTGCACAAGGATTTGAACTGGGCACTTCTGTTGTCTTTCTACTACTTTCTTGCATAACTTCCTCCTTGTACTGCCAGGAAGACAGCAACTGCCTGCCTGTTTGGGCATCCAGAGTGTCTGCTCACTGCAGTACTTTCAAGTATCATTTCTTCTGTGAAGACTGAAAGAAGAATAAATTCAGATACCCATAGTACAAGGAGAAGGTGGGAACACCTGTAAGGGGGAATGGTCACTGTGTCTGGCACAGCACTAAATAGGAAAGAACAATGACTAATGCTGCCTTTTGTGAACACGAGGAGGCTCACAGGAATGTCATCCTGAGCACTTTCATCCTCTGACAGTGATGTATCACTAACAAAAGGGTCCCTATTGTGAGAGAACTTCCTCTGAGGATGCTGTCAAAGGTCATTCCCCTTCAGCAAATGTGCCTGTGGATCTGCATCCATTGCTGGAGTTCTTAAGTTTTAGATCCACAGAGGAAACTTCTTCATCTGTTTTAAACTGGTTGTCTCAGTTTCATCATTAAATAAACTTGTTCCTCGTTCCCTGACAACTGCTGCTATCATTCAGCTAGACCTTTGCCCATGAGAATCTGTAGAATAAAGGAAGGGAGCATGGTCAGACATAGACCTGACTGATTTTAAATCGTACATACTGTTATCTAGTAACTAAGTGGTCTCTTAAGGGTGATGTTTTGTTCTGTAAGACAGAGAACTATGATGAGAAGGACAAAGTAGCAGAATTCTGGGAAGCAAGAGAATAAATAGGATATTTATCTCAAGATTCACATATCAGTTTTCACTTGCTTAAAACCTTCCTTTGGGTGTCACAGCAGTACACACATGCTCATGTAAACATGAATTTTATGTTTTTTGGTTTTGAAGATATGTTACAGTTCAAAGCTTCTTAACTGCATAAACTAATCTTTTCCTGTGTCTGCTAACTAACCTGAAAAAAAGAGAACTGAGAACCACCCAATATTATATGCTTACTCTTCTTACTTGTCTGCATAAATAAAAATATCCCTCAAATGATAAAAAAAATAAAATGGAGGGTAACCCAGATGATTTAACTTGTGGAAAATGTAAGTTGGGATAGGTAGCACTGAGCAAGGATAATGACAAATACTGCAAAGATAAAACAAATATATTTCATTTCATTTACAGAGATGAAAACATACTTCATTGTAAAGTGAAAGTGAGACAATGTTGTAAGTAAAAACGATCTTTTTTTTTTTGGCATTTTGATCATACTGAATAAGTGGTGATACTATGCCATTTTGCTTCTAAATGAAAGACTCAGCATTCAGGTTTTGTAGAACATATCGTATATTCCTTAAACCTTCTCCATTCACACTTTGATAACAGAACAAACCTTTTTAAAGTTTGAAAGCCAATTCAGCAATTAGCTCACAAATTAGAACAAATTTAAAACTTATATTCGTTTTCAGCCCATTGTTTTTCCCTATCAATAGCTGTTGACATTCATAGACATATTTAATATCTGTGAGCATAGAATGTATATCTGGAACAAGACCTTGGCTAATTCTGAAGTGGATACATTTGTGCTGTTACAGAAAATTCATGAAATCAACTGACCTTGAGGATTACCTTGCATGTAGATTACCCTTCATGTAGTTTGCATATAAAAACATTCTGTTGCTTTTAATGATGCAAAGGAAATTGGTCCCGTATGTTGGAAAGTTTTATTAGTGAGCAACTAACAGAATAGTAGCTGCATTTTAAAGTGCTTGTGTCTACACATTAGTTTGGGAAGTGTCCCCCTGGTACTGTGTTTTTAAACAAACCCAATGCTGGGGAAATAAAGCAGTAGATGACACAGCCTGTATTGTTCCATAAGGGAATAATACGTGTCTTTAGGTAACAATTAAGAGTACAAGAGAAAATACTGTAATGACTGTGATGTTTCTACTCTGTGACGCCATGCCTAAACAAAGATAGGGTCTGTTTATATGCAACTTGATTGCACACAGATTTCTTAAGATGTTGGAGTTCTTAAGACATTGGGGCTTTCTTAAACTTCAACTCATGAATTTTCATTTAATGACTCTGTTTCTTGTTATTGTGACTTAAATGAAAATGGTCAGAAATGAAGATATTAATTTCTGTTCTTATCCTCAAGTTTTGAAACCATATTGCTGTGCTCAGTTCTTGTATGCAGTGTTAGGTTCTGAAACTTTACTACAACAACCATCCTCAGTAATATGTATATGAGATGTTCCTCTGTGCTCTAAGTGCTGTGAGTGGTTGAGATGAGCATATAAGCGTTAGTGGAGATTTTTTCTTTAGTCTATAGGCTAACAGTCCAATTTGGTAAAAATGTCTCAGAAGTTTAGCAGTTTTATATGCAAAAAAGCCTGAAAGGTCCAATACACACTGTGTTTCTGTGATCTAAAATTTTTAGTGTGGTAGTGAGTTAGTATTTTGAGACTATGTGAGTATGGATTTGTCTTACCTGGAAGATCAAATAATGTATGCGAGTTTTATGCCTATGACTCTGCACTCTGTTGGAGAGAAGGAGACCTTAGTTCTTGTGTAAACTATAAATTATATCTTTGTTAAGCACTAAACCTAAAGTCAATTCTTTACTAAAACTGTATTCAAGGAAGTATTCAAGGAAGAAAGATCTGATTTTAACCTCTGCTTTTACTATGCAAATATGAACATTTATAATATGCACCAGCATACCCAGAATTTTACTGAAATATCTATTTTATGCATACAGTGGTTATTAGGAGCAATGAAACAAGCAGTATGCATGCATGGTGTGCTTGGTTCTGTAATCCCTAAAAATTTCTTGACATAAACAAAAAAATTTAGACAGATGAACATTATATAGATACGTATACTAGCTAGTATTACTACAAATTATACTATGTTACACTTTACATTAACAATTCAGAAGAATATTGAGATGTAAAAAAAGTTTTGATTCTGAGAGCTTAGTTTAGAAAATGATGCAGTGGATTTTTTAAGTATGATACAAATTAACTTTTATAAGAGTCTACATTAGGTGAAAACTGGCCACACATAAAGAAGCAAGTAATTAACTGTAGAGTTTGTGTGATTTTTTTTGATAGAAACACATTTTTTTTTCTTTTTCTTTGAAAAGGCCAAAAATTTTAGCAATTGTCTTAGCAGTCATCATTATACAAACCTGTAGATGTTTCTGAGGCTACAAGTGGATTGAAATCCATTGCAAGTATGCAGAAGATTGTGTCCATTATTCAAAGTTCAAGTGTATGCAGTGCTGTATTTTATCTTCAAAATATTTTATAAATACGTCCTTTAATTCACAGATGCATAATAAAAGTAATAATGATCAGTTTCTAAAAAGTGGAAAAAAAATTGTCACTTCTTAAAAAGTGACGAAGTACTTATACTTCCATAAACTTAACCTACATATTTAAAATAATGATTTTCAGTTCTTGGAAGTTTGAAATTAGACCACACAGCTTTGTTTGGGCTATGTTTTTTTCTAAGTGGTATTCTCCTTCTGCTCAGCCTGCTGCTTTGCTTGTGAGCCAGCGGGGCATTCAAATATGCGAACTATGCACATTGCAAACACCGCCAGTAAGCACTGGACAGAAGCTATTTTGAAGAAGAGACTGGCTTCTGACAGATTCTGTAACCTATTAATGTTTTATTTATTTATTGTTTCTGAGCAACTGTTTCCAGGTGAAACAAGAAAAAATATTTTGAAAAATAAGAAAGGAGCCATTGCAAGTTCTACAGTGTAAAGCAAAGCTCTACCTTCTTGTGGAGAGCTTTTCCCGGATGAACCACACCTTCTGACTGTTTCCCTCTTGTTTTTTACTTATCTTGTGTCTTCATTAGAATAAAAGCAATATATAGAGGGTAGCTATTGAGGAAGTGTAGACATTACCTATTTCTTTTCAGAGTTTGTTTAAAAAGGGCATAGCCAGCAGTGCTGGGAACAGTTTCAAAGGAAGCTCTCAGGTAGGAAAAGTCATGGGGTGTATAGTATACGTCTCTGCCATTATTTGAGTTCATCGTGGTTTTACTTACATAGAAATTAGAAAAAAAAATAATAATAATAGGTCTTCTATAGCCTGAGTGATCCCAAATAATTTCAGGCATGAGAAGGAGAAATTCAGGCACACATTTGACTGATTCATCCACCTCAGTGTGAAGCACAAGTTACAAAGACACAGATTTGTGTTTCTTATCTTCTGTAATGTTAGGGCATATACTAATGCTATTTTTATTTCTGAAGGATCTCATTCATTCTGCTAGGTTGTATCATTAGTTTAATGTTGACCTAGAGTTTTGCAATCCCAAAATGTTTTCATCCAAACATCACATTATAATGTATTACACTGTCAGCCTGTGGTGAATCAGGCCAAGTCACAAATGAAAGTCATAAATCTCAGGGATCCCTTTTCTACAGTTGTTTGGGAGATCAGATGGATTATTTTTATTGCATACATGCAAAATAACTTGTTATATATCTAGGGATGTGCACACTCTTCAGACTTGTCTGCAGAGCATCATAGGATACTGCCTCACATTTCCCCCCTCACCTACATTAAGGGCTATTAAATACAACCTCAGTAATGCGCTGAACTTAAAGCCCATGTATCTCTGAGCATGTCGTATTGAAGAATTATATCAATCTAATAAAATCTATTTCAGGAGTGACCTAGTTAAATTGGTAGAAATCTTTGAAATAACTGATGTTGTTTTAAATTTCTGTAGAATTAAATCAATTTTAACAACAGTTAAATTGTTTAGGTTGAACAAGTAAATTATCAAATTATACTAGTCCATGACTAGTATAGCAAGGGTTTATATTGGGTTCATTTTGTAAATATAATATCTATCTAGCAAAGTTTAGAAATTCTTTGAGCATTAAGCAAGCTAGGGTTTGCTTGAATCTTATTTTTTAGTTTGGGAGAGACATAAAATAGGTCCTCAGTTTAGCATCACATTTCCAATAAAGTTCAAACTTTGTTACTGACTTTGTATTTTTCTTTGTAGGGTCGTACATGTCTGTGTAAAGTGACTCTCACACGTACTTCTAATCCCATTTTGGACAAGTGCAAAGCAGGTCCAGGTCATGAAAGTAGAGGAACAGGCTGCTGATAGGCTGGAAACATGAAAATGAAAAATAAAATGGTGACCTTGTTCTCTTTATCACAGTAACTAACATGTTTGACCCTAGTGTTTTGGGTTCTTGTGAAAGAAAAAGGTTTTGTGTGTCTTAAGTTTACACTAAGTAAACTTTAAGTACTACAAGATTAAAACAAGCATTATAATATCTGAGATATTTGGGGGAAAATTATGAAATTCAGTTATGTCCTGAATGTGTAAAGTGCAAGTCGTAACCAACAATCTGAAATAAATCACACATTATATTATATTGAAAACTACAACTAAACCTTCTGCTTCAAGCAAAATTGATAGTATTTCTTCTTTTAAAATAAAACTTTGTGTTGGTCCATACGAGTAAGTACCATATTACTCAGATGAAAATCTCACTCTTCAAGCAAATGACGAACAGAAAAAGAAAATTTACTGCAAAACACTCAAAAGCTTAAGTTCACATACAAGAATTATAGCACTTGACATTTTATTTTCTATTGAAGACAACAATTTTGTAAAACAAACTCTCTACTGAGAAGTGTTACCAAACCACTTTTGCATATTTTCACTTCCTAGCTGTGCCCAATATACAGGAAATACTTAAGCAAGTAAAGCAGCTCCTCTTCTGCTCCAGTCCATTTTTGTAAATTCATAGAATCGTGGAATCATAGAATGGCTTGCAATGGAAGGTGCCTTAAAGATCACCTAGTTCTAACCCCTCTGCCATGGGCAGGGACACCTCCCACTAGACCAGGTTGCTCAGAGCCCCATCCAGCCTGGCCTTGAACACTGCCAGGGAGGGGGCATCCACAGCCTCTCTGGGCAACCTGTGCCAGTGTCTCACCACCCTCACAGTGAAGAATTTCTTCCTAATATCTAGTCGAATGCTGCTCCTGATAACCACATTTTTTTCTTAGGATATATCAGCAGATAAATATAATGAAGTGGAGGATGTTTGGCAAACAGAGGAAAGAAGAAATGCATCTACCAACTTAACAGTAACAACCAGTTACAACAGTTCTTATTTCCTGTAAGTATGCTGTCAGAGTGTGACAGACATTTCCTATATACCATTGTGAGAGTAAGGCAGGTACTCTTCAGAAGGCTGGTTAGAAAATAATCTTAATTTGAGTACTCTGTTGTACCTTTGAGGTTTCATACAATACTGTTTTTCTAGCTTCAGCGTAGCAATGTTTAAAAGTCTGGAATGACCCCAGTTAAAAAGATTATAATAATGAAATTTTTAGCAAAAATATAAGTAAGGACAGAGATCAGGCAAAACTTGTCATTCCTCTAGTAGTTCAGACCACTACCTCCAATCAAGTTCCTGGGAGGTAAAAATCTCTTTTTTAAAAAGAGATCAGAGCATTTATTTTTTAGTATTATTCACTTAAATATTTTAGGTTCAATAGTCTTTTATTTCAGTAACTTTCATCAAAAGACACTGCTGTCTGTCCTGCCCAGAGGCTATAATTTTTTTGTAATTTGTAATGTTCTTAATCAACATTGAGATTAATATTATACATACATAATTCTCAGGGCCTTTCACTGACTTTCTCCCTGGCTGATTTTCTAAGGTAGATTATTTTGTCTGGAAAACTGATTTTTGGTATTGCTGAAGTTTATCACAGTAGATAATTGGTGTATTATTTGAACACCGTACTCCTTTTTAAGATATAAACTGGAATCAGGAAGAAATAATTCAGTAAGTTTATATGCTAAACTATTGTTTGCTGTCTCCATACTATAGAGTGATTGCAATATTGCACTGAAATGAATAATGGAATTTTAAAGAAATACCATTCAGGTCTTACATGAAGTTATGTTTCAAATATGTTTCAACCATCAGAAAAGGTCAGCTTCTTAACTCTTTTATACACTTTCTTTTTTCCTTCAAAATAGCCCATCATTCAATTCTGCTGATTTTGACAGTTGCATCTATAACACAGAGCCAAATCAGAAAAGGCTTTGCAAGAGTCTGATGGAAGAAAAGTAACTAAAACTTTACCAAGAGCAATTGTTCAATACTCTGAACATTAATCTGTAAAGTGCTAAAATAAGGCTTTGATACGGTGGGGAATTACCTGCCGTTTTGATTTTACCACACAGCTGTGCCGAATGTTAAGATTTCCTGTGCCAAAAAATGTGGTATAGCTTCTATGGAGAATATACTATGAGGATTTGCAGTGATTTTGTTTGAACAATGTGACAATGCCAAAACATCTTCTGATTCTTTTGTGGGATGACATGTCTAAGGAGGGAATTATGTTAACAACCAGAAGGAAGTTCTTAAATAATTATGACTACTGTTACAAGTTGATACATATCAACATATAAATGAAAATACAATATAATATTTGAACTTTGTTATTATTATACACACCACAGAACAGATCGGAAGCAAGGTCTTTGATACTCCAGTGCTTTGATGCTTTAGTGCCTTAGATGCTGTACTGCTTAGTTTTGTATGTACTTTTAGCTGTTTTAGAAAATTATGTCTTTTAATGTTACTTCACTAAAAGAAATTCTAACCAAAGCTGCAAAAACTTGGCACTCTGAATATACGGTAGCTTTGGCTAAGTCATTAATGATGCAGAAAAAGAAATCTCTGCCAGATTGAAATAAAGGCTCTAGGACCTTATCTTGGAGATAGGGATCTGATTTATCATTTATCAAAACAAACAAACAAATAAATAAATAAAATCAAGAATTTCACCTTCTGAATCTTTGCTGAAGGTGATGTTGTGTTGCGATTTCTGTTTGTTTTCAATTTCATTTTTCAACAGTCAATTCTTTACTCACACAATCTGTGGCAGATCTGATTACAAAGATTCAGATTTCTGTGTCATGAAAACAAAATTTTGGAAAAAAAAAATTAAGAGATAGCCAGTGTATTTTGTACAGGACTCACTTTTATAATTGTTTTCTCCTTTTGCATTAACCAATATACTAGAGGTCTCAAGTGGAGACAGCTAATATGAAGTGAATATGAGCCAGCAGTGTGCCCTCGCAGCCCAGAGAGCCAACCGCATCCTGGGCTGCATCAAATGAACCATGGCCAGCAGGGCAAGGGAGGTGATCCTGCCCCACTATTCTGTGTTGGTGAGACCTCACCTGGGGTACTGCATCCAGATGTGGAGTCCTCAGTACAGGAGGGACATGGACCTGTTGGAACATGTCCAGAGGAGGGCGACAAAAATGGTCCAAGGTATGGAACACCTCCCCTGTGAGGACAGACTGAGAGAGTTGGGGCTGTTCTGTCTGGAGAAGAGAAGGCTCTGGGGAGGCCTGATAGCAGCCTGTCAATACCTAAAGGGGAGCTATGAGAAAGAAGGGGACAGACTCTTTAGCAGGGTCTGTTGTGATAGGACATGGGGAAGAAGTTTCAAACTAAAAGAGGGAAGATTTTGATTGGATATAAGGAAAAAGTTCTTTACCATAAGGGTGGTGAAGCACTGGAATGAGTTGCCCAGGGAGGTGGTGGACGCCCCGTCCCTGGAGATATTCAAGGTCAGGCTGGACAGGGCTCTGAGCAACCTGACCCAGCTACAGATGTCCCTGTTCATTGCAGGGGAGTTAGATTAGATGACCGTTTAAGGTCCCTTCCAACTCACTCAGTTCTATGATTCTATGATTCTAAGTCTTTTCTCTGTTGGGTATAACACCAGTTCTGACCTCTGCATCAATGAGAGGTATGCTGGATTGTGAAAATTTGTTAATTTGAGACCTACAATCAGGCCTCTACCAAAGCAAGATGTCTCTTTATAGAAGCAGTTACTGTTTCATATGTTCATATGTGAAAAAGCCAACAGAAATTAGCCATGAGAAAAATCATTTAATCACAAGTTCAAACTAAAAATATGTTTAAATTAAAAAGTCTTCACATAGGTTAAATATCTCAGTGCCTATATATAGAGAGATTTTAATATCATATCATTGTAAAGTGAATTAATTTTCATTTTCTGCTGTTGAGAATGGATACATAGATGTGCATGGACAAGATTTTTTAGATTACTTTTCAAGAACTGCTAAGATTTACTTTATGCCATGTTACAAGCCTTCCCTGTGATCTTCTTAAAATTCTCATGATATTCACAGTCTCTCCTAGGTGCTTCATCAAAAAAAAAAAAAAAAAAAAAAGATAAAAGATAAAAGAAAAAAAAAGGGAAATACTATTAAATCTCAAAAAATTTGCTTTCTTGGCTGAGGTAAACCAGTAAAATCAGTGAAAACAGTGAGAACAAATCTCTATAGATGAACAGTGTCTGAAAACTTTTGAATCTATATTTTTACCTGAAGAAATAGAGATCTTTTAGTACTAAATAAGACAGACCTGTAGGGGAAACATTCTTTTCTAGGCCATATATGCTAAACATACATGATTTCAAATGATCTCCTTCCAAACAATTTACCAACTAGGAATTGTTCAAATCATAGAATCACAGAATCATTAAGGCTGGAAAAGATGTCTAAGATCATCTAGTCCAACCATCAATCCAACATCACTATTCTAACTAAATCATGTCCCTAAGTGCCATTTCAAATACTGAAGAGAAAACCCCTAGTCTTTTCATAGAAAATTCATGCACAAAATAGAAAAAAAAAAAAAAAAGAAATCAGATAAATTGCTAGCTATGAATTAATTGCTGAGCTCAAGGACTAAGTAATATTAAACTCTGTAACCAGAGACCTGAACAGTGCAGTAGAAAACAATGACATTTGCATCAAATAAATACTCAACATCTTTCTCGCTTGAAGCTGGAAGTAAGTTCCATTTGTTGAGTGCTTACAGAAAAATGCATTTTGGGAAACCTAATCATATACTGGTGAGCTCATCCAAACTCTGTTCTATTTTGCTGTTTTTCTTCTGTCAGGACAGTAATTTTTCTTGAATTATCTTATTTGGGATAGGGCAGACTTTTCCTCCATGTTCATTTTCTCTAACGTCGTTTCTATCTCCTTATTCTGAACCATATGTAGTCAGTGGAAGGTAGTACCTTGGGCTGAAATAATTGACAGTGTTAAAGACTTTACATGCCTGAATTAAATCTTTTCTTAACATCTCATTCTGTATTCAGTGTTGGTGTATTCAAGTTTGAACTTTTTCTTGCTTAGCATGTATTTATCTTCTTTCTGAGCCAGGTTGCTTACAATTTTCTAAAGAAGTATAATTTAGAGATAGGAAGCTATAAGAGTTAGGAGGCAACAGCACAAAGACTCTTCTGTGACAGATTAAATGGTTGGAAGCATATGTGCTCATAATAATGCAAACTCCAAAATGAACAACCAATGAAGTGTTCAATCAGGTCATACAAAGCTTTTCTCATTTATGACAAAGACGTTATGTTATCGTATGTGCCTTCATGATTCTACTCCAAATGGTGTCTTGATTGTGTTGATTCTAATAAGCATAAATTAAAAAATATATATATTTGTTTGCTTTTTTGTTTTAAGAACAGTAATTCCTAGCTTGTGAAGTTCAAACACAAGTCCATCTGCCGAATTTGTGATATCTCTTTGTGATAATAAAGTACTACCTAAGTTGTTCTAAAGACTATCAAACTATCAGTCAGTTGGATTTTTGGTTTGTGTTTGAACTGCCTGAGTTGACGTTAGATTACGGAGTAACTAATGGCAGTCCAGAATGAAAGACCCTGGCATCAGAAGACTAGGAACACCCACTAAGTCCAGAAAGAGAAAGCCAAGGGAGGAGGTAACATGGATTCTGCTGCATGAAGAGGGAACAAGGAACTGAAACCAGTGAGGACAGAATACTTACAGATATCAGACAGTGGGATTAGTTACTCAACAGGTATGAACTGGAATTTAGTATAGTTTCAAGGAAGATCAGAAAAATTTAGCTTTATTCTGGTATTGATAGAAATATGTGCTGAACAAAAACAAAAAACACTATTGTTACTATTTCCTGTTTCATTGATCTTGAATCCTAGAAGTCTTCAAATATACTACTTTTCTAGGATTTTTCTGACAATAAAATCTTTTTTCCTTTCCACTATTACCAATTCATTTTAAATGCCAGTTTAATTGATCTCTTTACCAGTACTTATTCCTTTTGGTTATCCACAAGTCTGAATAAAACAACTTTCCAAAAATCTAAGCATACACTAAGCCTCTGAAAATATGAGGTTTGTTAACAGCTGATCTTCCCAGCCTTTTGCAATTCTTGTTGCAGCTTCTTCTCCGCACATGGTTTTAAATTGGTCACACATTGGTCCCAAATGTAATGAAAGAAAAGTATATCTTTTTCTACAATTATGCGTGGTGTTTGTCCTTCTCAAATGTGCCCCTATCTTGGTAAATATTACCATCTGCATAGCTGAAGTTCTATTCATTGTTTATTTTTTGTGTGTTTTCATTTGTTTGTTTGATTTCCTCATCAGTTGGAGCTAGAAATTAGCTGCAAGTGAAATTAAAATCCATTCCTATTCTGTATCCTTTCTCAATTTCTTTGTTCAATTGTTAAGACTAATCGATGTGCCCCAGTAGTTTCAGCATACACATTGTTGAAGTTTGTGGATAATGATTCCTGTATGAAGCTTGTTCTGTACTGTATACTCACTGTATGGCACTTTCCAGCATAGGAATACTCCAGGCAACCCCAATGATTTGAAGAGGCATTCTAACTTGCTGTCTGGAAACTGTCTTATGGTATGCTAGCACACATATTTAAAATCTATGCAAATCTGCAAGCATAATGTTGATCCACTGCTCCTTTATTTGGTAACTAGCAGATCAAAAATATTTGTTTCATCCTTGGGCCACCTCAATTTTCTTAAGTCGAGCAGCAAAAGAAATCAAAAGAAACAAAGGATTCCACCTGACATATTTTTTTTTTTGCTATTTTTATTTCATATTTTACTCATAAGCACAAGAAGAACCACCTGTAGGGATTCAGTCAGGAGACCAGAGGCTCAGAGGTTCTAGACAATGTGTATAAATACTTGATGGAGGGACAGAAAGGAGATGAGGTCAGACTCTTATTAGCAGTGTCCTGTGACAGGACAAGAGGCAACAGGAACAAACTGGAATAAAAGAAATTCGATCTGAACACAAGCAAGGACATTTTTTTTACAATGAGTTTTTTCAAATACTGGAAAGTTAGCCAAGTGTAAAGTCCTTCACCTGGGTCGGGGCAATCCCAAACACAAAGACAGGCTGGGCAATAAATGATTCGATAGCAGCCCTCAAGAGAAGGATTTGGGGGTGATGGCTGATGAAAAGCTCGACATGAGCCAACAATGAGCACTTGCAGCCCAGAAGGCCAAGCGGATCCTGGGTTGCATCAAGAGAAACATGAGCAGCAGGGTGAGGGAGGTGATTCTGCACCTCTGCTCTCGTGAGACCCTACCTGGAGTACTGCATCCAGTTCTGGACACAAGAAGGACATTGAGCTGTTGGAGCAGGTCCAGAGGAGGGTCACCAAGATGATCAGAGGGCTGGAGCACCTGCCCTACAGGGACAGGCTGAGAGAGTTGGGTTTGTTCAGCCTGGAGAAGAGAAGGCTCCGGAGGGACCTGATAGCAGCCTTCCAGTACATGAAGGGGGCCTCCAGGAGAGCTGGGGAGGGACTCTTCAGAAGGGCGTGTAGCGACAGGATGAGGGGGGTAGTGGCCACAAACTGGAAGAGGGGAGATTTAGGCTAGATATCAGGAATAAATTCTTTACTGTGAGGGTGTTGAGCCACTGGAACATGTTGCCCAGAGAAGTTCTGAATGCCCCCTTCCTGGAAGTGTTCAAGACTAGGCAGTATGGGGCTCTGAGCAACCTGGTCTGGTGGGAAGTGTCCCTGCCTATGGCAGGAGAGTTGGAAGTAGGTGCTCTTTAAGGTCCCTTACATCGCAAGCCATTCTATGATTCTATGGAACAGATTGCCAGGAGAGGTTGTGGAGTCACAATCCTTGGAAATACGCAAAACCCAACCGAACAATGTGTTCTGAAGGGCCCTGCTTTGACCACAAGAATGAAATGAGGTGTCTCTGCCAACCTCAACTCTCCTGTGATTTTGTGGTTTTATATACTTGAGTACTTATGTGTGTATTCTTTATAGGCAGTGTGGAATGATATTATTATTTTAAAACTCTTACTTTAACAGAAAGGGTTTTTTATATTGTGTTTTTTCATAGTCTGGGAAAAGCTTTTGACTAGCAAACTGGAACAACCTTAGTCATGTAAAAGCTGCAATATTTTTAGATCACATTGTTATCTATTCAAATGATTGTTCTAACAGACTTTTTTTTCTCTTTTAGATTTATGGAATGCCATCTGTGGTGCAGCAATAATCTAGACCTTTAATTCTGGAAATCAAATTACTCTGCTTTGTTCTGCATAACAAATAATGTTATTGAGACATTGTATAATTGAAAAATGCTTAGTGTTTCAGTTAACCCTGGCCTTTCAGCATTTGATCTTGAAACAGTTATTTATCTGTGAGAATTCTGGAGTTGGTAGACTAGGCATATATTTGGTACCTGGGTACCAAGATAAATCACATGTGACGAGATATTTTAAAAATTATAGTATAAACCAAGATATGTATAAATGAGAGGGGGATAATGTATTCTTTTTTCTATGAAATTATGGAACATGTAGGGTCACTGAAGAGAGAATTTGAGAGAAGAGAGGGAGATTTTTCTCATTCTCCTCTACGAATAAATCACTGTACTCCAGTATCAAACATTTCTGTGATTGACACTGCACATTCATTGCCTATGTTCATCTGTATTATTACTATTATTAATTCATATTATGTATTTTTTAGAAAATTTAAGGCTAAACTGCAGTTCAGGTGGAAAAATTATCAATGCGACAAAGTGCTTGATAGAGCTGTTTACTGTGATGATAAACCAGTTGGCTGCAATGTGTAGGAGGCTTTATGAATCTATGGCTGAAGTACTTGAAAGCCAAAAAGTCATTAAAAATGCTAAATTTTTATGAATACTCCAGTTATTCTAAGAAGATTAATACCTTCTTCTACTCTGTGTTTAGAAGAGTTACTAGATTGGAATGAATTTATGCTTTTCTGCATCTTATCACAGAAGTTTTATCTTTTCTGCACATATTTTATTTTTGTTCTTTATTAAAGAAAATTTCGGTGAGTGCTGGTTTCACTACATCTTCTGACCAAGGAAAACAGCTCCCAGCAGAAAGGCAATGAAAAAAATTAAGAAACCAGTTATAGTTCCTGTACTAGTTATTGTTTTTTGACTTCCATTTTAATGCTTATCTTCTCTATCTAGATGCTTTTTCTTATCTCCAGCTGCCCATTCAGCAGCTGTTCGTATCCCGACTGCCACATTCTATTCATTTTTTTGATGAGAAGCTTAATTCTGAATATTCACCGGTTCCATCCAAATGTTTACATAATATCTTGCTACTAATTAAACTCCCCTCTCTTGGACTCTGCACTCTGACAGCAACTCTTATTTTCACTTCCCCTCAGTTCTCTCTTCTGACATTCTCTATCTTGGCTGTATGCCTGGAATATATTTTTTGCTCAGGTAGAAAATATCTCCAAAGTCCCTGAAACATTGTGGGTCAGGATTTGAGTCCTCCATTTTCTTACCAATTAAAATAGGTGTGGCATGTGCTCACACATACCCATAGTTTCACAGCCCACCCATTGACTTTGCATCTTTGTCCTCTTCCACACTTGTGAGGATGGAGAAGTTGTCTTCTTTTGCATTCTTGAGGAGGCTTCACAAATACACATTCTGTAAACTGTAACTTTTAGTACTGATGGGGAATGATTCAGCATTTCCCATTAGTCAAATACAAGATCATCTTTCTAGTTCTGTGGTGCACTTGCAGTATGCTCATTTGGATGTCAGGAGGAAAACTATCTTTGCCACACCAAAAAGGAAAAGCCTGAGTACTTGGGAAACCATTAGAACAGTCCTTCAGTGCTGCCATGTTTCTGCTTAATTCTTCCTAGTACTGTTACTTGGGTCTTTCCCTTCAGAAGCCATGTTTTGCATATGGCTTTTAGTGGAAATTTTCTCCTATGATAGCAGATTGGGCCTAAATCTCTTGTAGGTATGAAAAGCACAGTACCCATTACAGTTAGAGTGCCACAGCACACAACATCCTCGTTAACTTTGGATGATAAAATTATTTTTACATGTACCATACGCTGTTGAATACATTTTCAGTATTTGAATATTTAAAGAGCACTTCCACTGTGACACATTAATATACTCTGAATAAGAAACTCATACAAATTTCATTAACTCTTGTCAAAATTTTATTCAACAATTATCTATTCTTTGCTCTATGAAAAAGAACAAACTTGTATATAAACTTTTACTCTAACGTTGTGCTTTTACACAATCATATAAATTGTCCTTTNTGGAGATGAGTGTAATAATCATTTAATTAATCTTGATAAAGAAATGTGTTTAAGTACTGAAACTGTTCTGAGTGAACTACAATAAATTATTATAGCCTTAATTTTTTTATTTTTTTTTTCCCTAGTTCTGGAGTGTATTTAACATTTGTCTTATGCAAACATTTCAAAACCCTGTTCTGTAACTTTACTCTTACTCAAATCATACTAACCTTATCAGAAGTGGTACAGGAAATATGTGCCTTGTATACAAACGTCTGTGGGGGAAAAAAAAAAAAAAAAAAAAAATAAAAAAAAAAAAAAAAANAAAAGAATTAGAAATGAAAAAAAGAATCTCAATTTCTATGGTAAGAATACTTCTGCCAGTTTTGTGAAAAGCATTAAGAGCAATTGTTACACTCTATTTTCGTGGAAGGAGATGATAACTGTCTAGGTAGCAATTAGTATTTAGACTGCTGGACTATAAAACATTTTATTTTACTCTAAGACCAACCTGTAGCTTAGAGTGCATGTCTGGAAGTGAAAACAAGTAAGAGATTGTGGTGTGAGAATGTATTGTCTCCTCTTCTGACCTTAAAACCTGAGTGGTGAGGTCTTAGAATTGAAGTCTGTAGATTTATCTTTCCCTGGTTTTATCGTGTGTTCTACAGCTTTGCTGATACAGTACACAAAAATGAGCCATCGTTTTGCCAACAGACTGTATTCTCTAGGGAGTCGAGAGGAGAACAAATGCATCTAATATTCACTTCAAAAAGAGTCATATTATTCTTCAAAAAATGGTTACTTAATATTGTGTCATATTGCATGTCTTTTAAGACAACAGCCTAACTGAACTGGTGAATTTTCTGATTCTTCCTTATTAAGGATATTAAGGACAACAGCAGAGTCGGCAGCAGGGACCAATGCCCCCAAGATGGAAGTTTAAGATCTTCAGAGAAATTAGAAAAATGAATAGTAGAATCACATATGTGGCCTTCAGGAGAGCCAGTTTCATCTTATGCAGTTTGGCAGGACCTCAATGGGAGTTCCTCTGAAGGGCAAAGATGCTCAGGAGAGCTCGTTGGTGTTCAAAGAAAGTCTCCTCAAAGCACAAGAATCATAACATTTGATGTGCAGGAAGTAAATCAGCCATGCCAGAAGGCCATTACTGATGAGAAGGGAATTCATGATTTAGCTGAAGTTTATAAAAAAAGCATGCAGAAGAAGGAAGGATGAATGTGCTTCCTGGGAAGAACCTATGCAAGCAGGGAAGGAGCAAGGAAAGGCAAAGTTCAAGTGATGTTGAAAACAGGGAGAGATGGGAAAGACATAAAAGGGCTTCTAGGAGTACCTTGTCAGCAAAAAGCAAATTAGGGAAAATGTGTCCTTTCAGCTCCATGAGGCAGAGGAAGTGGAAAATAGTCTTTTATTTCAGCACATTTTAACAGTTAAGTCCTTGCCTCAGGCATCTCAGAACCATAAACTGTCAGTGTGAAGGGTGTATCACCCACAGCAGCAGATGAAACAGTTAAAGA
>VXAV01009343.1:24067-34769 GCA_013399715.1 Alectura lathami | reverse complement strand
AAAAAAGGAAGAAGAAAATGAAAACCTTAGAAGATTGGATTTTATTATTTTCCTGAAATAGAATTAGAGATTTCCTCCTGCCCCAGTGTACAATATTCAGGATAGTACCTGAGATGATATCATTGTTTTTTAGCTGTAAGGTAAGAGAATGCAGAGTATTTTCTTTCATTGCAGTTAAAACCCCTTTTCTAGCAGTCTAGAGGTATGAGAGTTGTTTTGACATATGGGATGTAAGATGCCTCTGAAAATCTTGGCGCTGTTTTGTGGTTGTAGAAGCCAACACTCTGCTAGATGGTGTAAGGCAAGGAAAAGGGACGTTGTAAATTTTCCTAAGGTGCATAATAGGAGAAAGAGTTACTGGAAGCACTTTGTCAGCATAGTGTGGAGGAGAATGTAACACCACCATAGGCTGGCACAGTTTGCTGAACTACACACCCAAATGGTGACTACTAGCTCAAGGAGAGCTCTCCTATGTATTCCTAGATAAGGAATACAAGTATTGAATTAGCAAAGAAGGCAGAACAAAGTGTTGATTTGTACACCCATTGCATATTGCTCAGGTGGGGCAACCTGCCTCTTTCAGACATGCTATTCCAGTTACACACTGTCAATATTCCAGCTGCCTCCTCCATAGCATAGGCACTTCCTCTGTCTTCCCTGTAATAGAAGACACACTTTTGACTATAGAACAGCCATCTCTCTGTCATCAGTTGATTCAAAAATATAAGCAGGCTTCTTAGAGTGAAATGTGTTTCAGGCGAGTTACGTGGAATGTATTCTTTATATGGGGCCCTTGGCAAAAGGAAGATGTGGAGCTATTGGAGCAGGACCACAGGAGACCACAAATCTGGTCAGAGGGCTGGAGCACCTCTCCTACGAAGAAAGGCTGAGGAAGCTGGGCTTAGTTCAGCCTGGTGAAGAGAAGGCTCCGGGGAGACCTCACTGCAGCCTTCCAGTACTTAAACGGAAAAGGAGGGGCATGGTCTGATAATGATAGGATGAGGGGGAAAGGTTTTAAACTAAAAGAGGGGAGATTTAGGTTAGATGTTAGGAGCAATTCTTTACTCAGAGAATGGTAAGGTGCTGGAAGATGTTGCCCACAGAAGCCGTGGTCATTCCATCCCTGGAGGTGTTCAGGACCGGGTTGGATTCTTCCCTGGGAAACCTGATCTAGTGGGTGGCAGCCCTGTCCGTGGCAGGGGAATTCAGACTGGACGGTCTTTAAGTCTCTTCCAATCCAAGCCATTCTTTGATTTTATGATTATATTTTTGTCCCTAAAAAAGCAAAAACTAAAACAAACAAACAAAAAACCCACTAATTAGTAGTGTTTCATACCCCTATGTCCACAAATGTATTTATTTATTTATTCAAGTCGCCATATGTATATCTTATCCTGCAGACTCTGTTCATATTTTCAGCTGTATGCATTTTGTGCAACAGATGCCAGAAATTTTCATGGAAGTTTGAAAAATATATAAATAATATTATTTTCCTACAGGTGAGAATTTTTTCTTTAAGCAAAAGTTTCAGGAAGATAACTATGGCAATACTTCCATTATTTTACCACTATTCTTGAACTGACTATGCTATACAACATTATTCAGGTTGTTTTCAGGTGATTTCAGTTATGGTGATTCTATCAGATCCTGGGAAAACTTTAAAAATTTATATTTCTAGCTTTCATTTACAATGTATTTGGAATTATTTTATATTTTTATTAAGCAATCCTAATTGTTTCATTTGAATGTTTGATATCAAATGAGTTTAGTATAATATCAATATTTCCTTATAAATGTATGTATATATATTTGGTGAAAAAATATTCCCCATTCCTAATTTCCTGTAAGGAGGATATAGAAAACTAATAATACAGCTCCATTTCTACCATAAATAAACAATTCAGGGAAGCCTAACGAAGTGGTTAAATATATCTACTACTTCATTCCACAAATTTCAAATTTTTATAAATATACTTGGATACATTCTTCACATTATTAGATGTTTCATGGAAGTGCCTACACATGGACAAGAGATATTAAGTTTAGTTCCTTATACTTTCTATTATTGGACAAATACTTTCCTTTGCATTTTTAGATTAAGTACAATACCCAACACTGCATTGTGGAAAAAGAGATGGTAGCACCTGGAAAACATATAGTACTGTCATGGTTTCCAGCATAGTCGAATCTGCGAATGCTGAACGAGAAGGGATTAGGAAGTTGTTGGGGAGGAAAGTGGAGTTAGGACATCTAACTTAAATTGACCCACGAGGTATTCCATACCATATACATCATGTCATGGCCCTCCCCCTGCTTTCCGGAGTGGGCGGAAACCGCATCTTGGGTGGCTCTTCATCTGGGTTTCCGGGCTAGGCTTTCTTGTGGGTGAGAAATCACATTCTCATGAGTCACTGTTTTATTCCAGTTATCAGCATTATTACCCTTATATCCCTTTTGCATTTTTATTATCTTTTGTTCCCTAGCTATTTTAGTGAACTACTTTTTACCTTAACTCTTGAGTTCTACTTTTTTTTCCCTCTCAATTCTCTCTTCCATTCTGCTGATATTGGCCACTGGTGGTACGCTGGCCGGCCCGGGCCTCTGCAGCCTGGGGTTTGTGAGCGAGGAACTGTTGGGAGCTATTGTGGATTAAACCACCATAAGTACTGACAGACAAGGAAATTCAAATCCAAAATACTCTAGGAAATTTCCATATCAAGTTTTTGTTGTCAACATTCTTTCTCTGCATGAGCACAACACCCAGCAGTATACCAGCTCTAACAGAATGCCTATTGTAACAGTAAAATGTGAAGTCTTTAATAGGATGGCATAGGAAAAAGATCAAGTTCATAAATTAGTCTTTTTTTCAGTTGCTGGCAAAGATGATAAATATCCCATGCTGATGCTTTTTCCACTCCACCTATTAGTGCTTACTTTTCCATAGACTACGTGGTTGATTGTTAACCCTTTTCCCTTTTTTTAGTAATGAAAACATGGCAGGTACATTGGTTTTCATTATGCACAGACACTCTAATAACACCATTCAGGTGCGTCTTAATGTTTGTTCCAAAATATACACAGATATTGTTTTTCTTAGCCTTAATTGTGCAAACTATTTAATCACAGCTTAAAAATTAGGCTTGTAGGAAAATATCTCACTTAATCGAGCTTTTAGTGTTGTTTTTTTTTTTTGTCACAATGTAAGTAGAGATTCCAGAGTCAATATTTTCCAGATGTTTCCATAAGAAGAGAATATTACTCTCCCATTGTTCACATGCTAGAAATTATAAGAATAGATAGATTCAGTAATATTTATAAAGGCAGAAATGAAATTTTTTCATGCACAGACTAATCACTAGGTAACTCATGATTAAAATGTCAAGAAGGTTATTAGAAAGCAAAAAATTAATGACTTGAGATACATAGACATCTACCACAAGTCTAGCACTAATCAAAAGCTATTTATTTATGTGCTCTGATCCTCTGCTGAACTCACTGGACTACCTTGTTAGAGGGTCAAGAGAAATCCTACAGCTAGGCTGGTTGTAAATTGCACAATCATTTAAGCACAGAACCCCACTGACTCTCAGACCCAAGAGCCCAGGAGTGATTGAAGCTGGAAGGGTTGTTTAGGTCTCTAAAAAGAACTAAGATGATTTTAGGTAAAATTGACATGTATGTAGATTTTTCTTTCCTCAAAAACTTTCTATTTCTTACATTATGCTTTCACTTAAGCTGTCCAGCTACTGTCTTCCCTCCAAATATAAAATCTTACAGAGAACACCACAGTTAGAGAAGTCCAGAGAATCAGCTGGAGAAAAAGATGACCAATGGACAGTTTATCCTAACCCAGTGGTGCCTTAAGAGGTTTAACTTTATGTAAGTCCTCATGCACAAGAGAGTACAGTCAAGCAAAAGAGTAAGATTGGCATACTTGTTCTTGACTGTAAACTTATCCACACTTAACAAAGTGGAAAGTGAAATAAATTGCCCTAGTGCCAGTTCGATACCAGAACTGACATGATAATGCAGACATCCCATGTTCTTTGTGATATAATCTTTTCTATAGGTTTTACTGCTTATCATGTTGATAGACTTTTCTCTGACTGACTAAAGCATCACGCAGGGCAAAGATGAGCATCAAGTGTAGCTACACTACAGGAAGTGGAGGCCCAAGTAAATGTATTGCTGTCAAAATGAATGTTACAGATTTCAAGGAATAACTTTAATAATAAAAGCATTTGTTGAATAAATAGCGAGGGAAAACAAACAAACAAAAAAGAAAAAGCAGAAAAAGAGCTAAAATTCCTGTAATTTGAAAACACTTCCAGTTGAAGGGAATCTTTCATGTTTTTGCCCTTAGTTCATCAAAGGCTTGACGAGCTTGAAAAATTATATTAATCTTTAAAGAAATTTTGAAAGCTTTTAAATAATAGATATAATAGTTATAGGAACGTGTTATTTCTACATCTAAAATCAGTCTGAAAGTATAAAAAGTACTAGATTATCAACATAATCACTTGAAATTAGTGTAGAATTTACCGTTCAGTCTTTTGGGGAGCAAGTCATATTGTTTACCTACTGCATTCATGACTGTGACAATCAAACAATTTTCACTACTAAGCCTGAATTTTGCTGTTATGTGTTTTATGTGATAGTCATTCAAATACATAAGTTTGTGGTTGAAATAGTACCTTTCAAGCAATATTTCAGAACACACCTAACACTTCATTTCTATTTTCTCCTTCCAAAGCAGACTGAATGGGACATGCATTCACAAAACCATGTATGAGATTGACAGTCTGTGATTGATGACTCCTCTTATTTTCTCCTCTGACACCACTTTGGTCCATGCGTGTGGTCTATATCTGCTTTTCTTACTCTTCCTCATCATTTTTTTTTTTTTTTTTTTTCTGAGAAAGATAGTTTCACAACATCTGGAAGATGGATGTATTTATCCTGTTTTCTCTTTACTTCTTCACAGATGCCTATGGAGATAACAATAACAACAACGACAGAGCAATTTACATTTATATAGAAACTTCTATCACAAAGTACCTTACACACTCTACACAGGAATCAATTAATCAAATGTGACCTCCACCTATGGAAGGAAATACAATAGTTCTTTTAAGAATTCCCACTCCCACTATTACTATCTTAAACATAAGCATATGAAATGTAGGAGATCGCTGATAACGTTTCATCCTATTTACAAACTGAGCACAACATTTCATAACTGATGTGCCAAAAAATAGACTTCTAATCAATACAGTATTTTTTGGGTACCAATTTCTCAGAAAGATAAAGCTTTCAGACATCAAAATGTTGTCAGCTTTAGTACTCAAATCCTTTAAAAATATACTCTGTATAATTTAGTATACAAAGTTATCATAAAGCCTTGATAATGAAAAACAGCCATGACTTTGACATTAGAGGATGGAGCTGAGAGTGGAAAGCAAGCACGCTTATAATGGTTCTAATTCCTAAACTATCATCACAACATTTTGCATCATTATTCTGGACTGCTTGTGCTGGAGGATGAAAATCATGAGTCTGATCTCTGATATCATTTCATCAGATCTCTGATAACATATATCTCTCTTCATCAGAGATCCTTTGTAAGTTCCGTCTACATCTCTAGTTATAGATAATAGTAATATTACCTTAAATAATACATATCTGTACTTCCATCAAGTTATAAGCATAAATTACATGATCAAATAAAATGTGTCTTTGTGGGTAATAATGTCAATGTTACACGGGAAGGATACTCCCTGGAATTAATTAAACAATTTTTTTAAAAATACTTCCAAACTCTTTGTTATTTTATAACCAAGACTTTCTGCCTAGGTCATAAAAACAAAAGCGTTAGTGGTGTGACATGATGACATATTGTGAGCGTAACAGAGGTTAGCTTTGTTTATCAAGAAAAAATTGGTGAGTCTAGAAAGGAGACATTTATTTGGGAATTTTATAGATGCCTGTTTCAGAAAATTTTTTAAGCTGCTCAGTTGCTGGCTGCAAACCAGTTTCCTTTTTGTCCTTGAATCTCAAAGCACCACGAAGGATGGAAAATGAAACACAATTTTAAATTGACATGCATATCACTTAGCAGTGTCATAAAATAACCAGATATTTATTGTATTTCTATAGGGAAAAAAAAAAAAAAAAAAAAAGAAAAAAACTTGTACTTCCCTGTAATTCTCTGGAGGTGATGGAGCTATAACAAAGTGCTAAGCAGACTTCTTTGCAATCTTACCTGCAAGGTTAAGTGTGATGAATATTTGTCAACTTCTCTAGCAACACAGACTACATGTACAAGCTCATGGAGGAAATATGGAAACCCTGTGTTACCAAAGGGTTTGCACAGCTCCAAGGCTTTTGATTTATTACTAGAATTTTAGAAAGCAGCCCTTCCACTTGCTAGGCCTATTTTTTTTTCCCTCTAAAAGCATTTCTGAATAGAAATGGCAGTTTGTTCTAAAATGTCCCAGTACATCTTCTAAGACACTGTATTGTTTTTTTTTGTTGTTGTTGTTGTTTTTTTGTTGTTTGTTTTATGTTCTGCATATAAAAGTGTACTGGATTCTATGGGAGAGGAAAAAGGTTAGTACTCATTATAAATTAATTCTGAAATTCAAGCCAAAAGTTCCATTCTGAAGAAAGCTCATTCTTTAGAATATTGGAATGAATATCTTACAGCCATAGGAAATAGTTTCTCACATTCAGAAGTGGATCTTCTAATGCTAAGGGTCTAAATCATGGTTTTGAAACATTTCATTAATCTAATAAGGACAAGAAACAATCTTGAAACAACCTTTCTTGGCAGTGAAGTACTTACAATTCTTACTAGTCTGGTTCTAATTCCTAAATACCATGTATTTCTTTACATTTTAGAACTCTCTGAATAGGTGATAACATTTTCCACTTAATATGTCCCCTAATAGTGGATGAATCATTCACCATGACTTCTGTCTTCTTTAGGTGGCAGCACATACATAGCTTTCATGATTCCATCCTGTGAGGAAATCTTCGTCACTAATTTGACCTCTCCAGTGTCCCTGGTAATCTTGAGTGGGAATAATCATAACTCAATTCTTTCTATACGTGATTTTCTCTCCTTGCATATTAGAATTTTGTTGTCTATTTCCTTCTTCTTAATAAACTCATGCCCAACAGTACAAGACTGATAAGATAACCAGAAAAAAAATAAGTACCTAGTGAAGTTTGATATAAGTTAACATATAAAACAGAATTCTTGGAAATTAATTTTCCACACCAAACTATTTCTGATCAGCACCTGAACCATATAATAAGTTTTTAAGACAATCTATATTTAGAAAAAACTAATTGCCGTCACCAAGGTCCCAGAAAATATGAAGACTATTACATTATGGAAAAAAGTTGTGTAGGTAAAACTGATATTTCTGTTATCGTAGTTAGATTTTCAAATTTGGTCAGTATATTTTTTATGTTTTCCCTTAGAACATTGAAGGTTAATCATATTCTGTGCCATGCCAGAAAAAGTGTAAAAAGCTAAACCTAGAGGAAAGTGATTGTTCCTTTCCATTTAGCACTTTTGAGACCTCATCAAGACTGCTGTTTCCAGTTTAATGTTCCCCAGTGCAAGAGAAACATGGACACACTAGAGTGAGTCCATTCAAGGGCCCACAAGGAGACACTGAAAGTTAAGTCTTTTCATCCTTGAGGAGAGTGAAGAGTGATCCTGTTGTCTTCCACCTCTCAGTGAGTAGCTGCAGAGAAAATGAAGTTAGACTCTTCTTGAAGATGAGCAGGAAAAAAGGACAAGAAAAAACAGTTAAAAGCTGCAGCAAGGTAAATTCTAGTTAAATACTGAGAAAAAAAATACTGGGGAAAAAAAAAAAAAACACAACGAGGTTAATCAGTCACTGGAAGAAGTTGTGAAAACTTCATCTTTGAAGAAATCAAACAAAAGCTTAGCAATCTTCTGAGTAACTTAGGCAGTAACTTAGGCTTTGAAGTTGGCCCTCCTCTGAGCAAGGAGTTGGACCATATAGCCACCAGATTAATCAAGGAATCATAGACTGTCCAGGGTTGCAAGTTACCTTAAAATCATCTAGTTCCAATCACCCTACCATGGGCAGGGTTGCCACCCACTAGATCAGGCTGCCCAGGGACACATCCAACCTGGCCTTGAACACCTCCAGGGATGGAATGACCACAGCTTCTCTGAGGAAGCCTCAGCCTGCCAGTGTCTCACCACTCTTTGAGTAAAAAATTTCCTCTTAACATATAATCTAAACCTCCCATGTTTTAGTTTAAAACTATTACCCCTTGTCCTATCACTCTCTGTGTAATAAAGTCACTATCCATCTTTTAATAAATTGCCTTTAAGTACTGGAAGGCCATACTGAGGTCTCCCCAGAGCCTTCTTTTCTACAAAGTCAACAAACCCAGTTCCCCAAACCTTTCCTCATAGGAGAGGTGCTCCAGCCCTCTGACCAGATTTGTGTCCTCCTCTGGACCTGCTCCAGCAGCTCCACATCTTCCTTGTGCTGGGGGCCACAGGCCTGGATGCAGTATTAAAGAAGGGGCCTCATGAGGGCAGAATAAAGGGGAACAATCACCTCTCTTGCCCTGCTGGCCACCCCTCTTTTAATGTAGCCTTCTACAATCACACACTGCTGGCTCATGTCAAGCATTTCATTCTCTGCAGGGCTGCTGTCAATGAGTTTCTCTCGCAGTCTGTACACATACCTGGGATTGCCCCGACCCAAGTGCTACACCTTGTACTTGGCCTTGTTAAACCTCACCACGCTGCGGTGAGCCCGTTTCTCAAGCCTGTCCAGGTCCCTCTGCATGGCATCCCTTCCTTCTGTTGCACCAAGTGGACCACTCACTTTAGTCCCAATCTGAATTATTCTGTTCTATATTTCTGTATTAGATTCATTTCTGTCCACATATCTCCTATCCATTTCCAAAGTTACATCATAAATAGAAGACTTCATGATTTATTTATGGTGCTGTTTTCTTGGAATAACAAGTTTCTCTTCATCTTGATTTTAGATCCTCATTTTTTTTCTGTATTTTCTCCTCATCAAACTATATACTTATGTTGAATTCTCAGTTTGGAACTGATATATTTTCTGAAAAAACAGTACTGACTTAAATAGAAGAACTAAAATGTATTTAAATCCAAGTATTTAAATCCAAGTTGTTATGCTACTTCTTAAAAAACAAGCTTTGATTTATATCCAGAATACCATGTCCAGATACACAGAATTTAAATTCCTCTGTTGTTTATTTTTGATTAAAAAAAAGCCCTCCCTGACACCTGGTCCAATTTACACTTCTGTTTCAAGCAGTAATCTTTTTCCAGAGGCTCAAGGCTAAGTCTCAAAGGTCTTTTCCAAATCCAGATCTCCTGTGCTCTATTACTGAAGTCTACTGTGTAAACTCTGGCATAAGTTATTATTTTTTAATATACTCAGTAATTTCCTTCTTCTTAACCTATTTTGAATAAAAGCTCTAGTTCTTTTTCTCAACCATGGCAGCTGAATGATAATCAAGTAGTAAGCCAAACCGTGAGCCAAATGTCTTCACTCAGAATATGCCTAGTGTTTCTTTTGATTGTTTTTTAACAAAAGCTAGGAGGTTCACAATTTTTCGGCTGCTATATGATATTTTGATTTGTTTGTAAGGGAAGCTCAATGAATGTGAAATAACTAGTAGCCATAGAAAAATCTTTTTATGCAAACCTACCTGGATAAAAAATGGTGGAAAGTCTGCCAGTTTCACATTCTGGAACTTAGTCAAGGAACTGCCCACCATTCTTTTGCCACCTGTGCCATTTATACATATCCCATGCCCATACAGTGCACTGGATAAATACAGAGGAAGACAAATTGATGTTCGTTTAGTGTCCTGTCATAAATCAATACTATGGAAGCAGATCTGAAATGGTAAGTCTAAAGACCTTGTGTTTGAGGAAGTAGAGATTTTTCTCTTCTTGGTGCCTCCACTGATACTGGAATTGGGACAGATGCTTTAGTTGCATAATTAGGCAACACAGACAGTTTGCCTTGGAAATTTGTGCCTCAGACATGTTTTGAAAAAAGCACGTATATTTCATATTTATTTTCACGTCCTTTGAAGAAGGATTTTTAGACACTTCTAGGATTTTCGGAGTGGAGACAATGTAGTCCCTGAAGCTTCCAGTCTCTTTTGTTTTTCTGCTCAGACTTCTGGCTATCTGAATCCTCACACAATATTTATTACTACTGAATCTGCTGCTATACGTCTCATAAAAATGACTTCAAGCAATCTCAGAAGATTAGGTCCTGATAGAGAAAACCTATTCAAAAGAAAAATCAATTACTCTGTTATTTATTGGACAAAGTAAGGACAAGTTTCTCTATTTTCCCTGAGAAGGGTTTGATATATAAATATGGAATGAATAGCTATTAGAAAGTGTCAACACATCAGGCACTGAAAAACAGAGTCTTCAACTGAGCCTTAGGGAAGTAAAAATTTTCCTGGGAATGTCTCCATTTTTTATGCATATATCACTGTATTCTACACTGATACCATGTTTAGTTTCAGTTTCATACAAGTAAGAAAACAAAGAAAAAAGATAGGTAGGAAAAAAAACCTGAAATATGGATGAAAATAAAGGTTGAGGAGAGTCAATGTTATGTTTAAATGATCTCTATTAGCT
>VXAV01009342.1:699888-727585 GCA_013399715.1 Alectura lathami | reverse complement strand
GGGGGGGGGAAACAATGAAGACAGATTCTCTTTCAAGAATACTCACCCACAGAATGTAGTCAAAGCCAGAAAATGACAGGTGATGAAAAAAGGGATTGGAAGCCACTGTCAGAGCGGTTGTGGGGACCTACCCCATTGTTCCCCAAGACAAGCTGTGCCTGGTATAAATAAATCACTGCCTTGCACAGGGCCAAGAGGAGCAACTGTGGGCATCTGCTGTGGGTGATGCAGAGCAGGGATCCAGTGGCTGCTGGACAAATGCCTCTGTCCCTTGTTGGGTGCCATTTCAGAGATGCTCGCTGGCACATCCCAGGTTGCCCTGTTCGAAACCAAGCCCTGCTCCAAGCAGGAGCCCTGGGGAGGTACCTCAGAGGGAGCAGGGTGCATCCTCTAGTAAATAGCTTGACAGGGATAGGCACTTCCTAAAGGCTTTTTAAAACCTGTTGGCGTTTTAAACCTATCTTAACCCATTGCACACGGGGAACTGCTGGCCATCCCACCTGACCCAGAGCCACCCTCGGTCCCTGGGTGCCCCTGTGGGTGAGGTCTCCTTTGGGCAGGTGACCAGGGACCACCACCAACTCTTGGCAAACTGCAGCAAAGCAAACCCTCACTGAAGCTCAGTGGGACTGTGCCAGCATGTAGGCAGAGGGAGACTATATAGGGACATATATATATATATATATATATATATATATACGTCATATGTCTGAGACCCTTCCCCAAATCTCTGGCACAGTCCGTGTACCCGCAAGCACCCCTCAGCCATTTGATCTCTCTCTGCCTCGTGCCCTCCCTGTTGGTTCATGTTTCACAAAACCATTTCAATTGAGGCAAAATATTTACAGCACTGATAAAACGTCGAGGTAATGGGAAACTTGTTAAAAGTGTGGAACTTATATAAATACAGCATTATTAAAATAAAATGTGACTTTTAGCAAGGACAGCTCTCTCAGCTGTGCTGTGTTTACCTTAATTGTTTCCCTCCATTAATTACAGTCTGAGAGGGAGCCTTGTGCAAATTGAAATAAATTAATCGAATTTGTTTAGTTTTGTGTGGCTGGCTTATGGGGATTGCAATTAAGTGAGCACATTTGGGGTATTAAATTGCATTTCCTCGATGTGTTCTTCCCTTTTCAAGCACTAGGAATGTGAAAAGGCGGGAGCTGGTGGCAACTGGAAGTTAAGCAGGCATTGTGAGCAATGGTTGTTACAGCTCCTGTGCCTCAAGAATTTCACTCCTTGAGGTGCTAAGGCTCACCCCTGAATAAATACAGCTCTGTGCAGTGAAAGACAAAGGGGAGGTGGTGGGGTTGAAGAGCAACAGGGTCCTGCAGGGGGGACAGCAAACTGGGAGTGTGGTCTTGTCCTCCAGGAAACTCAGGCCCCATGACACAGCTGCATGCTTGTGTCCTTGCTGCCCCATAACTCCCATGTTTGACACAGGGGAAAAGGCTTCCAGATGTATCAAGGCTGTGACATGGGCAGTGAAACATCCCCCTCCAAGGGGAGGGGAGGTGGATACTCAACACATATGAGACACCAGAGAATCTACACTGCAGTGTTACTGCCCCGAACCCCTCCACCTGACTGCTGCTGCACC
The DNA here is from genome assembly GCA_013399715.1 of Alectura lathami. NCBI lineage: Eukaryota > Metazoa > Chordata > Aves > Galliformes > Megapodiidae > Alectura > Alectura lathami. The sequence goes on along the minus strand of VXAV01009342.1, from coordinate 725,982 downwards.
CGGGTGATGTATGGAGTGGCTGGGCTGCAATACGATTTGTACCCAGAATATTGGCTGGATGATAAAGGAGTCTGTCTGCGGTGATAATTGCACCATAAATAGCGCCGGGCTCGGCAGTGACGAGTGAGGCACTAGAAACCCTCACCCTCCGGATTCCTCCCACTTCCTTCCATCTTCCTGACTGCTAACAAGCTAGAGGAGTAGCTGCTCGGTTTTTACCAACCGTGAGAGGATTATTGCACTCAGATGCAGCTGGGCACCTTCCTCGCCATAAATCTTAATAGTGGTAAAAAAAGAGAAGGAGGCAAAAACAAGTAAATTGGGTCATTACTGAAAAGCAGCAGGTACGGCTGCTGCATGGCTGTCCCTCCTCATTCCGCGCTCTCCTGCTCCTGGGGGTGACTGTCCGTGTTACTCCACTGATGGGAGCTGAAAAGCTGCCAGCCAGGCTGCAAATACTGAAAAACGAGAGCTCAAACTGGAGTGCTGTAGCAGTCAAGACTGGGAGGGGGGAAAAAAAAAAATGGAAAAAAAAAGTGAATTAGTGTGGATGGATTTGAAGCTTTCTCTGGTTCCTTGCTTTTTGAAAGGAGCCTGCTGAAAGCACGTGGAGCCTTCCCAAAGAAAAGCTGGGAATGGGTCTGGCTCTGCAGGCAGATTAACCCACTCTCAAACTCCAGATGGTGCCTTAAAACCAGGACAGAGGGTGCTCGCTCAGGTCCTCCTGGGCCATGTCCTCCAAGAATGTTTGCTCATGACCAGGCCCTCTTGGGAGCATGGGATAAATGGAAAAGGAGCCAGCACTGATTGGAGGTGTCTCCTGATCAAATCTTATTCACGGGTCAGGGAACTGCTGCTGTGGCTCTTCCCTTTCTTGTAAGCAGTGTCCTATTTTGCTGCAAATAGCTAAAAAATGGACCATGTAGTACAAATCTCTAGGGATATAAAAGAGAATCCCAAAGAGCTTGAAAGATCCTGGCCAAAAATTAACCCTTGAGGAGCCAGGCATGACATACCCCATATGCTGGGAAAATCTTCTTCTTGCTTTCTCCATCTCAGCTCAGACTGAGGGGATACTCCACCCCGGAGTGGGCAGTCCCTGGCCGTGGTCCCTGAGGGCTGTGACCACACAGCTCACCTCACTGAAAACGACGCACGAAGACGAGCTGCTCCCTGCTTTCTGCATGCACCACCGTGAAGGCTGCTAAGCAGGCATGAGCTTTTCATCTCCTGTACAAATCCATAAGCTTCCCTCTTCTTTACATGCAACAAATCCAGAAACCAAAAATAGAGTATATTTTTATCCCTTTTCTTTTCTTTCTTTCATTTTTTTTTTTTTCCCATTCTGGATTGTTTGAAGCAAAACTGTTTACCCTGTTTAAACTTTGGATTTGCAAGTTTAAATCTTTCACAGTTCCAGGTGCACCCAAAAAGATAAGGGCTTTAGGAGGTGCACTGCTGTACCTAAAAATAAATAAATAAAGCGGAGATTAATTTAAAGCTGCTTCTTAATATTCAGTATTCCTCCGCTATCTACTGCTATTATTATATTTACCTTGTCTAAGCTGGCATGAGATAGCACAAAGCCCTTAACACAACAAACTCGATGACCGCTCTTTGGGTCTGTGCTCTCCTCTTGCTTTTCCTCTTTGTTTTTCTCCATGTCTCCATGTGCAGAAGGGAGGGCAGAGCTGTCACAGCACCATGGCCATAAGCTCCCTGCTGATGAGCAGCTTGGCACGGGATGGGGAGGTGCAGCAGCCCTCCGAAATAGCAGTTCTGGGCTGGTTTGTTAGGACTCAGACTGCTACTTCCAGCTCCTCCAAACGAGGCTCGATGCAATTACAGAGGCTGTAATGATGGGTTTGCTCCTTACTCAGCAGTGGGGCAAAAAAGCTGGGCTCTTCCTTGTAGCCACTGGCATGTGGCAACATCCCTGCTTGAAAAGACGATGCAGCATTGTTTATGTATTGCCCTGTATATAGGTGTCTTCTCTTTGCTATCAGATGCGTTGACCATGGGGGCCAAAGCAAAGCTTTTTACTGCCACTCGCTTGGTGCTGGGAGACTACAGAAGCACAAGGGAGAAGGTAGATCCCATTCCTCCCTGGGACCAGGCACTGCAGTCCTCTGTCACCCCCAGCAGCATGGGGAGGACCCGGCCAAGTGTGAGCATGGTGAGGACACATGGACACAAGCCTGACCTCCACCATGATGGGTGGACATGGCAAATACACCCAGTTCTCAGAAGAAAAAACAAAACCTGGCCCACTTCATGTTTCTATAGCTGCAACAAATGTGATCCATGAGCTGAAATAAGCCGTCATCCTTTGTGTGTCTCTGGCAGTTCAAGGTTTGTGGAAGTGGCAGTGGGATTTTAGTCCAGGTGAGGAAAAACACCTGTTCTGAAAGTCCCTCCTTTTCTTGTCTTCATTTCTGAAAGTCATTCCCTGCATTCTGTTTTGCCAGTTTTCTCACTCCAAAGCTCACCACCACCCACAGCACTGGGTACTGCTGAGCTCTGGCTCACACTCAAATCCTCTTCCCTTCAGGGAGATGGAAACTAATCAATGAAGAATATTAAACAATATGAAAGCGGCTATGACTTTACATTTCGTAACCCATAAAGGTCAGATTCCCCCAGCAACTTCACAGCAGCACTGTGCTGAAGGCAGCATGGGGAAGTGATATCTCTCAGAGGTAAGCTCCCATTCCTCTTTTCTGCAGGATGCCCTCACATGATGGAGAAGACCCTGCTGTTGAGCAGGCTGAGGCTGGCCTGACATCCTGGCTTGTGCTCAGCTGAGCTTTGATTTCCCACCCATTCATGGGAGCCTGGGCTGTCTCACCCAGGGTCTGAAGGCACGTGTTCATGTGGCCATGGGGTCCCACCACCACGGGGACTGTGCTTGCTCATTTCTGTCCCAGTGCCTTTGCCCAGCTTGAGTCTCCCAGGTTTTGCTGGGAAGGGGGTGATGCATTCAGGTCACTCCAGGGGTGCTCAGCAGAGCTTGCCACAGAGATTTCAGGATCCCTCCATTATCTTAGTATAGCCCATCTGCCTGAGAGCCTGCTACCACAAGCTGCCCAAGTCTGAGGGCTTCATTTCATCACTGGTAGGACTTTTAAACCCAGATTCAGCCTTGGGCTCTGCTCTTGATTTGCCACCTTACCTGCTTTCCAAAGGCGAACGGTGGTGGGATCCAAGGAGGTCTATCCTGACGCTCTTGGGAGGGAGGACACAGGTCTGGGTTTGGGCAGGTGGGACTGGCCGGTCAGACAGCAATGGGACATCTCCTTCCCTCAGCATTCAGCTGTCTCCAGTACAGCTGTTTACTCAACTTCTGGCACGAAGAAAGACACAGGTTAGTGGTCTGGCTGTTTCTATTTGACACAGAAAAACAATCGGAATATAAATCCTGAAGGAAACATGGGTCTTCATCATTTTTCTGTGCAGCTCCCTCTCCTCATTCTGTAATAACAATGATAATTTTAAATATTGCTCAGGCAGGGATTAGGTTTCTGGTTTGGCACTGATTTGCCGAGCATCTTAACAAGTCGTTTCTCTGAGTCCTAGTCTTTTGTGTCTGTGTAGGAAGAATGACGACATGGTGTAAAGTTATTAATACAAAATGGTCCATAAGGCTCAAGCACCAGTGCCACTGAGAATCTTCTCTTAGCTAGGCCAGAAAGCTGATGATTTTTTTTTTTCCACTCTAATAGAAAACCTGGTTAAAATCTAATTATTTTACTTCAAACAATATCGGCAGGGCTGAAAATTTGCAGGCTCAATAGTTAAAGCCAGCCAGACTGCTCACAACTCCTTTGTATCCAAGTTTGAACAAGGGTTTGAAACACAGCAATTAGCAGCGAAATAGAGGAGAGGAAGGGGCCTTGAGCAATGCCAAGCTGCAGCAAGGCAGAGCCCGCTGGATACAAACCCAAGGAGCCATGAAGTTTTGGAGACTGCGTGAGTTTGTATTCCAATTATTTTCCTCAAGTGTTTAGTTAGCTGATGGTATCTGGACCCCTTTGAGTTTCTTGACAAGCAATTTGTTTTTAGAAAGGATGGAAATCAGCAGGTGTTAGTTCCATCACAACGCCCCTTCTTCCCCATCCCAAATCTTCCCATCCTCTTCATTTACACTCTTAATAAGATTTTGTATATTGCTACTACACTTGGTTGCATGCCATGCTTATGAATTTAATGCGCAAAGGTAAATGTAAACAGGATTAAACAAATCTTAGTGATTATAAAACACTTGAAAGCATGGCTCCCTCCCCCAATTTATTTGCAGACTCTTCATTCTGCCTGCCTTGCACATCCAGCTATTGCAATAATTTTTCGGGCGTAGTTTGACTTGTTCTAGTCATTTCAGCCAAAAAGAAACATTCATTTCTACTATAAAAAAGTAGCAGGAGAAAATTGTCAGTGTTTGGCTCTATTCAAGGGGAATGGGGATGCAAGGAGGAGTGACAGCAGACTTCATTAATCTACATTTAAAATCATAGGGTGAAGCCTTGGTCTCATTAAGATCAAGGACAAAAATTTCTTTATGATTCTGTGACTCCAGGACTGTTAGACCAAACCACACATGTAAGGGCTTCCACCCAAGCAGAATTTGTCTGCCTACCTGTACACCCCCGTGATTTGTTCTTGTGCTGTCATGGTATGGACTTTTAGTTCTGAAAGCCTTCAGGATCAGCAGAGGTGTTTAATTATCTGTCGTATTAGGAGTGATATCAGTTTTGGTGGATGAGCATCATTCCTCCCTCATTCCCTTGGGAGCAGACTAACAGCTGACACATGTAGGAAGAAAAAGAAATTCTGCATGTTAGGTGAAGATTTGGGTGTAAAGACAAACTTGTTGTCGGGTGCTTGCCCAGTCTTCAGATCCTCCTTAGCACAGCTCAGTAATGGTTACTGAAATATTGTGCACTGGTGGAAATATCTGTCGTCAGATTGTGGAATCTTGACCCCCAAGCTGTTTGACCCCCTGACCTCCTGTGGAAACGGCTGCCTCTCACCAGGACTTGTTCTCTTCCTTAGTTGCACAGGGAGGAATAGCTTGCTGCCAGGAGAAGGGGGAGATGTAGAAAGATCTGGGGAGCATTAAGGCAGGGATGTTGCCTGGGGTCATCGCTTATGGGTGCAGCAATTTCATTGTCAGAGCAGGCTGCAGCAGAAGGGCAATGCTCCAATGTGTTCACGCAGACCAGAGCATGCAGCTACCACTGCAGAACCATGGAGATTTAAGGCAGGTTGCAGGGAAGCAAGGAGCTGGGTGAGCCTGGCCGGCAGGCACCGAAAGGCAGAGCAGAGTGATATCGCCGCTGTGTTTCCCAATTTGGCTGAAGTCTCAGCAGGCTGACACCTTCTAATTTGCTGTTTGTTGCCTCTCTTGTAGAATTCCAACCGCTGGTGCACACAGATCAATCTCACAGAAACAGACATATTTTTCCCCTGAGCAAGAAGAGGTTAGTTTCCCAAACATCTGTGGCTCCCTGCTGAGTTAAGAAAAGTTGTTCTTGCTCATCCTGGCTGCTGGCAGAGGGGGAAGATAGACCCGAGCCTGCCCCAAATGCTGCAGTTTTGTGCATTTGGTAGGAGAGAGATAGAAAGGCAGAAAAACTGATATTTTGAAAGCCTAGTTTCAATGCCATTGGTTTCAGAGCCATATCACACAGAGTTTGGATCACCCTTTGCCAGTCAAGGTGTACTGGGAGAGGGATGCAGCCCAGCATTCAGGGCTTTTGGGAGCTCCAAATTTAAGGGCTGCAAAATCCACCTCTCTGTGAGTATTTGAATATTGCTGCCTGTCCACATCTTATGAAAAGGAAATCATCTGCTGTGTTCACTCATCCCTTCCTTTTCTCAGGGGCCACAATGACCTCAGCGTGTTCCTAAAGCAGCATAGTTTTATCTTCAGAACGCTTAGGGAAGAAACATCCTCGAAGCTGAAGAAATAATTCTCGTAGAGGAAGAACACTTAATTTAGTACATCAAAAAAAAAAAAAAAATCAAGTCATTATTTCCTCAACACCAGAATTTCCTGAAAGCACTCCAAGTTCTTTTTTGCAAGTGCCACAGAACAAAATAATTGTGCAATTAGTAATGCATCTCACACATCTTGGAGCGAAGGATTTTTACTTTCAACAAGTACAAAATGTAACATTTTGCTTTTCTGTGGTGGGAAAGCACCGGCCATTCCTTCCCCCTCCTCCTTGTTTTAAGTGCACTGCAGTGTGTGATTAATAAAGATAATAATAAGCATCCTCCACTGAGCAGGAGGAGAGAGGCGATGCGAATGGCACAGACACAACGTGGATAGCTTGGGATTGCCAAATCAGCCAAGCAGCTTTCCAATATTAATTATAGCTCTTGAGGAGGAGCTGTGTCTTTCCCAGCGCTTCCCAACACCCTCTCCCATGCACTAGAAATACAGGCAGCTTTGCTCAGAGCCACCAGCACACCCATGGCCAGGCTGGGATGGGAGCCCAGCTACCCCAGCTTGCAGCCGCAGGCTCCCGAGTGCAGCAGACGATTGCTGCTAACTCAGCGTCTGGAGCCATGCTTCTGTAGCTTCAGCATCCCTGTGCTCAGTGCTCACAGGTGACTAGCCCATGCATGTTAACAAGCATCCCCTCGCTGTTGGCTTGGCCAACTTGCTGCACTTGTATTTGGTGAGAAAACTAAAACTGTTGTTTGAGAAAAAGCATCCCTCCTGCACTGCTTGGTACCACAGGATAAGCAGCTTTCCCCTTCACACTGCAGCTCATGGCATGCTGAGCCTGCTGCTGTGATGGGAAGCACTACTAAACCCTCTTGATTTTCCAAAATCAGCCTCCTGTGGTGCACCTTCCCCCAGCTATGGCAGGCTGGGTTGTGCTGGCATCACACCAGAGCAGCCGGGCATACCACAGCCAGGTGCAAGCCCTGTGCAGTGCCTGTGCTAAGGGATGTGTTCCCAACAGTGGCAGGGGGTAGGGCATCTGGCATGGCAGCTGCTGGGCTCAGCATCCTGTTCCAGCACATCTGGGCAGCCTCGGTCATCCTTCGCGCAGCTCCAGACACACTGCGTCATCCCCTAGCTGCAAATCTGTGCCATGCAAGCAAGTCAACTTAGTTATGCGTATTGAAATTGCTTTGCATACCATGTCACTGTCCAGCCGTGGCCAAATGTGGGTTTCATTCTGGAGATGTTCTGGGGGTTCCCAGGGCAGCTCCCTTGTCCTGCTCCCCTCTCTTTTTCCCACTCGGGCTCACTGCGTGTGGCAGCTCCGTGCGCAGTTTCCATGGCACTTGAGCAACATTTTGGAGCAGGGCAGGGAAAACAGCCAGGCAGAGATGTAACTGGGGGCTTTATGGTGCCTGCTGATGAGGTGGCAGGAAACAGGAGCCAGCAGGGATGGGCAAGCAGAAGCGGAGCACTGCTTATCACTCCTCTGCAGAAAAGGACTCTGATGTAGGCAGCGGCTGCTAAATACACAAACATCAAAAAAAAAAGAAAAAAAAAAACAACCCAAAAAACCACAAATATCAAAAATAAACACACAAACATCAAAAACATCAAACACCTCAACTTCCTGCAACCCCAGGCCCTGGTGCCTGCCCAGGGCTTCCAGCACATCTCCCTGCAGCAGCTGACAGGCAGAGCGGCTGCTGCAGCGAGGGATGCTGCAGGCACTGGCTGGGGCGGTGTGATTGCTTTTTGCCCAGAGCTAAATTGCCTTGAAAATTAAAAGCTGCTGGGATCACAGAAGAACTGGAGTCTTGGGGGCCAGAGCAGGGCCTGTTGGTGTAAAACAAGGCCTGTAGACTATTTTTCCCTGATAAGGAGAGGTTTGTACTGGTGGCCATGAGGGGCTGGAGTGAGTGCATTGTGCTCTCCCAAGCTGGTGGCTGGGACGTGACGTCTGGATGGTTTGCACAGGGTTTGGGTGAGTCTGGGCTGAAGGGCAGACGGATCCTCATCTGGTTTTGTAAGGGCTCAAAGATCCCTCTGGAGAAATGTGACCTCTTGCCTCCATCACAAACATGCATGCTCAGCACTTTGCTTGTGAAAGCACGCGGAGCAGGGCTGGAGTCAGCAGAAATGGTCTGTCCTCCCTGACCTCAGTGTCAACAGGGGCCACTAGAAAAAGAGATATCTTTCCAAAAAAGCAAGAGGCACAAACATTGCTTTAATCTTACAGATGAACCGGAATCCTTAACACAAGCAGACACTAGGTGGCAAGGAGAGAACTAGAGATGTGGCAGGAGACGATGCAGGGAGACCACGAGAGCTGTCAGAGGGCTGCGTGCCTACCACAGCTGGCTTGGTGGGGAGATATCTCCTCTGGGTCCTCCCCCAGTGAGGTCAGGTGTCCAGGCAGGGGAACATGCAATAGCAAAGACAGCAACGGAAGAATTGGTCAAAAGATCTATATAAAGACAGGAGGAGACGTGGGTACTCTGAGACAACAGATCAACAGCCAACAGAGGCAGCAATGACCCTGCCAAATGCTGCCCACGGAGGCTGGCAGCTTCCCCTCCCTCTGGAAGAACACGAAAACCTGCCCCAGTTCCTGTCCAGGGCCTACTATAAATTTCCCTTTCTCTTCAGTTTTCATTTTGGGTTACTCAGCCTGCCCAGAGCAAGTTCCTTGCGCCCTTCCATCTGCTCCCCTGCCTAGTTTCTGCCCCCAGTTCACCTCACCTGGTGCTGGGCAAAACCAAGCTGCACTGCACAGTCCTGTCTTGGTCTTATCTTCTAGCAAACCTTTGTTGGTTCCACAGATTGTATTTCAGGAATGATGTGAAGCTTCACTGCAATCCAATCAAAGCAGTAGTCCCTGGTTGGCTATTTCTTTTCTGGAAAAGCCACTTCCAGTAGTGTTTTCACTTCAGCAGACTCACAGGAGAAACCTTATGAGGCATCTGAGGATTTTCATGCTAATGAGCTCTAGTCCATCACCGATTTGTCACCATTTGTTTTCACCTGGCTGTGCACAAAACAGAGACTGCTCTTTTGTGCCCCCCTCCAATCTCTGTCTCTCGCTATGCTGGCAGAATCAGGTATTAAAGGAGAGGAACAAAACCAGAGAAATCTTCTAGCCCCAGATTAAGAGATGTCAGAATCTAAGTCAAAAAACAAATGCAGTGTGCCTTTCTTCCAAGAGTTTTGTGCTTCATTATGCACTTTTGAGATGGGCCACAGGGGGACAGGAGTGAAGACCATCATCTCGTTTACAACTGACCAGTTATACTGGACGCTGGAGAGATCAGGAGACCTGCCCAAGGTTTCAGAAGGAGCTAGAAGGACCAAGATGGCTTCAGATGTTCCCATCAGATTATGAGGAAGTTGAACATTTTGTCTTCTGAGACTAGCAACAATAAAAATAATGGTAGAACTGTGCTTGGAGGGCAAATGCTATTCTCTGAGTGTCTGTGCAGTGATGCCCAGCAGGACCCACCTCCCTCTGGATCGAGCTGGGCTTATCAGCTTCCTAATGCTGCCTGTTCTCTCCTCATTTTATGCAGAGAGGGTGAAAAGCGGAGGGTCACCTTCTGTCTCAGTCTCTTGAAGTCTTACTGCTCCTATTGCTTTCCTTCTTCTGCCTCCTTTCTGCCACCCCCTTTGATGTGCTGTACTCAGGAAAGGCTGAAGAGGATTTGCCACTTGTCGTTTCCAAAGGTCCGGGGCCAGGAAGTTTTAACTGCCAGATTTTTTTCAGACAGGGTGTTAACATTTATTAAAGGCAGTTTCTCTGATTTCCCTTTAATGAGATGACAGCTGTGTGTACAAGATAACAGGAGGTTCTGTTGGTGGGAAACTCACAGAGGAGTTTTAAGCAATCAGACCAAGAAAGAAAAAATAAAACCCAAACCTGTGCTAGTTCTCCTGTCTTAAGAACTTCACAACTTCCTTTAGAGGCCAGTAGCTGGGATTATTTCTCAAACATTACAACATGGACAGAGATCTTCTTTTTAATGGGCAATGGGGTAGGAGCTGTGCTTTGGGGCTCATTTAATTTTGGAGGTTGGAGGGATGGTGTCTCATGCGGAAAGCAGCCTGAGCGGGAGCTGAATGAAGCTGAGTGAAAGGAAGACCCTGATCTGAAACAGGACAGCCTGAAAGCATTGAAGACTCTGAGGGAAAAAACAAAACAAAACAGAATTTTTCCCTCATCCACTCCAGCTGCCTTCCCCCCTCATCTTCATTTCTCCTCCTTTCCCTTCGTCCTACCTTCACTCTGGATTTTGTTGCCCTACTTTTGTCCACCCTTCTCCTAGAGATAAGATAAATGCTATTTTCAATTAACAAGATGTGATTGCTGAAAGCAGTAGGAGGCAGTTCATTTAGAGCCAGAAAATTAATTGAAACCTAAACGCACATAGTCGGCCTGTCGCTGGGAGCGCAATTATCGCCGTCACTTGGCCCCTGCCACTTGGAGACTGCGTCTGCCGGCTCCGCTCATGTGCCCAGCGGAAGCTTGCTGTGCTGAGATCTTTCCCAAATTTCCTCTTCCAGCTCCTTTTGATCCTGCTTTTATCTCAGAAGAGAAAGCTCCCCATTGCTATAACTGTAAATTAGAGCAGGAGGGTGTTTCCAGGACCCTTGCAACTGGTGGGGCTCATTTTCCTTGCGGCTGGACACAAGATCCACTCCCTCACTCCTCCCGTGGGAGGGCTTTTGCTGCCGTGTGCAAGGTGAAGGCAGGATCTGTGCGATATTCACCAACCCTTTGCAGAGCTGCCCAGAGCAACTATTCATGAAGACACAGCCAGACCAGGGCCTTTGGGGATTTCTTTGTCATTAAAATATGTTTACAGATGACAGGTAGCAGACAGCAGGACAGCAAAGCACTCAGGCAGGGAAGGAAACATCCCATCGTAAGAAAGATGCTCTGTGCTGTTCTGGCCCTGCCCCTGCCCAGCCATCACTGATGGTTGTGGCTCTGCTGCTCCCCTGTGAGCTGGCACCCGCACATCACCCAGGGGACCCCAGCCCCATAGAGCCAGGTAGAAACTCAGAGTGCTTCCTCTCTCCTAAAATAGGGAAAGCTTCAGGAATTGTCCCAGTGCTGACCTGAGCCGTGGAGGAGCAGCCAGTTCACCAAGCAGTTCCAGTTATAACTCGCACTTTGCCACTGGCGATGAGGAAGAAATGCTCCAAGGACTACGCAGGGCTTTGCAACCATGGTGAGGGGCATGTTCAGGACACGCAGCACCTGGCCCCTCCCTGCTTCATGGGGCCAGCTGTGGGATTTGCTGACAGTATCCCAGAGCTCTTCAGAAACACCCCACTAAATAAAGCTGCTGCTGCCGCTCAGTTTAGGGATCAGGCCACCATAGGAAATAGCCTACTCCTTGCTGCGCAATCCAGCTCAAAAATGTAAAAAGCAGCAATTACCAGTCAGTCTCTACCAGGGAGATGACAAACACACCAAAAAAAAAAAAAAATCTTTTCCCTACAGCACCTCGCTGTTGCTGAGCCAGCTGGCACACAAATGTTGCTTTTTTATTCCTGTACAGATTATTCTTGTGAGCCTCCCTCTAGCCTGTGTGCCAAGCATGGGGGCAGCCCCACGTGGTGGCTCGGAGCGTTCCTGAGCAGGCTTTTCCCCAGCAGCCAGCCTGGTGCCATGTACGTAGAGCTGGGAAGGACTTCTTGCACCACAAATTCCCAGTTTCAGCTCAGCTTTCTCTACAGTATCTGGCCAGGAATGTGCTTGGGTTTTGGTATCATGCCGTGGGGATTCACCTGCTCAGACCGTCTTGCCATGACCCTTGTATGTGTTTGCTTTTTGTATTTTGTTTTTTAATTTTATAATAGCACATCATCCCACCAGTGATGAACAGCTGTGCCATGTCCAGCAAGAGCACCCAGAGCTTCACCTGCTCTTTCCAGATGTAGGTAGCCTTGCAGTCAGCCCCTAAATCATGATGTGGAACCACCCCCTTTCATCTTATTTTTCTTTCTCCCAAAATTGATTTTTTCCACTTTTTCATAGGATTTAACAGCAGTTGCATGATACAGTTTCTACAAAAACTGTATGTACCTTCCAACCAATTTTGGTTTGCAGCACAACTCATTATCTTCTCCTTAGATGTCTCACTTTGACAACTTTTCTTTTATAGTCTTCATTTTAGCTAATGAGCTCCCCCACAAAACCTAATGTTGTTGTGAAGCTCATTTCCATCAAAACTACCGCACCTCCCTCTCTCAGAAACACGAGCATTTTCAGGAGATAAACAGACAAACAAACAAATCGCAGCTGTCTATCACGGTCTGTCTCTGGGAAAGCACTTGGTGCTGTTCCTCCTGCTTGCAGGCTGTTGACATGAGCCTGGTTGTTCCTCCCTGGCCTGGAGGCAGGAAAGTTCTGCTCTTCCTGGCACACAGCACTGTCTGATGCAGTAGTTTCCAAAAGTTATTCCTTCACCATTGCACTGGTATCCTATGAAGCCCCAGGCACATTACTCAGCAACATTTATCAGGGTACCTCTTGACCCTTTTTAGTCACCATCCCATTGTTCTTGCACAGCTGCTGAAGAATTCCTTGCTGTCAGTGGGATTACACAGCAAGTCCCACAGCCCAGGATAAGGGAGCCTAGAGACAGTTTCTCCTCCTACTTGGGGTATTAAAAGCAAGTGAGTACTTTCCTTGCGTCTCCTCTGCATTAGGGCAGCAAGTCACCTGCTTTCTCCCTGCCCTAAGCCCTCCTGCCCCAGCCCTCCCAGCACACTTTTATAGCCCCTTGTAATCACCCAGTTGCACTGCAGCAGCAGCCCCATCTCCCACCAGAATCCACCTGTGGCAAGCTGGCCACAGAGGGGTTAATTTATAATTCCCTCTGAGCCTTCAATAAGCACAGTCCTAATAGATTGGCAGTTTGCCTTTGAAAGCACAATTAACAGCACCTGGGCTGCTCTCTCATCTCGAGATTACCACACCAAAGGGAACTGACAGAGGGGGTGCAAAGGTCCTGACATTTCTCTCCCCAAAGACCTGCTCTTTGTGCTCCGCTTTGATTTTTTTTTTTTTGATGTTTTCTTTTAGCTGACAGATGTGCTCACCTGTGTGCAAACACACATGCGCACAAAGCTCACTTTGAATGAATCAGTTGCTGCCCATTGAGAAAGATCAATGCTTTTTCTAAACAGCATGACCATGTTAGATTGCTTTCAAACCTCTCTCCCAATATCCCTGTATTCCTTTCCCAAGCCAAAAATATGTGAGAGTATATCCATTCACTTCAGGTCAACTGCTTGAAGAAAACAAGAAAGTTTTATTTTGTCTATGCCGCATCTCTTCCCACCTTTCAGCTGAATCAGGGTTACGATGGCCATTGGCAAACAGCCACAATTCAGCACACAAATGGGAAAGAAAGTCACAACAGCCTCTAGCCGGTCTTTCCCCATGTTTATTAGATTTGAATTAGAAATGCTGATGACCGCTTTCGTCATTTTAAACCCCTGAAAAACAGAGAACACAGAAACCACCTTTGTGGCAACTAACACCCAGGGGGTCCTCCAGCTCCTCTGCAGCCCCTGTGGGTGGGACGGTGCTGGGTTCCCAAGCGAGAGGCAGCAGGGGACCCTGGGGTTCTACCACCATCCCATGGCACAGCCACACCCATCTGGTGCCACCCTTTGCCTGCATGAGCAGGAGTCATCAAGGATGAAAACTGACATGGATAAGGTGGGCTGAGTGGTTGGGATATTATGCCTGCCTCTCTCAAAAAAGGAAAAAAAAAAACAAAACAAAACAGAAAAAAGGCTTTCACCAGCCTAAGTTAGCAGATGCCTTATTCAGAAAACTTCCTGGAAATCTATGTTATTTTCTATCCAGTAACTGCAGTCCATTTGCAGCTAGCTCTTTGCTGCTAAAGGTTTCTCCAGAAAGGTTTACTCCTGACCATCCCTCCTGCCTGTGGGGCTGTGCCTCTGTGCTGCGGCTTCCCAGTCGCAGCCCTTACTGGGCTCCATGGAGGAGAGGAGGCAAGAGGCCACTGTGCTTTAACAGCAGCCATATTCAGCACTGGTGTCAGAGGGCTCAACTGAGCCATGAGGAACAAACGTCTCCTATAGGGTCCCTGCACTCCCAGCACTGAGCCACAGCAACCAGACAGGGTGCCAAGGGGGCTCAGGTGTTGGCTTTCCAGAGAAAAGCATCTGGTGGGCTGTAAGGCTGTGCTGCTGGGAGCGGGGACACGTCACCTCCCTGCTGCCACTGCCCTGCTGGGGCCCCGCTGTGTTAGTGGAGAGAGCTGCATCGGCCCTGGGAAGAGCTGAAACTTGTGATTTTTTTTTTTTTTTTTTTATGTTTTGTTTTTTGGCAAGACGTTCCAATGCACTCTGCATCCAGCAGTGGCTGGACCCCCACAAAAGGGCACTGACCATGCTGGGAACACCTGTTTCCATCCCATCTGCACTGGGATGTGACACCGTCCACCCACCCCGGGCTCCCCATGTCTACAGACTGTCCTAGCCCTGACAGCCCCTTGCAGAGGTGACCTGGGCCTGCGCCACAGCCCAGCAGCACCTCCACATCTCCCTGCTGGGGCTTTGTGATGCTCTCATGAAGTGTGGTGTGCAATGAGCTGTGCGAGGGCTTAGCAGTGCACAGGGGTGCTGAGGGAGGGGGGGAGCAGCCCTCTAAAACCAGGCCATCCCCGCAGATGGATCCCTTTGTAGTGGCACTTCCAGACCAGGAACGCTTTCTTTAACAAATGTGAATCTAACGGATTCGGCCTGATCTAATTATGCATTCTGCATTAAGCCGATGCTCCCACTGTCTGTGGCTGCTAGCATAATTAAACTTAATGTACTTTTAATGATGTCTTCTTAACTCATGCATTCATATATGATTAGAATCAAACAGGACGAGCTGTCACGAGTCCAGGAGAGCTCTTTCAGCAGCTCCTGATGGGACTTATGTTGAAATATTAATAATGCAGATTTCGAGGTTAACAACATCGGTTTGGAAGTGGGGAAAGCTTGTCACACAGTTTGAGCTAATCTGAGGCAGCAAAACGGCTCCCCTTTCAAGTTCAGTCTCTCCCCGTTTCACACATGTGCTCCTGGGATCAGAGGAATTTAAGTTTTACTTCGCAAAGATGTTGTTAAGTAAGTGCCCAGCAGCAGAAGCTGTCTGGATAACTGCAGCACCTCTCAGGTGGCTGCTGCTGCTCTGTCCTCCCACACTCTGTCTTTGCTCCTGTTTCCCCTTCCCGATTCTTTTCTGAAAATTGGAAGCTCTAGGACCCTGCTTTAGTATCTGCTCCTGTTTGGTTGACTGAGTCCAGGCTCTGTCCCCCAACTTTTCCCATAACTTCCTTGGTGCAGGGAATTTCTTCCTTCGGGCTATGCACCACCTTATACAATGGGGTCTGATGCAGCTTTGTGATCGCTACCTTGGCTACAGGATACTACACAAAGCAGGTAATAATATTGTAATAATTATTATTTTTGTGTGTGTGAGTGTGTGTGGAACTGTTCTTTTTTTTTTTCATTGGGCCATGGCCTGGCAGATAGGTTGTCTTTTGAGTTCCTGAGAGCAAGTTGTGAAATTGTCTGAAATCCTTCCAACAGGAAAGCATTGATTTATTACGCTGTAATACTGATGCGAACAACACCATGTACCTTTCATCTGAAAAGTCAGGACTTATAGAACACGACATGTCATTAATTCTGATGCCAGCTCAAACAGAGGAGGAAATACTGCCAAAGGGATCCAGAGAGCATGTTAAACCAGCCCTGCAGAGTAATGAACATACTTTGTGGCTGTTACATTATACAATATTGATCCTTAGGAATGAAAAGGCTCCTTGACAGCTAATTTGGGCCATCAAAAGCTTCTCTTAATATCTGTGCATGCACATGTGTGTGTATACTATCCAATTAGTGCATGAGAAAGAGATATGTGAACACTGGCTAATTAAACTTCTCAGTATTTCCTTTGGGAGTGAGGATTGCTGTATTTTGCTGCTCTGGGGTCAGCTCTCCCCTTGCACATGGCTGGCAGCTCCCTCGGGTGCCTGGTGCAGAGGATGCCCAGCACCTCTCCATCCCCAGGCACTTAGGGCAGTGACGCTTCCTTGGGAGAGGTGTGCACCAGCCTAAGGTGCTCTGGGCACAACCAGATGACTCAGTTTGCAAGATTGTGGCTCCACATAGCTCCCCATTTCCTAGAGAGCCCCTATTTTCTGCACAGGATGGAGTTGGGTGCACCATGCTGCATGCCATAAGCTGTGAGGAGTCCCTGCTGCACACTGCCTGTGTCCTTCTGCCCTTCTTTTCATGACCTGGAAGATGTACTTCTGCAGAAAAATGGGGTCACTCTCCCTTTGTGACTCCTGTAAATCTATCCTGCCTATGCTGCTAAACTACTGTGTTTTATCTCTTCTAGTTTTCTCTTTCTTTTCAAGCAGACTTTTGCTGCTGAGGATGCAAGCCCTGGCATTAGGACACTGAGTGACATACTGCTACTGCTACTGCAATCTCGTGTTGCCAAACTTTTCACCCAGGTTTTGCACAGTATTTACATATTGTGACTGCTGCCACCTTCTGCCACTCCTTCCCATGACTCTGAGTATAGCCAGGACCATGCAGTGTGCTGTGATCCTAAGCACTGCTCTGCAGAAGCCTCCTTGCTGCCCAATGGTGTGATGGGCTGTGGGATCACTTCTGCCCCAGGCAGACCTCGATTTGCATCTCTGTTCCCATCACCAAGTAGTTCATGGGCTGGCTATATGGTGTTACAGAGCTACCTGCAGTAAGACAACCACCATGTACAAAGCCAGAACCTACCCCAGGCCCTGGAGAGACGTAGCTGGAAGTGCTGGAGGTGGGATTGATGGATCAAGAAAAGAGAAACGAGGAGGGAGATAAAGAGGAGGTGATGCTCCAGGTCAGGGGTGAGGGGAGACTCCCAAAGTGGGAATGACTGAGATACTGCTGGAGAGATCGGTCTTGACCTACACCTCAAGCCACTCCTCTATGCCTAGAAGAAAGTTTTCCAGGTCCTAACACATTAAACTCATCCCTCCTCTACACTCAAGACAGCAGGACCTGCAGAAACAGAGAGCAGCTCTGTGTAAGAAGAAAGCTGGAAGGGTCTCATCTCAGTAATGATACTGGAGCAGCACAGTTGACAGTTTCCTTGGAACCCTTGTCTGGCACCATCTAACACCGGCTTTATATGCAGATTTTGCCCCCAAAAGCCCTGCCCTGCTGCAGGCTGGTGGGCTGCCATGCATGGCACAGTGACATCACCGTGCTTCTGTAATTAATTAACTGGGTACCAGAGATGCAGACAGGGGGTCTTCCACCAGCAGCAGGCTGCCAAGCCACAAAAACAGCAATGAAGGCTGGCAAATTTATCTGTGCCCTTAGAGGCAAGGAGGCAATGGGGGAATTTCCTTTTAGAGGTCAGCAGCTACAAGAGCCATCAGAGAACGGGCCACACAGGTCTCTGAAAGGTATTTGGGGTAAATCTTGTACTTTTGCTGGTGAAAAGGGCCTGAACCCATCTCCTCTACAATCTCCAAAGTGCTGCTTCAGAGCAACCCCCACTAGCTAGGCCCCGGTCTGTGCTGTTACTTCTCACGCCATGGTAGAGAGGAGTATCCACAGTGTCCTGATGTCCCATGCTCCACTGCAGTGGGTCACCTGAGCTCTGATGTGTGCCTTTGTGGTGGACTAACACGTTAGCAACATGCACAAAAACTTTCTCCCAGGGACCCAGAGCTATGTGTGAGACTTGGGTGACTGTCCCTTTTGTTAAAAACTGATCATGAGCCTGCCTTCACAGTGAGAACTTCCCTATAACTCCCAAATCTCTTGAAGGAGACATGTGTCTGGGTTGCTGGAGCCAAACAGGTTAATGGTGCCCACTGGGTGACAGCAAATGTTGTATGTGCCCTTGCCCTGTACCTTCACTGAGTTTGGACAAGAGAGTTTTTTGCTGCATTTACCAATAGGCAGGCACATGGGCAAACAAGTCCAACCAAATCTTTTGGGAGCATCCCAGCTTTGTCCTCTTGTGCTGAGTTTCTCATCCCATAGCAAAGAGATGGACTGGGTGATGCATCTGTTCAGTATTCGGCGTTTTTTGCTTCAACAGTTGTTGAAGATGGTTTTATTCTTGCTGGAGACTTTCTCACAACTGATATTTGCTTTTGCCAAGAGGGAATTTTGTTCGGCTTTTATCAAGAGATAAAGGAAAATTTCTTGTGCGTGTTTGCAGCCTCACTGGGAATCAAGAGCAAACCACCGAGGGAGCAAGGAGAGTGTTTTGAGATAAGGACCCAGTGCACAATACAGTACTGGATGTCCAAGCAAGTGTGGAAGACCAAAATGTGCTGATGCATCATAGTCTGCCGGTGGGAAACCTCTCCCTCAGACCCCACTGATTTGGAGTCTCTTGTGCTTTGAAGCCTGAGGGTTCACAGCCCATTTGCAATAATTCTGCCTCTTGCTGATTCTACTGTTAAAACTTACCAGTGGGTAAAACCCCTCTGTGAATGCTGGAGACCGTGAGCCTATATCCACAGCCCTGCGGGGTGAGCTGAGATGCCTGGCTGAAGGCACTCCGATGTCCCAGCTTCCCCAGCTCACGCACGGGAATGATGCCATGGGGAAGGGAAGACCTCCCACATCTCTGACACTAAAGGCTGCCTCAGAGCATGGCAGTAGTGACTGCAGTTAGCCTCGGTAGCTGTCAGCAGCTACATCAATGTCCATGGTGCTTTAAATCCTACTCTCTTTCCCACTTCAACAGACTTTTGAAAGAGGAATTAAGCAGGTTCATTGTGTGAAAATCGAGTGAGAAATATCTTAAATGTCTGAGCCTCTGAAAGAGCATGACAGCTCCTAGGAAAGCCAATCCTGGTGTGGATTTTTGGACCAGTGCTGGTTCTGAATTCTCTCTTGGCTGACTACATCTACCCTCTCTGTAAAAACAAGCTAAAATTCTTAAACGGCCCTGCTCAAAAAATAACCCCAAAAAACTCCAAACAAGAAGCAAAATCTTTATCTTTGAACCCCATGAACGTTTAGTTTCCTGACTTTTGGGAAAATATTAGATAGATTCCCAACTTCAACCTGAAGCAGTTTATTTGGCTGCTGTTCACAAGTCAGACACAGCTTTAATCAAGGAAATTTCGTTTGATTCAGGTTGGGTAATATTGCCTGAGGGGTAACACCATTTTCACTTCCACACATCCAGCACTGGCACAAAACGGCATGGACAGGTATGAAAAATGGATCATGGATCCTTGGTGCTAAAATTCCAGCTGATAGTTTCATTCTTGTATAAATAATAATTACCAATAAAAATGTGAAAATAAAAACTGTTGACTTTGATAAAATAAGATCCTTTGCAGTACTACCAAAACAAAAAAAAAAAAAAAAAAAAAAAAAAAAGGAAAAGAAAATAAAAGGAGAATTAAAACAAATGTAGCTGTTAAATAAAAGATCCAGGTACCAAAGAGCAAAATTTAATGAAAGCCAAAACTGTTAAATATGGATTCCTGTTGAGAAAAAATGTCAATGTCTTTAAGAGTTTTACCATTACTCTATTTTTAAGAAAAGTGTAGTAAAAATACATATTACAAGTTAACATTTTTCCACGCTTTTGTCCTATTTCTCTTTTTTTTTTTTTTCTTCTTGAACCCCACCACAGATCAAAAGCCTTTGGAGACTGCATCCCACATCGTCACGTCACAGGCGGCCAGTCCTGGCACAGGCACGCTGCTTCTCATGATGCCATCTACGTCTGCCTGCCCACCTGGGCTCCTTGTGACCTGCCACCATGGTGGTCGTGTCTTTGGGAGAGGACAGGGCACTGATGGGCTCATCAACCTGCTCCAGGATGTGGCAAGAGCCAGGGCAGGAGAAGCATCTGAGGGCTGTGGGTATGGAAGCAGGCTAGCCTGAGGGATGCTCCCACTGTGCTAGTGCTTACACAGAACTGAAGTTAAAAATAAGGAAAGAAAAGCATATTAAAAATAGTGATAATCAACACAAAGTGACCTGAAGAGGTGTTTGGAGCAGCTGATGACAGAGCTCATGTTTGGTGATGAGAGATGAGGTTCACAAGGGGTTCCAGCAGCAGAGAGAGGAAAACACACTGGCACAAGGCATGCTGTGCCTGAGCTTCAAACCTTGACCCTTTGACTCGCCGGTGTCCGAAATGTTGCAAGACAAGCAGGTGGATGCAATGGATGCTTTGGACCAGGCTGGTGTTAAAGGTGGTGAACGTATTGCTCTGCACAGTACGCTGACGGAAACTGGTATTCAGGCAGCTTCCAGCTCTATGGACAGCTGTACAGACAGATCCTCCTCATAGACCTGTGCCAGTTATTTGCCTGCATCACTTTGTCTTCACCTGCATCCCTTCTTTTTCAGCTCCTCGCTTGCTACGTTGCAGGAAGAAAAAAAAAGAAAAAGAAAAAAAAAGAGAAAAGCAGTTCAGAATGCTCCAATAGCAGCTCAGTCCCAGACAGGTATTTGCTGAGTCCTGTGAGAAGTTTTGAACTTTATTTGCCATCACTGATGGGACAAGGCTGAGTGGGTTCACTGTGGTCCCTGCCCTGCAGATCTTCTCTCACTTGAGATGTTCCCCCGGTGATCCTTCACTTCTGGGGAGGTGTCTCAGGCCCACCAGGGTGGGAAGCATTTGTCTGTCCATGCCAAAGCCTCACAGAATGAATCTTTTGTGTGGTTCTGGACAGCCATCCCCTCCCCTTTGATCTCCTGTAGCTGGATTCCCAGTGCGGGTTTCTGCAATACCAAGTGTCAGCAATCTGCCCTCCTGGCTGGGAGATGCTTTCCCCTCCTCAAGGATACACGAGTGGGAATCTGCTATTTTTGGCTTTGTACCCAGAGAACAGGCCACAACTTGACGCGAAGGCTGAGTCTGGCCAGTTCTGATGCTATCAAATGTCATGGATGCTTGAATGAAGCTCTTGTAGGGTCTCCTTGTTTGCTTCAGCAGTTCCACCCAGAAAGCCGTTCTGGCCAACTGTCTAAAATATGTCCCTTTTAATTAGAAAAATGGCCATAAAGGGATTTCAGAGCAAATAGGTTGGGATATTCCCATTGCAGCCCCATGACTTCTAGCGTGTTTTACTGGTTAATAGGCAGCCATCTAGAACTGGATGTCTTGAGATGATCTATTCCCAGCTCAGGGTGGTTCCCTTATGTGACCACCAAAAAGGGAGCACACACAGAAGCTAAGCAATGAAGAAATGGTTCACAATTGCTTATTAGCCCCCAATAACCTAGGCAGGAGACTGGCATATGTGGAGAATACTGCATTTATCTTCTGTCTTCCATAAACAGCAGCCTACCATGACCTTAGACCAACCATCTGCTCTTGTATGCCATGCATGATACTCTCTCCAGGCACACAATCCTTCTCTTGAACCGCCACTCATCGTTTCTGGAAGAAATATCACTTTATCATCAGGTTACCTGGGGTGTTTCCAGACTCACTCATATCTCTGCCCCTGAAAGCAGCCTCATGCTTTTGTTCAGGTTCTTCCTGCACTGAGTCCTTCCTGTTGCAGGGAGAGCTATTCGCAGCTCTGTCTGCCTTGTTGCAATAGCTCCACACCCCGAGTTCACAACAGAATCACGATGGACAAAAGGGGTCAATGCTGACGCCCTGCCGGGAGCTCAACTTGCCATTCATCGGAATTTCTTTTTGCTGTTAGTAGCTCAGACGTTATGGTTTGCATCCCAAACTAAACCAGATTAAAGGGCTGAGCAGGAAAAGGGGAAAGGGCTGATGTTACCCTGACACCACAGGAATTAGTAAGAAAAAATATATATATTGCACACACTAAGACTTATTAACAACCAAGTTAAAACAAAATGGCATAGTCCTCATTAGTGTTCCAGTGGTTCTTTGCTCAGGGACGGTTCATGAGTCTGTTAAATCCCATGACGCTCTCCTTATTGCAGTACAGACCTGCTTCTGTTCTCCTGCCAGTGGATCTGTTTGCAAAAGAAAAAGGGAAATAGATTTGATTTCCTTGAGAAGATCCATCCAATTGTCCCTTCTGTCATCGTCATTTGTCTTGTTGGTGTTGGGTTTGTTTTTGGCTCTGGAGGGGGTGGAGTTGGGCTGCCCCTGCTCTCACCCAGGCAATGGGTCACAAGGCCAATTATAATCCCGTAGCTCCCAGGGACATGCCGGTGCTGTGGCTCATGCACGGGATCGTCTGCATGGATTTGGGGAAATCGTGGCTGACCACACGTCCATTTTCTCCACTGCCTCCTGCTGCAGCTGGCCTGGGAAGAGTTGATGTCCGTATGGCTTCGTTGATTGATTGCTGTGGGATTAAACAAAAACCCTTTTTAGGAAAGACGGGGGGGTCTCCCCCTGTCCTTATCAATGTTGGAGAAATTGCAATATAAAAGAGTGTTGTCTTTCTGTTACTGCTCTCTCCCTCCTTGACTCCATTCACTCTCACTTTCTGCACACTTTTTTTGCATTCAAAATTTAATGTTTCAGCAGTATTTTTGAGTATAGAGCATACATGCCATATGCAAAAATTATACAAATTCTATGGCATCAGAGCAATCACACTGGATCTGATCAGAGGTATCATACACTTCCCCATAGATCTGCTATTACTACTCCTGTACTGTTAGGTATAGAATCATAGAATGGCTTGGGTTGGAAGGGACCTCAGAGATCATCTAGTTCCAACCTCCCTGCTGTGGACAGGGTTGCCAACCACTAGCTCACTAGATCAAACTGCCCAGGAACCCATCCAGCCTGGTATGGTGGGCTCTGACTCACCGCAGGCATATGCTTAACTTTCCTTGTGTGAGAAGATGAACGCGTGCCTTTGTTTTTGTCTACAGAGACAACTGAGGTAGCCAGGAAATGCAAACCTAATTCAGCAAACAAAATCTCATCTTCCTGTTCCAGATACTGTCCAAAAGATTTGCTTTACGAGATCTAAAGAAACTGGTTGTTTAGAATAAGTAAAATGGGCAAGAAAGTTCTTTTGGTTTCTCTGCATTTAAGGGCACTTGCATTTTCTTTATACTCAGGGACATTAACTGCATACCTTTCCTTACCCCTGTGCTCAATGTACCTTTCACTGCCTGTAGAATTTTGTGAATCTCAATGGGAAAAAGAGCTATTGCACATTTTCAGTGAATGAGAAACGGTATTATTGCTGACAAAACGTTAAGCACATTGCGAAATGGTGACATAAAGCCCAGAGGAATGATTGCTTATTTTCTTTTTGATTCTGGGTAAGTTTCAGCTCCCAGGGAACTGAAAATATCTCTAAATTTTATGAAACCTGCTACATACTTCATATACTGTATTGACTTCCATGCTCATGGGAGGTCAAGAAGAGGAAGAAGTGAGATGCGTCACTGTTACAGCACAGATCCTGCTGCACCCTCCTCCACAGTGCTATCTGTATCAGGGATCACCTCTGCTAGTCATCTGAGACAAGAAACACTTGTTCCACAGATGCTGCATTAAACGTGCATTCTCAAGACCCTCAGATTTAATCCCTCTTGACATGACACAAATTTAGGCACACCAGGAATTAGGGCTGAAACAAATCTCCTGGGTAATAGGAAGTGTGCTTCTGCAAGACCATGAGAGAACGGAATAAAAAAGACATTTGAGGAGACAGCAGAGAGAAATTTCTCCCTAAGAGGACCCACAATTCTGCGTTTGGACACACCACATCATCCACTCCAGGCTACATACTTGGGAGAACATTGTCCAACTAGGGTTAAAGGCTGGAAATCTGGCAAACGCTCTGAGCATCTATCACTGCTGCCTACCTGCAAACAGTGCCAGCAGGATGCCAGCAGAGGGAACAACAGGATCTGATTCATTACTGCACCTCTCAGTTTTATCTTGCTGTTAACTACTTGGCTTGGAGATTTTTTTTTTATTGCAGGAAGGGCTATGTCACACCAACCCCAACACACTTCATCCATGCTGCACACACATTGCTATAGTCTGCTTTCTTTAACTTTAAGGAATGGCAATGTGCTACCATTCGTGCTATGATTTTGCTCTATATCTGGATTTTGAACTACTATCATGCACGTCTGATCTTGCATCAGCTACCCACTGTGGCCCTTCTGAGACTCTTTTAGCTTCCTCTGATGCCCCTACTCCTTTCTAATAAGTCAAATGATAAGGTCACTTCATTATCCCTATGTCTTGGCTGCATCCATCTCTGAAGGCAAATTTGGAGCCTGGGTGGTATCAGAGAGAAGGTGTGAAAGGCCTGGGAATGGGTTGCCACCTTCATCCGCTTTGATTCACTTCTGGACTTGTAACAAAACTCGATTAAGGCAACCAGCATGGCTAGTCCGAGCCCACCGATGAGGATATAGAAAACCCCCGCCACATTGCTGAGACTCAGAGCGCTTGTCTTGTCCTGGAAGAGAAAGGAGAAGGGAGGGAGGGGAGGGCATGTGGGAAGGAGAACAACAAAATTAATATGAGATTGTTCTGGTAGAGATGCTGCACAATATAGCAATGTTGGCATTACATCACCTCCCTCTTTTAATGAACATGTGACATTTCTAAGAGCGTTTTCAATTTTTAATTTGGTGTCTAGTAAATCTAATGTTTCCCTCACACAAACAAATAAATATTTTTTCAGCAGTGTGACTCTTTGTAAAGGTTTGGGATCACTGTTTTTCAATCATCTAACTTGAATGCTGATTTACCCAAAATGTCTTGTTTAAATTATTGATTAAAGGAGAAAAAAAGTTCTCTGCCTGTGTGACATTTGCTTGTCCCTGATGTCTCGCCTGAAATAACCCGTTCTCTTGGAAATGCTCATTCCTTCATTCCTAGATTGTTTCCCCCGCAAATTCTGTTGCTGAGCAACACATCAAAATGGCTGGGTTTTCTTTTTTTTTTTTTTAACTCCTTTCCTCTCCAATATTGAGGTTGATGTGACACCTGAGCTGTCCTCATAAACGTGTTTCATTTCTATGTAATAAGACAGTTATTTCATATGCAGTCAAGAGCCGCTGATGCATGTCTAAGACAATTATTTGGCTTACAATAAATAGGGCTATTAATGGACCGCTACTCACAGCCAGCATCTACGTTCTGACTTTACAATGCCTAATGAATGGTCACAGCTCTCTGGGGAAGAGGTGAGTCTAAGAACGCCTCATTTCATTGGCAGGGAAACTGAGTCCCTGCATCCAACCCCGATGTTGCTCTGTGCCACTCTCCGAGCTCTGTCCTCCATGCTGACCAGGTGGATTTGGGGCATTGGGATCATTCTGGGCAGCGGTAGCACTCAAGACTTGGCTCAGCTCCATGTCCCAGCCTCTTGTTTCTAGGTCAGGCCTTCTCTTGTAGTCCACCAGGTTGAGGTGTCGTGCTCCATGCTCATTGTTGCTCTGCAATATTGATTCGATATCCATTTGCCAGGTTGTACAGCTTCCCCAGGGCAGGCCCATCAGGTCAGTGCCAACCAGCTGGAGTGTCCAAGGTTTGACCAGTGTTGACAGCCCCACTCACTGGATGAGGGATGAAAACTGCAGAAAGCTCGTTTGAGATGCAGCCACACAGATAAGGAATAATATTTCTGCACTGTAGGCATGCCTGTGGTTGGGAATGAAGCCTTGGTGCAGTTCTTGGTGTTCCCTGCTACTCTGGGACACATGGACGGGTGGGTGGCACAGCTTGTTCCTTGCCCTTCTAGGACAGTAGATTCACTCACTTTCCTTGTTAGGTTTTACAATAAGTAACCCACACTTTTTGGGAAGGACAATTCATTGGGAAGCAGAAATCTATACTGGAGCAATGTCAGAAATGTCCAAAATCAGACACCAATGTGAACATGGAGGGCTTTGAGTCAAGAGCAGTCTGTCAGGCACCAGCACTTTTTTTCAGACTAGTACATTTTGCAGAAGGGTTCTGTCTTTTGGAGAATTAGGATCAGCTGGCAAAAAGGTTAACCTACAAAGCACGAAAACATTTCAGTTTTCAAAAACAAAAAATTGCCTTAGCGGAATAGAACTTAATTTCTCAGGATTTTCTTTTTTTTTCTTTTTTTTTTTTTTTTTTTTTTTTTTTTTTTTTT
>VXAV01009342.1:695384-699810 GCA_013399715.1 Alectura lathami | reverse complement strand
TTTTTTTTTAATATATAGGCAGGAAAGAGGGTTCCAGTCAAGAATGATAAAGTATTATACTGCCTCTCCTTCATCTTATCACTCTGCCCATTCAGAGCTGCAGAGCCTTCTGCACAGCTGGTGCCATTGATTCTAGTTCCATGGGGAAAAACTTTCCATTCTGAGCCCTCTGCTGAAGGACGTGAAGGTTTGGTTAGGGGTCACCACACAGAGCTTTGATCACTGTAAAATCTGTATAAGTCACCTCATTTTCCATGCTTCACTGATTGATATCGCTGTCAAGAGATTCACCACTGTCACCATGCACAGTGCCAGACGCGACGGTCTGTGCTGGTGGACAGCTTTGCTTCCTCTCTTGTGTAACTCTCACATGCTGGTCAGTTTGTAATCTTGTCAGTGCTTCCTGTGTGCTCTCTTTAATAAGAGATTTCTGCAAATCTCCTCTTAGTTTCTGCAGCTTCCATATCTGAAGGATAATATACCTGGTGCTTTATAATCTGCCTTCATGCATTTTTTTTTTCTCCCAGGCTTGACTGTACCTTTGTTCAGCTATCTCTTTGCAGATTACTGGGAAACACACTTAAGCACAAAAAAAAAAAAAAAAAAAAAAGGGAGATTTTTTAGCAAAGATTTAGAAAAGCAGAGCAATTACTCTGAGAAAACTGGGTTACAACACGTCATGTACTCTGCCTCTTCAAAGTCAGTCTGAAGGGGCTGCACCAGTTTTAGGGAGGGAAAAAGCCACTGGAGGTGGGCTGCCCTCCTTGACATCTTAATCTTTAAGCCTGGCTCCTTAATGAAGAGTGGCTGATCAGCACGTGTCTGGGGGGAAGGATGGGGACAGGGAAGGAGGTAGACCTGCCTGCTGTCTGCTTTAATAATAATTTTCAGCCCATACTTTCAGCTTGATTTGATAGACGGGTGGAGATTTCCAAGATATGAAGGATCTTCAAGCTTTCTGAAAAAGCTGTAGAGAAGAGAAAACCTAATAATGTTCCCACTCAGAAAGAATGTATCGACACAACTAGGCACCAGGGACTCCACATGGGTCTGTGACTTGCAGCCACAAATCCTTGGAAAACCAGGCTTCATGGGAATACATGAGTTTGAAGTTTTGCTAGCTACCATGTTCTTGTAACTCAGCCTCCAGTTTGGAGGTCATGGTCCTACAGAGAACCTTCTCAGCCAGATGCAAGGGCAGAGAGCTCTGGCAACCAGGAAAGGCTGCTGGTTCTTCATGTCCATTTCCTTACTTATGCCAGCACGAAGCTGATTGGTAAGTGAGAGGAGATGATCCAAAGCACCAGTATTCCACACAACAAATCTTAGACCTGCAGTAGCTCCCACCAAGGCTGGGAAGTGAAATTGCTTCAGTGGTATTGCTCGACTTTTTGTTCATCCTCTCTGTTTCCTGTTTGCTTCCTCTCCTCTGCCAGCAGGACACACGGAGGGGTTCTCTGGGTGTGAGCAGCATCTTGTCGCTTCCTGCAGCTGCAGGACCAGATGCACATGAAGCGTAGAAGACAGTGCACACCACACCGAGGCTCAGTCTGTTGTTTTGTGCCTACTCCTGCCCTAACAACATTCCTAATTACCAGGTCCCAAATGATGCTAACAGCCTGAGAGGACCCTCTCTCCTCGCTGCTTGGGCTCTGACACCAGATGCTCTCCCGTGAAACTGCCCATCACCAACCAGCTTGTCAGTGGGAGTGTGAAAATGTCACCGCTCCTCTCCTGCACGGCAAAGCACTGCTGTGGGGGGTGAGATTGGCAGGTGAAAAGAGAAGAAAAACCCAGCTTTCGGAAAGCCGGCCTTGTTGCCACAGCAACCAGGCACCTTCCCGTCTGTTCCTCTCCAACGTGGCACCATGTCTTGTTTGCAATTATTTATCTTCCTTGGCTGAAAGGCATGAAGGCCAAATTTCCCCCGTTTCACACTGGGGATGCTCCCTTCTTTTACTCTGCAACACTAGAGCCCATCAGCAGCACCTTGAGCTGCTGTGGTCTGCACAGAAGAGCTAGTGAGCATTTACACCAAGTGCTGGGCCACCTTCACTGGGGCAAGACCTAAGCTCAGCGATGAAGGACACAGCACTGGCCATCAACCAGTGCCACCTCGATTCTGTAGGGACAAGGTATGAGCACATGCATGGCCAGTCATGGGGTGAGATTGCTCAACATGAAAAGACATACTTGGTGTGTGAACAAACCAATTCCCTGTATAGCAGGGCAAGGCAGTAGCAGGGTTTGATCCCTATTGATTTTTTAACAAAAGTCCAATTTTTCAAGCTGGAGGAGTAGGAGATCCCTGTGGCTTTGATGAAGGCCCTTTTCATGTGAGAAGCTGTGTGGCTGCCCCTGCAAGCAGGTTGCATCTTGCCATCCTGATCTGGAAAAAATCCTCCTTTCTCCCATTGCCTTACAAAAGACCCAAGAAAGAGGAGAATCACATGCACCAGCCCTGATATTTTGTGTACACCTTGTCATTACCCTCTAACAACTCAAGACATCCCTCTCAAGCCCACAGCACATTTTTCAACCTGCGATAAAAGCTGTCCATTCTGTGGTTCTTGTCAAAATTAGTCTTTTTAGGGAACTGCCTAGTTACAGGGTGTCTCTTTCTCCTCTGGGCTTCCTTCTGCTGTGGCAGGTAGAGGAGGAGCAGCAGGAAGGCTGGCAGACAGGACCAAGAGCTGATGGTTGGTTTCTAGCTATGTGAAGGACTCGAGGTGTGTGCAGGGAGAAGCCTCCGGCCTGTGGGAAGGGATGGGTGCCATGGGTTTACTGCAGGGAGAGGAGCTGCCTGGTGCAAGGCACTGCCTGGGATTTCTCATGGTCTGGCAATGAACTTGGGGGCTGTGGTGGTCCTAGATGACCACTGAGCACGGCTGCTTCATGCTGCTTGCAATGGGACATCAAATCCAAGCTTCATTGTAGCAGGAGTGCTTGTCTCTGGAGTTTTAATGTATCTGCTGTTTCTTTACAGGGATTTCTCTGCATAAACACCAGGTGGACAGTGCACAGCTAAACTATCAGACTAAAAAAATAGGATGCACTGCAGTCAACGACCGGCACGGAACACGATTTGGGGCCAACAAACATAAACTTGGGAAACATCAAAGATTTGACTTGGCTCTTGCTAATCACCTTAGATACAAACCTTCCATCCAGCTAGCCCTCACCCTCTTCATTACATTCATTTATCCTTCTGAGGAGCAAAAATGGATCAAAGCCAGGCAAGTGATGTAGGTATATTTGCCTGGCTGCATTCATGAGAACAAGTGAGCAATGCCATTACTTGGTTATCCTGTAGGAGGAAGAGGGCTCTGTTGATTTTGCTGTTGATTTCTCTTACTGTTTTTTTCACTGCTGCTGCAGTCACTGTGTGGATGCTGAGCAAGAAGCAGATGTGGCCCTTTTGTCTAACAGCAGAGATTCATCACTGCGATCTTCCACTCCCATTAAAAGCTTGAATGGTTTCAAGTCTTGCGCCTATTCGTTTCACACATGGAGTTTCAAGCAGCTCTCATGATTTTATGATCCAATCTCATTTATTCACACGTGATTCACATGTGTGTGTTTTTCAAGCACATGTAAATGACATGTGAGCAATATTGAAGTCATATGATCCACATAAACCCATGTGTCCCAAACCTTCTGTTTCTGTCCCTATTGGTTATCCTGTTGTNCTTCCTTTTTTTTTTTTTTTTTTTTTTTTCCACCAGAATAGTGATAAAGCACAGTACTGTAGGGCTATTGTTTTAAACTAAACTGATTTCATATCAATTTATTTATGGGCATTTTATCAGCTATGGAATTTCTCTAGCACTGATGCATGCAGGCTTGTGGTGAAGGTATTGCGGAAGCTGTGTTGTGGCTTCAGTTTCCCAGCAGAAGTAATTGCTTTTCATTCATATGGTGACAACTGCTCATTTGGTTACCTTACAAAATACATACACTGCTGACGTGTAAGTCAGATTTTCATCTGAGTGGGACCAATGCCATATTGTATAGCATGCCTGTGCTATAGGTTATTCTAGGATAAGTACAATGCTGCAGAGAAGAGTCTAATTTATTTTAAATAGCATCTGTCAGCCCGAAAATGCTTTACAATGCTGTAAAGCAGTTGGTGAGATTCAGACAATTAGGCCAGGTGGAAAAAAACTTGACAACCTACCATGACTGTTTGCAGAAATGTTCCCCTTTTTATGAAATTTGAATATCATTAATACTTAAAAATCCAACCCCTTCCATCTGGCTATGGAGATGGGCTGAACATAGAATGGAAAAAAATATTGCATTCGCTTTTCCAATTTCCATTTGGGAAACCCCATTGGCATTTGAGAGCAGAACCAATTCTGGGCAATTGCACAGACCTTGCTGCAGCTCTGGGGGAAGGTGTCAGGGCTGAGAATCAGCTTTTGTT
>VXAV01009342.1:680384-692884 GCA_013399715.1 Alectura lathami | reverse complement strand
CACATATTCCTCACTGATTTCAGCAGCAAACATCTGAGGGTGCAGCCTGACTTGAGAGGTGCAGCAGTGGCTGAACAGGCTCTGCACGTGACCACAGTTTGTTTCTGGATGCTGGGTATCAAGAGCAATGCTGGTGTAGACATTGCATAAAAAAAGGAAAAATGCTAAGAACAGTGAGACACAAACGTGAGAGGGCTTTATAAAGCATGGAGGAGATGGAGGGCTGAACCTCCATCAACAACAAATCTTGAATAACAATAAAACAGATCTTTAAAAAGGCCGAGGACTTTGCAGCTCCCATCTCAGACAGCTCATGCATATAGCACTCTGTACCACACTGAGAAATCCTCACCAAGGGGGCTGTTTTCTTACATTGCAATTCTCAAAAAGCCTGGCTGTGAGCAAGAGGGATTTGCTGACCTCCACGAGCCCGCGAGGCTCTGCCTGTTGGGATCCCATCCAAGCACTGAAGCCCTCACAAGGACTGGGAGCCTCCTTCAGGCAGAATCCAGCCTTCAAAAAGCAAAATCCAGAGGCAGTCAAACTCACTACCAGTCCAAGAGAAGGCAAAGGCGTATATTTGAATATTTTTCCCTTTTTATAATGTAACAGTACTGTGGTCAGAGTCCAACTTCAGATGCATTTAAAGCCAATGGAATCATGAGTGAATTTGACACTAAGTAAATCACAATTATTTCTATCTTCTAAAACAGAATACAGGTTAATTAGCCCTCTGATGTCTGAGCCATCTGCGAAAGATTAGTTAACTAATGAGCCAAAATATACTGCAGCTTCTGTGTGGGTACAAGTTGTTAACAAAGTAAATGCATTGCAGTTCCCCTGAACACAATATCAGCCACACGATTTTTGGGGCCATCTTCTAAGCAAGGTATGGTATCTTTTCTGAGGGACTTTATTTCATATAACTGTTGCTCTTCAGCTCATGGTAAGTACACAAATCTGGAAAGACTTAGAGGTCTGGGGTCTTGAAAAAAAGGTTATTTTTTCTAACAGGGAACATTGTGAGTTGGCCCTGTGGAAGCCAACTCCCATTCATATGGTTTCTAGGGAGCTTAGCTGTCAGGCTGGCTGCTCTGAAGAACTTGGTCTCCTAGATCTCCATCTCCAAAACCTCCCTATTCCTTGACTCCAGACTCACATGGGACTCCTTGAGTCTTTTTTCCTCTCTTTTGGATGACTTGCCTTTTTGCCCTCTTTTTGATCACCTGTCCAGCAGAGGAGAAGAGCTCCTGACAGGTAAATGGGTGGATTTTGCAGATGCATGACTATCTCATGTGAGACGAGATCACATGTTGGCGTTGGAAGGTGCAGCTTCTGCCCTCCCATCATTGCCCTTCTCAGCCACGCCTAACGCAAATGAACTGTAACATCTGGAAACCAAAAGATGTTCAAAGTCAGATTCCTAGAAGGAAACAAACTCTTCCAGCTGCCCAAGAAAACTAATGGATGGCCTACAAGGGATGTTTGCAACTGTGACAACTCATATAATTATTTCCAGTTTTTCAACCTTCTTTTTACACACCAGTGGCAATTTCTTGGCATTTTGTTCCCAAGTGGGAGCAAGAAAAGCAAAGATAAACTCCCATTTAGCATCTCTCTAGGATATTTCCTAATCAGCTGTACAAATCCAGGAATCCTGTATAACTACATAAGTGATAAATCACAGCTAAAATCAAAATGCAGCTCAGTTTCTAAAAAAACCACTCAATCGAAGACAGGCCTGGCTCACGTGTACCTCCAAACCTGGCTCAGAGCTTTTATTCTGTAGATGGATGTGAGTGAAGATGAAGCCTGAATAAGAGACATGCTGACCGTGCTATACAGACGCCTCATGAATGTCACCTTGCTAGGGCAGCCTCTCACGTGCAGGACCCCAAGGGGAAAACAGACACTACATGAAGACTGTATGGAACTATTAATATTAAAACAGTTAAAACAACAGAAACAAAACAAACATGATGGGACAAAAACTGACAGCAACGCTTCCAAAGAAACACCATAAAATGGAAAATCAAGCATTCTTCCTTCGCCGTTAGGCCCATAAGAAATTTGTTCTACATGCAGTTGGGATGAAAAGAGGAAACCAAATAAAACGTTAGGGAGTTTTGGAATCATGCCTAGCAGAGGGATGTTTGGAGCAGCAAAATTATTATGATTGATGCACTTTTCTTTCTTTTCTTTATTTCTCTCAGAATTATGATAAATGGCCCCTTCACATGCCAACAATTACAAGACAGGTAGGATGTTCCAGTTTGTTTGTTTTCATAATATCAAAATTAAGATACAAGATTGCTGTTTGAAAATAATCAGACCTGCATCCTAATTTCCATATTTGCAAGACAGAAAACAAACAATGGCAAAAGTGTGATGGAAAACATCTCAAAGCTGTGAGAATAAATCCACCTTCTTTGGAGGGCTCCAAGGCACTTCAGAGCCTGAACCATACTGGATGCAAGAATCACCTTCTGGACCACCTGCACTGCATTCATGAACTTCTGTGAAGATACCTTCAGCAACTGCTGATATGGGAAGTGCTGAACCCAATTTGATTTGGCTCAATAAATGTAGCCAAAATGCTTGGGCTTGATCCACTCCTGGTTGATATGGCTTTGAATCTTTGGGCTAGCCTTGGCTCAGGAGCCAAGATTGCAGATTCTGGTTGTGGTGCTGTGAGCAGTTGGCATGAAACACTTTGCAGGTGGCCAGCTCATGTCTGGAAGGAGTATGGCTGTGTGCAGTGCCCAAGCTCTGCTATTAACTCAAATCTGGAATGTGCGTTTTCCTTTTTAAAGGAAGGTTTCTGAAGATATTTCACATGACAGTTGGTTGGCAAAGGCATGTGAGAGTTGCAGGTCTGGGCTCAGAAATGCAGGGTTTGTGCCCTTTGGACTTGCTTTGAATTTGGCGCTTGCCAAAATCTGACTCAGTAATTCTGAATGAAAACGTGCACCTTTTGCAGGACTTTTTCAAAGCTGGCTTCCCACCCTTCCCAAGTAGCAATCCCTCTTAGGAAACACCACAATGTTTTCCCCATCAGAGCTCCCTCTGCAAGCATGGATCCAAGTCAGGGTAAAACCATTCTCTGCAAAGCTCTGCATTTCACATGGCACAGGATGAGCGCCCCGTCCAGATAATGCTCTGTGAAACCAATGGTTACACCACAGCAGCCCCCTGCCATCACCTAATACAGCAGACACATTCACAGCAAGTGGATCAGCCAAGATCCAGTTTCTAAACGCAGGGTTTTGTATGGTTAGATGCTCCCATTACTGCCCAATGGGAGCTGGACATTTTACTTCCCTGCACATAACACGGAGTTTTTTATCCCCTTCCCTCCACCTCCCCAACCTCCTTGCTCCAAGCTTGTATGATTAACATGGCAATGGAGACTGAACTGTGTGCATACACTACTTTGCTGGGTGGCTTGGCAAAAGAAAGCAAAGGTACTTACCTCAGTGCAGACCCCTTTGGCGTTGCAATGCCATAGCCTTTGGAGTCCAAGTTACCTCCCACCTTCATGGTGTCACAGGGCTTCCGCTGCTCGATGTACTCGTTCATGGTGGACTCCAAGAGGTAGGCATACTTCCCTTTTGACTTCCTCACCCGGATCATCCCCTCTTCTGTCGTCCTCACAAAAACGGAGGGTTCAGCTGACTTCATGTATGTCCACATCTTCTCAAACACTGCTATTTTGGATCGCTGCATAGGACAGCAGAAAGCCGACAGAAGTGTTAACATAGCTTTGGGTGCCAGCTGAGGTTTCCAGGTGTAACTGAACCCTTACCCACATACCAGATGGGCCAAGGAAGACAAACAAGGTAACGGGATGTTAACAAACCCCCAGCCACTTTCTGCAGCAGGGCCCTATCACCCTGCCACAGGAAGGGTAGGATATTTGTGTCTGGAAAGTTTACTGATGGCAAACCAAGCTGGAAGTCAGGAGATCTCTGTAGTATGGGGAAGCACGCTGATATTCCACAGTTCTATTTACAGTTGCAGAATATCACACATGCTGGAGACACTGCCGACCTTCTGAGCAGCAATGGGAAAACTGGATTTCTGAAGTCTAGGGACAGGCACAGCAGGTCCTAACATGGTAGGAAAAAGGAAGAGAATAAAACAGCCCTAGGCTAAAGACGAGAGAGCACATTCCTGGAAGACTTGCCAAACAAGGGGCTAAGTAAAATGTTTGCATCAACGTTTCCTTTTTACCCTAAAAAACTCTTTGGTGGAGCCAGCTTCCAGGGTCCCATAGGCAATTTCCGTCTGCTTGGCCAAATCCTCTGCGCTCTCGATGGGAGAAACCATCCTTTCCACTGTGAGGAAGGCAGCCAGGTTAGCTGTGTAGGAGGATATGATGATCAAGGTGAAGAACCACCAGACACCACCGACTATGCGGCCGGAGAGAGACCTGCACACAGAGGGGAGAGTCAGACGGGAGGGGGGTGAAGGTCCAAAATGTGCAGCTTGCTTTTGCAGGCCTGTCATTTACCCAGGTGTTCAGCTGAAGTCATGTTCTCCAGCTGCTTCCAGGGAAGCCAAAGGTCTGACTCAGTTCTTAATCTATATTTCAAGATGTCAATGTAATTAAAGAAAGAAAAAAAAAATTTCATAGTGAAAAAAAAATATTTTCAAGAAACAGAATGAATTTGCTTTGATCTTCAATTCCTTTCACTGAACATAATAACATTAATAATAAAACGTGGAGATGATGACCAGGAAGGTTTAGCTAGGCAGGACAATGCCTGTGAGAACAATAACTCTGGTGAGATTCATTTTATGGCATGTACCCACAGTGAGAAGGAGCACCAGCATGGAGCCAGACCACATACACAGACCAGTGGGGATCACCAGGTCAGTTCCTGCATCACATGAAGTTTGAAAAGCAAAACTCCACATTTTTCTAAAAGACATACTGAAGATCAGAGAGGAGCTACAGCCTTCACAAATAATTTGCCTACTAACATCATCTGTTTTGTACTCAGCAGAGGGCTAGACAAGATGTTCGTAATAATGCCTTAAATTCTAGGTATTTTACACTTGATGCAATCAGATAGCCAATTATCTGTAACCATTGGATAGCTATAGACATAACTGAAGAAAAAATTAGGTTATATTAAAATCTTTTCAAATCAGACTTAGGAGTAAAAGACATTGTTTAGAGTCATGTCACAATTCATGCTTTCTGCCTAAATTATTTATATACTCCTCTAAATGCAGAGTATCATCCCTGACAGCAGACAACTTACAATGCCGTTTTATAAAAACAAGCAGTCTGACTGGGGAGGACCTGCCCATGAGAAACACTTCATTTCTCTGTGGGAGACCTTGTCTTAGTGTTGCCTTTCTGCTAACCTGTGTCACTCCCCAGAAATACAGTTTATCAGGTGGCAATGGCGATTTCTCATTTCGGCTCAGGGCACTGGACCGGCTCATGTCAGCACATGCCATGCTGTGTCTGGGCCCGTGTGAAGCCTTGGGTCCAGCTGCTGTGATTCACTGGGAATTAACACAACTTGACAGACAAATGAGCATGCTCCATTGCTCCAGTGAGAAAAAAATCCCCTACTGCTAATCACTGAAATTAGAACTGGAAAGAGACTAAACCCCCAGATTCCACTAGCTTTGAGACTCACCCAGACCACACACTTCTAGTTTGTCCAGTCTGGTTTTAAATGCTTCCTGTGTGACAAAAGCTGCTCCCTCAGACATCAGGTAATCTCTCCACTTAGAGCAACCCACCCTGAAACCTTGTTAGTCAAAACTCCTTGAGATCACTTCCTAGCAGAAAGCAGACATCAGCTCCCACACTCGCACTCACAGCACAGAGGGCAGAGAGGAAAGCACTCACTCCCTTACGTGGAAATAAAATTCTTCCCACCACACAATCTGTCATCCCTACACTCCTGGAGACTGATCACAGCAGCTTTCACCCACAGCAGAGAGAGGAAACTACAGGAAGCACAACTGCCCCAGACTGCAGCGACAGAAAGGACAAGGGGTTTATTTCAGAGAGATCTGACTGAAAGACTTCTCCTGTGGTTAGAATTAGGTTGGGGTTTCATCTTCTGGAGAAGAGCCTCCGCCCTCTTCTCTGCTTACTTCTTCCTTGGGCATTTCTGAGACCAGGCAGCAAAGTCCATCTCCATAAACCCAAGCTCAGTGAATCCTTTCAGGATCCAACTTTACAGCTCTCTCCAGAAAATCTGCAGGACCCATCTCCAAGGTGAGACCCATGGAGATGAACAAGGACCTTCAGGTATGATTCACCCCATCTATCTCAGGTGGAGAGGAGGTCCCTCTGGACACCTCCCTCTCTATTCAGCTTTGAAGGAACCGGGATCACTAAGCTGGACAATTGGCAAATTTTCAAGGGGCTGAAGTTAGCTGAGGTAAATGTCACCACCGCGCTTACCATCTGTGGAGAGCACCCAGAGCGCAGGGCTGAGAGCGCAAGCATATCCACGTGGCCTTTCATATTTGGAGAGGAAGGCAGCTACAGATTCAGCTCACATGTCTTCAGAGTGATGGGGAGGAGGAAAAAAATACCTGTCTCTAATTAGTCTGGATGATGTGTGCTTAGGGAAGGAAGTGCTCAGAAGAGGCACAGAGGCATTAAACAAAAGTAACCGGATAATGTCAAATACAACAATCTCTGCTGATGAAGGCCATTTTGAGCTGGAAAAATCCATTTGCATGGCAAATAATCACATTCATCTCCAGCTGCAAATTATACAGCCTTTCCTTCCTGACGAAGCTGGGATATTTCTGTGGCTTGTTTCAATCCCTTCAGCGGCAGACAGACGGATTCCTGCCTCTAGACCCTCGGCATCCTAGCAGTATTCATTACCAGCTTATCCCACGGGGGCTGCCTGCTGTCAGCTGCAGATGGCTTATGCTTCCCAGCTCTGCACCTGGCATTGACAGCATGAAAAAGTAACTATAGAGTATTCAGATGGGGAGGTGACAAGAAGACCTGGGGAAACAGGGAGAGGGGATAGTATTTTCTTTCCCATGGGAGCAAGCCATGGCAGGATGCATGTCCGTATCGTGCACTGGTCTCATTTGGGCTGTGTCTGCTTCTCGTGCTGGTCATTACTCCTCATTAAACGAGACGCTGTGAGTAGGTGAGTGCTCAGCCTCACAGACAGAGGAGGAAAGAAGAGGAAATAAACAGCTTGCAGAGACTGCCAGCATGGCTAGGGCTTCATGTGCATAATTCTGTGTTGCAGACACTGCTAATGGGCAATGTTTGCCCTCGTTGCTAGACTGACTTTGAGCTAGAAACTGTGAATCTAAACTGCTGTAAACACGCAGCAGAGAAATCACTTAGCATACGGGCTCTTCAGGACATCGTCCTTTCACTCTGTGGCTGTGCAGCATCTAACATATGGGGGCTCTGGCTGCTGGGGGAGTCTCCTGGAAGCCAGTGCAGTACAGGAAGAAATATAACAACAGTCATGATGCACAAACAGATGTGATCCCACGCCACATCCCAATGGCTTGATAGCAGTGAACACAGGTTAAACAGGACAAACTGGATTTTTCTGGATAACTACATTGCCAATCCAGATTCTAAGCCAATGCCCACTACTGCTTACCAAAAGTAAGTGGTTGGAAAGACAGTCATTGCAATCTTGTTCTGTTACTTCTGTAGATCAAGTGGGAGAGCAGTGGTGGTACCATCCTGGGACACATTTGAAAAAGTGCCTTTGTAATTTAGGAGATAAGGTTCCATTTCTAGAAGTGACTTCACTTCTTGGGAGCTAAAACTCTGGTCAAAGTCCAGTGGGATTTAGAGTTATGTTTATGCTCTAGTAAGGGCAGTGACAGTGATGTAGATATACATTGTACTTTTAAGTCACTTTGAAGGTTTGAAAATCTCACTCCACAACTAGGAAATAGAAAATGACCTTCCACAGTAACAAATGTTCTGCAGCTCGAGCTGTATCAAAGTTAATTCTCTTCACTAATGGGCAGTATGGGGTTTACACCCTCTTGCACTGAGAATTTACATATCCCTGTGCCTGTCCAAGTGTAACACAGAGGCAATCAGCACTCTGCCATGTGGGAACAAGTTAGTGCCTGCAGAGCTAAGGTGAGACAGAACAAACTGGTTAGTATTTTAAAGATATGCCATCGCTCCGATGTATAAATTTGTCTATTTGACCTCTGGATTTATTCAAGTTCATTACCATAGGAATACCTGCAAAAGCAGTGTCTGAAAAAATCAGAATAAAATAAGTAAGGATAACAGTGATAAGAGGCTTTAACGACTGGCTAATTCTGGAATGTGGAAAGCCATTAAATAGCTAGATAGACTAGGCTGTACAATTTTCAACCTATATAACTCCTTCTGCACCCACAGTCTTTTTTCCTACACAGTCTGAATTAAGACCTCTTGGTTTCTTCTCCTAGCTTCTGTGCTGGCTAAAATCACATCCCCCCTCCTCTCCCAGAACTGTTGGGGTTCTGCCTGCCCCTCACAGAATAGCAGCAAGAATGGGGTACTCTTTTCCAAGAGTACTCTTGCAGAAGTAGGTGGTAAATATTCTTCTCTCGTTATCCGCGGTGCACATTCTACTTAAAATTATAGGTGGTTGGCAGCCAGAAATTCAGTGTTGTAGAAAATTCTGAAATTGTAAATTGAATCTTAATATTCTCAATTAGAATGAAAAGATAATGTTTGCAAATGCCCTCTAAAAGAAGCTTTCTGAAAATGGTTGGTTTGGGTCATTCCAAGCTTTGTGTTTTTCTATGACTTAAGGTTTCATTTCTGAAAGGCATAATTTTGACACAGTAAACAATTTTGTTTGTGCCTTCTCATTACAAACACTCTTCTATCAGCTTTTATAAAGCATTAAACTCTTACCTATCACACATATCATTTAAAAGATAGTTCTGGAATGTATTATTTTATATCTGTCTAATGGAAAAACAGGAAATGATGAAACTGAAATTAATCATTTTGATTTTCTCACTTAGGCAATGTATTTTTTTTTTTTTTCACTTCTTGCTAAAGCAACTGCCTTTTGCAGGTAGAAAGCAGAAAAGAACTGTAAGTTCCCTTTGTTCCCATGCAGTGATTTTTTTTCATGTTCTAGCTTTAGCATTGATGGATTCTTCACAGAAAAGAAAAAAATCATGCAGCTATAATCTTTATTTCTTAAACAAAATACAATCCTTGATCAAACAATTTGCTCTTTGATCTTATCCTTTGCAGAAGGTAGAAAAAAACAACAGGAGTTTGCCTCTGCTTTGCCATCTTACTAGAAGAAGGAAGCATCATGTATCTTTTACAAAAAACATTAATACTATAATCAAAAAATAAATGAAGTAAATGTCATTGGAAAACTGTTCAAGCAACATCTTGGTTCTCTTCCACTTCTTCCCTCCCCTTAACCAAATCCGTTTCTTATGGAGAACTACACCTAAACTGACAGCGTTTTAATTAGAAACACAAAGCTGGGCTTCTAAAGCCATGGTTGCCTTGGGAGGATTTCCCAGATTTGCTGTTAAATTCTGTTCTAATAAAGGCTCACTTAGTCAACTGACATATTTGTCATGGAATGAATTTATGCAAAACTATGGAAAGAAAAGCACTTGTACACTTATTCTGCTGATTGCAGGTCAAATCCATTTCTGGTCTTCTACCCACACGGATAGTCTGATCTCTGACACTATTCACTAATTTGATACTGACAGCAGATAATTTTATGGGTCTATCTGAAGGCTGACTTGATAGTGGATTAGTTGCAAATATTTAGCTCCCGTTCTGCTCTTAATAATTTTGAGCATTAAGCTTCGTCAATGCAAATGAGCTTAGCTTTTGCTGAGTGTCACAGACCACCTAGAATGATTGGTCTCACCATTTTATCTCCGACCCTGACATGAACCCTGGGTTTACTTGAAAAGTCTGCGAACAGCCATGTCCAAAGGAACAAACTAACTGTGGGGATGTGGAGCTGGGAACAGCTCTGGGTGCATCCATCACACACATGTGCAAAGCTCTTATTCTCTTCTGCTCTGTTGTGCTACAGAGTTTTGAACGAGCTACCCAACAGCTTTTGAACAAACAGTTTGTCATGAAATCAGATTATCCTGCACGTTTCCCTGTCTGTGCTGTATTATTAATTTTCCTGACCTCGTTAGTTGACATTTACTCATTACTGAGTCCTACCTCCTGGTGTAAGAGTCTGGGGTCCTGAATGCAGAGCTGGGCTTTAGCACCGAGTATCCAGAGAGCCCTTACAAAGGCAGAAGTGGGAGTGTTTTCTACTGACATTCTCGTTTACCTCTCCCAGTGGTACAAACCAAGTATTCTTTCCTCAGCTCACCTCACAACTTCTCTGCAGAGGTAACAGCTGAAAAATTTAATTCTCTGTGGGTAAGGTTAACCAGTGAAAGAGGGTAAGACACGTCACCCTCCTGTTTCTCTTTTTCCAATTTCTGTTCCCAAAAAATAAAAATANAAAATAAAAAAAAAAAAAAAAAAAAGAAAAAAACTTGAAAGCTGCTTAGTTTTTCTGTGTGGGCTGGAGGTCTGCCCTCATGCTTTCAGGCAAACCATGCCAACTCATCTGACCCCCAAAGTCAACACACTTTAAGGAGGCAATGGGGATTGCATGATCTCAGCAGAAGCCATTTTACAAAGGGGCCTTAGGGTCACTTGCTGGGTAAATACTGCAATGACTGAACATATTTTCTGCAAAAACACTGAATATTCCACATATCTATATGAGGGTTTAATTATAAGTCACAGCTTATTTACTGTTTCTCTCCATCTAATCTAATGGCCTTGGACATCAGTGTATGGTCCCTCTCCTACTGTTCCATCTCTTCTTTTGCATAATATGTTGTCATTTTTTTTCTTCAATTTCCATCTAATGGGCAAAACCTCTTTGTAAAATGAGTCTTCTTGCTTGGACAGAAATTCATCTTGGCACT
Source organism: Alectura lathami (assembly GCA_013399715.1). NCBI lineage: Eukaryota > Metazoa > Chordata > Aves > Galliformes > Megapodiidae > Alectura > Alectura lathami. Next base: position 681,916 of record VXAV01009342.1, on the reverse strand, counting down.
TGTGGTTCTCCTGCCACTGGAGCTTGGCTAGCTGCAGTGTTAAGTGTCAGCATGACTACACGGAGCAGCTATGTGCTGTTTTCAACACATCCACTTAGCATTTTGACAGGCAAGAGGTACCTAAGGGCCTAAGCAGAGCAGTAGCAGCCAAGAGCTGTTCTATTGTTCCTTGGGAAGCCCTGACACTTTATGGGATCCAGGGTAGTTTGCTTCATGTCTCTAACTGGTTTCCCAGTTGTGGGAGAAGAAAATGAATCACATTTATGATCTTCACCTGGATAGGTGGCCTGAAGCATTGGCCACCAGGTAGAATTTGGCTCCAGTGTTCTTCTGTGCCCATTTTCCCCTCCTGAAATGCTCGATCCCAGCATGCAGAGGCAGAATCAAGTGGACTTAGCTAAGCAGGAGGTAATTTACTGGCTCCTTAGCAGTCTGCAGCCTGCTGACACACAACCAACGACTCAACTAGCAAAGTGTGGTATTGGAAGTTCTTGATGCCATGCAAGCATGGACTGAAATGGGCAACCAGCCTCCCTAGACTTCAGCAGAATCCATGTACCATACGTGCTATGAAAACACTCCCACAGAGCAGAACTGCAGAACTGAGCTATGTCCTTCACTTGAAGGAGTCACCATCCCCAGCAGTCAGAGCTAGCTGCTGAGTTGAGATACTTATCCCTAAAACTACAGGATAATACACCCAACCCTCCAAGAAGACTGCTAACAATATAGAAAAGAAAGGGCTTGAATAGAGGGATGAGGTTAAATAATGAGAAAAAAGTAAGAGTTTTGTTGAAAGCAGAACAAATAGACACAAAGAAATACATTGAAATCCTTTTAAATATTCCTCAGCGTATGCCTCTCCATGCTGAGAACCGGGGTAGTTTAAGGGATGAATGTTAAGGCGGATACTTGCTGGGAAACACATAGTCACTTCGGGCTGCTTGGCAGCTCTGGTGAAAGGCAAAGTCATCCCAGTTTTGCAGTTTTGCCAGCTTTTGCTACAAGGAGAAAGCAACTTTCGTCATGCCTTTGAGCAAAAATTTCACTGTAAAAAAGGCTGTTCACGTATTTTTCTCACTTTGGTGACATTTGTTAGCTTTGCTGAGAAACATTCACAAGGTGATGAGCATAAAATTTTGTCAGAAGCACCTGCTGGAGTGCCCCAGGAGATTCATTACTAAGGAACTTCCTCAACCTCAGGTGGCCCTGAATTTAACAGCACTCATACTTCTTTTCAAAGAATGGCCAATTGTGCCCATGTCCTTTGCTGTGTTTCTAGATATCATATAAGCTCTCTCTCAGCTCCTTCTGCAAAGTCTGCTTGAGAAAAAGGCCCTCTCCTTTCCTTCTTTGCTTCTTTCTTTCTTTTCCCCCAAAGATTTAATATATTTCAGGTTATATTTTACCAGTTCTATGTTTTTCCAGGACCTTTCTTTAGCCATATAGTTTATACTCTGAGTTTAGAGCTCTGTTCCTGATATTTCTGGTCAGTGTTACAATAGCTTAGTTCAGACCTCTCCAAAGATGCC
>VXAV01009342.1:653426-680355 GCA_013399715.1 Alectura lathami | reverse complement strand
ATGTTCGCCCTCTCCAAAGATTGCTTTTTTTTTTTTTTTTTTTTTTTCTTTCCCCTCTCTTTCACTCAGATTTCCCAATCTGAGAAGAGGCAGACCTTTTCTGTTGGAGAGAGTATTTTCTGCAGTGGAAGTTTTCACTTTGAGCAATATTCCCAAATTTTCCCTTCCTCATCCCTTCATTTTAGATTTAAAATGGGATACCTCACCAAGATGGTAGGTGGGAAATTTTCTCAATATTTAATTTTGTGACTTTCTTTTTTCTATAGGGTAGAAGTGGTAGGGAATGAGTCTGGTCTCTCTTCCCAGTCAGCGCCTTTTAGAAGAGCTTTATGTGCACAGAAATGATGGTCTCTTAATGTTCAAACACCCAGACTGTGAAGGGGAAACATGCTCGATGTTTCTGCTGGCCGTATTTTACCTGCCAACATCCATTTGGTGATTTTTTTCAAAGGCTTTGGAAGCACTGCTGAGATGAAAAACTGCTCCCTGCCTCTGTCTGCCTCTCTGCTGCCTGAGATCTTGCTTCATATTGAGAACTTCGAAAAATAAGAGGAGAAAATTCCTCCTAGTGGAGAGCATCCCACATGCTTTCCTCCTGCAGCTGGGCCCTTTTGAACCTCTCCCCATGTCTCACATGCATCCACAGTGTGCAGACATCTATTCTTGCTGCTTTTCCCTTTCACCATATGAAGGCTCCTCTTCTCTCCTCTTCCTCTCTCTGTTCACACATTTGCCTCCTATTACATCTCAGACTTCACTGGGAGAATTCATTAGTATATAGAACATGCTTTGAGGTTGTCCAAATAATGGTGATGTTACACTTTTTCACTCCTATGGGCTCTTTTATCTGAAGATCAAAGTAGTTAGTTATCATTACCATGCCTGGATTATTGCTGCTTAGCCTTTGCATCTAAGGGTAAGAAGCGGCTCTTCTGGGTAGGCATTAATGAGTATTACAGGGTGGTTTTATTAAACTGATGGAATGCCTTAAAGTGTGTTAACATTTACAGAAAGGGTTGCATCATGAGCTGTACGCCCTCTGCTACCATCTGATGGTTTGAGGTGGGTGACCCCTAGCTGGCCTCTCAGATAAGTCCTGCTGAGCAGTCCCTGTGGGACATTTACTGCCTCATCCCTCTGAACAGTGCAATCTCATCTCAAGATCTTGATCTATCTCAGTGCATTCATTGGTCCCTAGAGAAGACAAAGCAATTCAGGCTTCTTCCAAGCATGACAGTCATGAAAATGCGCGCTGGACCAAAACAAACTCAAAATGCCCTGGTGAGACATTTCCCTTCGAATGAAACAGAGGAAATAACAGAATGAAGGAAAGCTCAGGGACAAGTTGGGGGGACTCTGTGTAACCTTGCTTGCTCCACACAGCCCAGACCTCAGCACCAGGAAGAAGACCTTCTGAGAAGAAACTTCACCGATAGAGAGAAAAGTAGCAGCTTTCACAGAGGAACGTTTTTGTATTTTTCTTAATATTTAAAGTGCCTATGTGCCCAAACAGTTTGAGAACCCATAGACTGTGTTGTTCCCCATCTGTTTGCATGTGGGTAAATTTTCAGAACATGCCTGTTTGCTCTAAACTCTTCCCATCTTTAAAATCCACATTCATCCTGGCAGGGACCCCTGCTCAAAATCCTATTGTCCCCTCCTGAGAACATCTGTTCAACATCTGAGCAAAAAGTATTGTAAAGAATGACCATCCACATCAACTCCACGTGGCTTTGATCAGACCTTACTTAGCCTTCCTACTTCTATTTTTTTCATCTGGAAATTGCTTTTTCCAATTACTCAGCTTCATCAGGCACTTCACAATGAACAAAATAGCACCTTTTTTGTACTTCTGTAAATTTGTCTTTGCTTGCTGATTGCTTTGGAATGATAAAATGAACGTGGCTCCTGAATGTACATACACATTCCTGAACTTATTGTAAAAAGGGGGTGTGGTGCTTCCCCAGTTACCTGGATAGGTTATGGGTACAAAAAATGGGACAAAACCAGAAGAGGTACAAAAATCCCAAACTTCAGTGGAATAAGGTAACTATTCTGAGCCTCTCAGTTGAAGGCCATGAGCTTTTGGCCAGCTCTGGGGAATTAAACCTGCAAAGAGCAGCTGTAGATGCTCCGTGTGTCATGAGCCAGAACAATTCCGATTGAGGAGCTCAATGATCATTCAACTGTGTATCCAGACAGTGTGCAGATGATATCTTAGTGCTGATAAAAGTGATGTACAGCATATGGATGAGTTACTTAAACAGGGCTTCCCTGTGAAAACACACTCAGGGCTTCCCATCGTAGCTACAATATTTTTCTGGAGTGCCAACATTAAAGCAGTGTGTGACAGGCAGCCTTGCAAAGGACACCACTTCAGGGAGATGGAGGTCACTGAGCTCCTCACAACCCTTATTCTTTGACAAAAACACTTGGCAATCTACCTAGCTATTAGGAAGATTCAACCATGCACAGTCCTGACTGCGGCTCGGGGAATGTCAGGCCCCAGCTGAGCTGACTGCTCGGGGACCACAGGCTATGAAGAGGGAAGAAAATGAAAATAGAACGCGTGTTTCTGTTGTTGATTGAAAATCAGCAAGTTGGAGGACAGCATCACAGGGAGTCCTTGTAGCCTCTGAGGGTGTCCCGCTGGAGTCACGGAGACGGCCGTGAGTCACAGCACAGCTCATGATCCCGAGTCAGTGCACAGCATTTGACACACAAATGGCACATGTCATTTCCACACCAGAGATGTCCCAACAGCAGTTCCCAATAGACTGAAAAAATTGCCAAGGCACTTTTTTCCTCCACTACTTTTTTCCTTTGCTTTCAATAAAAACAGAAACATTCACTTAGTCCTAAAATAGAGGTTGCAAATACATTTCTAGCTTAATAAATCTGTTTTTGAGTCAAGTGTTTGACTTCTCATTTTAAATACAGCTGGTAGAAAGATTAGTAAACCTGTCACTCAGTGAAGGACTTTCAGCACATTTCTTGCTGTGCCCCAGCAACCTCAATGGTAAGGGCCTGGAGTCAGAGTTCTGCAGGAGAAACTCAATGTGCCTGATTGTGAAACCACCCCATGGACCTGGCTCACAGATCATTAATTTTCTCTGCCACATTTAGAAATTCTCAGACGGTAGAGTGTGGAAATCCAAGAGATTCATTTTTCCTTTACAGATGAAACTGCATTTTACCAACAATATTCTCCCTGTTACTTAAGCATTTCCTTCTTCTGAGACCTATGTATCCTTCAGCATTTTAACAAATGAAAAAGAGGATAGCAAGGATGACTGTTCTGAAAGAATTTCCATTTTCCCCTCGCTGCCACATTCTGGTTGCCATGGAAGTGCACAAGCTCCAAAGGGGCCTGTTTAGTTAGATATTCTGCAATTTGTCAAGCTGCTCCTCTGGTGAGTCACTTTCCTTGGTTAAGTGTGTTTCAGAAATAAGTGTGGTCATCAGTTCTGGTGTTTTGCAAATTCTGCGCTTACCCTATGACCTGAATTTCCTCTCCCTGGACATAATTAACCCTGCCAGGTAGAGATAATTGCATAATCATTTGGTATTCTTTTGCAAGGAAAGAAGACTTCCCCGGAAGTTCAAACACTGTTTTTCTCTTAACCTTTATTTTTAAAGACCAACATTAGCTCACCAGTTCAAGCGAAGTGCCAAAGATAAATGGTCCTGAGCTGTGTCCCAAGGGACAAACCTCCAAGTCTTCCCTATTCACCCCACACTGGAGCAGGAATAGTAGGGATGCCAAACCAACAGGCAGACCCAGCATGAGCTGCAAGTTGCTTGCACTCCCCAAGGAAATGACAAACTGCTTCTTCCTTCATTGCAGAAATATACTCTTTGCTTTGAGACTGTATAACGAACCCAGCTGGTGGAGAGCAAACTGGTTTGTAGAAGCATGCAATAAAATCACCATCTCCCACATCCCCAGGGAGGCTTTAGCAAGCCCTGCCAGTGACCTCTGTGCCTGCTTACGCTGAGTGCCTGCAAGGAATGGGACTAGCAATCTTCACCTCCTCCTTCCTCTGCCCAGGTAGGCTCACAGCTGAAAAGCCATCAGCCCCCAGACATCCCCACGCAAATGGCGCAGGGGAAAAAAGCACAAACACTTCCTGGTTACTTGTGGGACACCTGCTTTGGGAGAGCTTGGACAGCTCTCCAGGACATGTTCAGTCCCTTTTATGTTCAGTCCCTTTTAAAGTAATAATGGGTACCACAAAGATGGCTTCAGAACTGTGCCTCAGGCCAAAAAGACAAGCAGATGCTTGGGGTGTCAGAGAAGATGCCTATTGAAATCGAGAGGAGTTGCCAAATTAACACCTAGGCCTAGCCTTCACTTCAGGAAGAAATTTTAATCCTTCTAATTACTAGATGTAGTTGATTCTAATTTCCCTAACTCTCGATTTTTAACAAAATAAATGCCCTGCAAAAGTAAGTTAACAAAGAACAGGATAGAAATAATTACCTTGAAACAACACAAATCAAACATCTCACAAAAAAAAAAAAAACAACACTATTTGTTCTAACTAATTTTGGGTTTAGACCTCGTCTAGAACTAAACAAAATCTTTCTGTACTAGAAACATCTTGATGCAGTTTGAAAGTGCAGCTATTTTTCAAAATCTCTAGAGGCTAGTTTAGAAAAAAGCATCAACAACTTGTAGTGCAATTTTACTCTTATTTCCACCAGCTCTGTGGCTGAAGTCTCCTGTGATTTTTTTCAATTGATCTAAAAAGAAATGTAAATAAAAAGGAAAAATAGCAGAGGAAAGTGTTCAGCATTAATTACAGGTACATAATAAATACTGCATTTGCTCTTCCACAGACGTAACTCAACGGAGTGCCTGCAGAAGAGGCTGCAGTGAAATATAAGCCTGGCTGCATGCTGCTATAGATCAGGCAGAGCGCACTGTTTTTATGTCACTGAAAACAAGTAAGGCTGTCCACAAGATACATACAAATAATAGATTGTATCTGTTGACTGGACAGCCACCAGCATTTGTGTCTTTCCTTCCCACCTCCAAGAGCATTCATTCGTCACCTCTGCCTGCAGACTCCTCGTGGCAGCTCGGTTCCTCCCAGCCAGCGGCTCGGCACGTGGCTGGCTCCAGGTCTGTGCTCTGCAGGCGAGTCGGGTCTCAATTAACTCTATCCCAAGCCAGCTGACAGGTGGATTGCATCTTCCACCTTGTCTCCTTGCACACAGTAAACACCCACAGGTTTTGGGGCACACTGCTATGTTCCCCACTATTTTCCAGCCGTGCTCCCTTGCAGCACCTTGCACAGTTCAGCCAGCACAGAAACTCTCCTGCTTCTGCATCCTCACTGATGCTCTTGAAACGCTCCTTCTCAGGTTTGGCTTTCTCCCAGCCCCAATCTTCATTTTTCATTTTCCTTCCAACTCAGGGTGACCAGGACATCTCCAGCTCTGTTCTCAATCTGACCAGCAATTATTACAAGCAATTTCAAGCAGGTATTATGCCATGACATCCTATCTTGTCGTGACACAACCACATATTTCCCTTCTACTCATGGTATGTTGTGATCTGAATCTAAAATATATACATTTCGTTCCCACAGCACAATATAAAAATTCTTCCATGAAACCCTGTTTATTTTTGGAAATGTCTGTTTAATTTTCCCCTAACATGACACAGAGGATGGCTCTATTTACTGGGTGATATGGTGAGATATTTATCTTCCTGTCAAACTCCAGTGGGGACAAGACTTCTGTAGTCACTCAGCCAAGAGAAACTGTACATTCTATCTCATGCTATCTTCAAAGGAAGCATATATGCCTTTCTGGAGATTTATTTTAACCAAATGTATTTCACTTTAGTCAAACATATGTTTTCTGAGTCAGAGAAAGGGTAACTGGATTAAATTTGATAGTCTCTAATATACAGGAAGTCTCTTTCAGGCTCAAACCTTATGAAGCAATGCATTTGGAGATAAAAAATAGAACACCAAGCAGGGAAGCTGACAGCAAATATATATATTTTGCTCCCTGCTTTTTTCACTGCAATCAAATAATTTATTTTGGAGAAAATGATGGAGTAGATGAAAAATTCAGATGCCTCATTCTCCTACAGGGAAGGTCTGGAAGCCCAGACGTCACCTCTTTCTCCTCAATGGCCTTGGCTCTGTGCGGAGCAAGGACTGGCAGCAGGGTACTGGATGTCAGCGAGGTCCCACTCTCCACAGCTTCTACACTCAGGGGTTATTTTAAGCTCTGAACACAATTTATCAAATAACATTTCTGAAAAATGGTACAATATGAGTCATATTTACTTCACATTTCTCTTGCTGCAGGCTCCTGCAGTTGGCTGCGGGTTATTTATTACCTCTGATGCTTTCTCTGAGAATCTCCTTTCTGGGTCTGTATTTCACATTTAATGAGTGCTTGTGCAATTTCAAGACTGTTTTCTGAAGTTGAGGTGGCACTTTGCACAGCTTAATGGTTTATGGCCCGTTTCAGACTTCACTGATTTCTGCCTGTTACTATGTACATGAAACTCCTCACAACTCCAAATTGTTGCTTTTCCCCCACTCTGCTGTGTTTCAGGCTTAACTTTGAAAAAAAAGATTTTAAGGGCAATGACTGGGTCCATCTCACCTCCGACAGGACAATTTACAACCCGCGTAGCAATGACTGAACCACTTCACTGGTCAGTGATGGTGCAGAAGGGGGACCGCACACTCCAGAGGGAAAATTCAAGGAGTTCACAGCCTCCTTTGGTCAAAACTATGCACCTACATTTCAGTAATTTAATTTATGGCTTAGGAGGGATGGATTCTTTGCCCATGCTCATGCTGCAGCCTCCAAAGGCACAACACAGACTGCCATCAGCTGTGGCTGGGACCTGCCATGACTGTATGGGCGTTGTCACACTCATTCAGACCACACTTAGACATGAAAGCTTTAAAGCTCAAGGCACACCAGTGGGCCCCATCCCTGGAAACTTCACTCCCCAGCAGATGAGGCTATGAGCACATAACCCACATGTATGCTCTGTCTTGGGTATCTGCGGGTCATTAAATTCACAGTGTATCTTCAAAGTGTCTGGTGTTTTGTGACCAGCATACTTAAAAGCCTGATTACAGTTCTGGCTAGTAAGTCTGTCCTTAAAAAGGACACAGCTTTCCTTCAAAAGCAAATTTTGGTCTCTCTGGGGGATTGAAGTTCCCTGGAGATTGGTCTGAGACTGAGGAACACACTTTTACAAGAGCAAGGAGTTGCTGCAAACCTCACCACCCACTGTGCTGAGCGATGTGTCTGCGGTTTTGATCTTACTTTTTTTTTTTTTGGGTAAATACATAGTGGCATACGCATTTGGAAAAAAAAAAAAAAAAAAGCTCTGCAAAAAAAACCTCCAGACAAATTTCCCCTACTCCTTTCCAAAACAAAACTGAAATAAACAAACCAAAACCTCTACAAAAACAAAATACACCCCTGCACTTGCTCCTTTCTGCTGGGGAGAGAATGACAGAACAGATGTATAACAGAAGCTATTTATGCTGATTAATACATTACTGGGGAGATGCTGAGAGATTACAGAGATAAGTTTAGAAGCAACCGTATAGAAAATACATTGGAATAGAGCAGATCCCACCTGCCCACCACGTCCTTGTACCAAGCACTCATTTCTAAGCGGTGTGCCACAGAAATCCTGCACCAGGTTCGTGTGAAAAATACATGTGAAATATGGAGTGCACTCAGAGGCTTTCTGTACAACAACATCCTACGGAAATTCTCACCCTTCTGCTTCCTGCTTGCTTTCACATTTCACAGAAATATTCCTCTCCACCTGCAGCCATCACAAGGAGAAGCACTCAGGGTACTGGGAGCTATAATAATTCTCATACTTCAGTTTTCAGATTCTCTCTTCTTGCAAATATTTGTAGTCAGAAAGTGCTCTTCTGCTCCATGGTCAAGTATAGATTCCAATGAAATTGTAATTTTCATTATCAGGATGATCAAAATAACAACATGAAAATAATAATGACACAATCATTTTCATTTCCCATTTCAAAGCATAATAAAGCAATGCTTTGAAATGGTGATTCAAAGCATATTGTATAGCTACAGCAAATCTTATTTTTTGGATCAAAATAACTAATTTTCCCTTACACTTTTTTATTAAAGATGTTTCAGAATTTGCTGTTCCACAAGGTCTCAGATTTTCACCTACCCACACTCCTCCTTGGAACTGAAACTGGCTATAGAAATGTCCCCAAAGGAAGATACTCTTTCCTTAGTAAGAATATGAAATGATGACAAAAGTAGCAATGAGAATGAAAATGGCAATAACCTGATCCTAACACACGGGGCTGTGTTACAAGACAGCAAAAAAGCTGATTTTCCTTCTGCAGGGAAGACTTTCTGAATGCTCCTGCTGGACTCCTAATCAATAATCAAATGATAAAATATATTCATAAAAGCCATCACTATCAAACTGCCTCACAAGCTCCTATTTCCCTGCTATCCCAGGCTTATCAATATTTGGACAAATTGGCATCCAACGGCCAACAAGCTGGTGCCTGGACTCTCCCCACTATCCTGCAGGAGCAGCACTGAGCTGTGTGGTGTTGGACATCTGCCTGCTGACAGGGTCGTGCCTCCTTCTCGTCCCCTGAGCTTTGATGCCATCCCAGCCTCTGGGAAATTACCTGTTATCGACTGCATTCACCCAAAGCACACATATCTCGGTTGAAATTTCATTTGAAGAGAAAGGAAACAAAGCAGAAAAAAATAAATGGAGAAAAAAAGAAAAAAAAGTGTCTTTGCCATCTGCTTTTATCAGAGCATCACTTTTGATATTCCTATGGCATGCAAATGCAGAAAATGCATATACCACCTGTGGATTCATTCTTGTGACTGGCATTACCCCTGTTTTCAGTGAAACCAGGCCAAAAACGTTCTTAGTCTGAACTGGAATGGGCAACTTTCCTGTTGTGATGAGGCTGCATGTAAAAAACCCAGGTGTGTGCAAAAGGTGCAGACACATGGTGCCTCTCAGAGCAGTGCGAGGACAAACGACAGCAGTCTGGTGGTTTTGGTGCCTGACCTGTCCCCATGCTTTCTCTCCAAACAACACCCAGAGCAGACCCCCTGGGAGTGATGCGTACATACGATCCACATCCAAAGGCAAAGCTTGTTATCCCTTTTTCAGTCTCACAAACACTATGTACCTCTGCCCCTGACAAAACACTGGAGGTGTCAAAAGTGCTGTCCCAGGCTCACCTGTGGTCTTACCTCCTAGGAAAGTACACACCCCACAAGAAAAATGCCTCAGCTATTACAGGCATTACTTACTGGATATACAACCTGTGCAAATACATAACTAGCTTTTCACACAGTTTCTCAGCCACCTTATATCATCCAAGAAAAATCACCTACGAGTAATCACAACAGTCTTTAATTAATACAGAGTATAAATTACTCCATCAGAAGCCCCTTTAGGAACCCTTTGGTCTTTTGGACCCTATTGAATGTTCAAGCAGCAGAACTATTGATTGATATGGGAATCAAAAGGAAAACTCTGTACTTCTCTGATCTTTCTAAAGGCCAATAATACTTAAAGCCACACAGTGCACTCCATAATATTTGGCACAGACTATATAACCTTTTATTGGGTACCTACTATATTATTTATCCCTACTTTACTGGAATTTTATACCTTCCCTAAAACGCTAGAATGACATTTTTCTAATAGCAACAAAATAATGACTGACAAAAATTGATTGCAAATGTGTGGCTTTAGAAAATTGTGTCTGCATTTCTGTAAATCCCCCAAAAGAACTCCTGTGTATAAATTTAGAATGGTATTTTTATGGTTTCAAGTTTAAGGTCCCAAGTTAATGGCTGAGAGACCTGTGAACTCTTGGATACTTTCTGAACTACTAACTGATTCAGAAAACTATGCCATGGTTCAGGAAGGACGCTCAAAGAACCTGTTCAGCCCCAAAGCATGTAGAAAGATTAAATCACATGGACTGGAAGAAGGTTCACTGGGGAAGGCAACCCACCTTGGAGAAATATCACATCCTTGCTGCATAAAAGCTCCCAGGGAGAACCAGAGGCTGTTGAATATCCCAAACTCATTCGTCTGATCGTTGGCCGGCTGCTCCCGTCCTTCCTCAAACTCCTCAGTGTGCCACTCGTAAGGGCTGAAGCGACTCACCAAGAAGAGGACAACGCTCACTCCAATGTAGGCAAAAACAATGCACATCCATATTTCATAAGCCAAAGGATCCAGAAAGGAAAACACTCCTGGTTTGGACTTCTGAGGTTTTTTTATCATAATAGAGATACCTAAGCTCATAAATGGTTTGGAAAAGTCTATAACTTCTTCTCGAACCAGAGTGATGGTTAACGGTGCCACAGCCACATCAGCTCTCTGAAAAGAAGAGTCAGAAATGAGATTTGCATTCTGGGGATAAAAAACATCTACTAACCCCAGCTTATTTTCCTTTGATCTCTGTTTAACCCCGCTATCTGAGAAGTAATCAGACAAAACCAACTGCATGAGAAATGTTAAAAAGAAGCAGCCCATAATATTGGTGGATTATTTCCATTTTATCACTACTGGTCACCAGTTCTGGTTTGAAATCAGGGCATTTTCTTTTACAGCCACCTAGTTCTTGTGTGATTTATCCACTGATGTCACAGTCTGATGCAGAAGACTTTTGCTAAAAGAGCCTTATCATCCAGACATCAAAAGAGGCAAGGAAAGGCCAATCACCTGAAAAAGGATGCCAGGATGTTTGCTTCCATCAGGAACAGCTTTTTGATTGCATAACTGATGCAGGAGAAGAAGAAAAAAGTTCCAGTGATACCAATGTGCACTCTCCACTTACTTTATAATCAGTCTTGAAAATGGAAAGGGAAATGCACTGAAATGGTTGTCGGCATATCCCATTGAGTTCGCAGCAGGAGACAGATCATCCACTGCTCCAGCACGGCGGCACACAGACATGGGCACTGATGCTCCCTACACTATCAAGGGTAAATTGGACCCCTCTGAAGAATGACTTGAAACACTACAGATGGGGAATTATCAGAGCAAATCAGATTTAGAAGTGTAGGGTGTAGTGATATATCTGAGCAGATGGAAATGAGGGACTAGACCGAAAATGGTCCAATCCTACCGTTCACCAGTCATATCCTGAGTTCTTGAAATCTTTTACCCTGCCATTATCATGCGAATATAAAATATAATAAAAATTGGAAATTCTACCCATGAGAAAGTTTGACCTTTCAGTACTTGTTCTTCCAAAAATTGACAGAAAAATATCTTCCCGGAGCAGCTGAATGAAAACATTTTGACATTTCCATGGGCACAAAGTGTGCTGTCCCACCCTAAATTAAAATGTTTTCTTTGGACTGATTATTTGCATTTTCACAGCTGCAGTCCTGAAGACAGCACAGGCTGACAGAAGACAGGGCTGCTTTTTACTCTAGGGCTTGAATGTGCTCTCAAGACAAGACCTAAAGACAATAGTCAAGGTGGGAAACTCACCCCATAAACGAGTTCTCCCACCATGCCATTCCACGTTTTGGTGTCAGGGTCCCGGGCTCCATACTTCCCATCTCTGACAATTTCCAGCCTGTAGTGGTAGCCAACATGCTTTGCAATCTCAGCAGCAAGCTCCACGCAGTAGCCTTCATACCTCTCATTGCCTTCAAACTGGTTGGCATTCTTCTTGAGCATCACGTATGGGTCTTCCTGGCACAGAGAAGACCAACATTGAGCCGCGCTCCACCTGTCTAGAGATGCATCTCAGAGACTCAGACTAGAACACCTTTGCTTGTGGCCCTCTTGCAAATCCCTGACTTTGTGTTCCCATAGTAAAGGGCATAGTCAACACAAAAAGGGGTTATTTTAGGAAGTATGAAGGCTGATTTTTATACTGGTGTTTTCCATTCATTTATGCAGAAACTGTGTGCAGCTTATGCAGTGATAGACCTGAGGGCAATGGAGTAGCTCGGGGGGGGATTTCAGCACGCATCTTTCATTGCAGTTCTGTAAGGGATATCTAGTGCATCTCAGCTGTGAATTTTCAATGGAATGTCCGCCTATGTGGGCACAAGCAGAAACAAATCTGCTGCACACAAGAGAGCATTAAAGATGTTTAATTCAGTTTGGGCATTGCATCTTCTCTGTAGATTCACAGCAAGCATTCAACAAACAAGTTAGTAAAATTTCGTCTGTTTCTGCAGGGTGAGTGTATACAATGACACGCTACATGATACCATACATTATGGGGTACTTATTGTTCCTTCATGATTATAGTGGGGATTTGTTTTTAAAGCTATGATTCAGCCTCTCTGCACAATACAGCTTATCCTTCCAAAAATTACAGCCCACATTCTGTGGGCTAAACACAAAGCACAGGTATAATGTTCCTAATTTACCTATGCTGATGCCTCTACTATCTTGTCATAATCTTTTGTATTTTCTATACTTAAGCATGAGAGCTCTTTAATACCTACTTAATTAGCCACAGCAATTTTCAGATACCTTTATGGACTCGACAGGAAACAGTAAGTGCTGTTATTATTATTGTTATTGCTATTATAAAAATGATACAGTACAAAGGAAGGCACGCGAAGGGGAAGAAGGAGTCAGCACATCAGGGAGATGGGAGAGAGGGGGAGCTGGGCAAGAAGTCACGGCACTTACTAGGATAGTTGTGACTATGTACGTCCTGTTCTGGAGGCTCGTGGACTCATTGCCGGTTTGAGTGTCTATGGCGGCTGGAACTAACTTTTCATCTTCATTCCAATAACCAATCTGCCAAATACAAAACCAGGACATCCACTGATATCTCCTTCAAACTATAACCAAGTTAGGGTAACATGGTCACCCCAGCAGGGCCAGCTCTCCCTGTAAGTCTTCACAGCCAGATATCTCCTGTCCTAATTCTTGATATTTTTTGATGGGAAAACAGGAACTCCCCTGTCTCACTATGCCTTTAGCCTGAGAATAATGTGCTCGATCTGCTACAGTAGCAACTGTAAACACATAAAAACAAATGGCACACAATTGTAGGGGACTATTGCAATTATCTGCCCTATCCCTACTTCCTGAGGTCACATTTTCCCTGTGTGACTTTTCTAACATGGAAACTGTCTGTCCAGATGTGACAGAGTGATAAAACGTTATCCTGCAGCTGCAAGTTTGGATGAGCGTAGGACTGACTGACTCTTAGGACATCTTGAGACAACAGAACAAAAAATTAAGTGAGAAAAGAACCAAAAACAATCCTAATCAATGCCAAAACATTTGGGGTTATGAATAAAAGTGAACAGAAGAATTCACATGTTAAACTGTGCTTACTAATAGTTAGGGTTTGGGCTGATCTATCACTAATTGCAGGTAAAGCAGTGTGCCAACAAGTACCAACAGGAACCTCACTGCTAAAGGTTATCCTCTTTGAGGGCTTGATTTTATCAGAGGTTTCCCATCACCTCATGTACACATAAAGTTGCCTGAGCTTTGGTCAAGTGAAAAGAATTGGCTATCACAGTAAATGAGAAAAGGTATTAACACAGGGCATGACCAGAAGCCTGCTGATGGCAGATTGGAGGAGAAAAACGCTACACAGGCTTCTCCTCTGTCTTCATTGTACAGAGAAAAGGTAAGGAGTGTCAGGAAAGAGCTTCCAGAACTCTGCCCTGGGGCAACATAAATGGAGAAGTATGTTTGTTTTGCACTTTTAACCTGGTGGATCTAAGATAAAGTATGCATCATGGCAGTTACGTATGTGTCTGCTAAACAAATATTTCCCTCAGTAAATACACAGCAAAGTCAAAACATTTCGCCATTCTGTTTCTTCCCCTTTAGATTCCCTTTGGACTGCCAAAATCTTTCCTGAAGTTCAGAGCCCTAAACTGGACATAATACTACATTTGTTGTCTTATGAATTCTGAGTAGATGAGGAAGATCACTTTACATGCCTTTAAAATGATAATTCTTTTATTTCTCAGTGGGGAATTTGAATTTTTTGCATGACATTGCTGATTCATGCTTGATTATGGTGGGCTCTGGTCTCACATCAGCTGCTCTCAGATGTAAGTGTGAATGGGGAGGTGGGAGTTGTACACGTGGGACAATCTGTATTTGCAGTTTTTCTTAGTTTCAAACAAGTATTTTACATTTCAGGGGGTGAAGGGATGTAGAGGGGTTCCAGTGCATGCTCCATTCTAAATTACTCAGTAGCTCTCCTTTATCCATGGAATAACAATTTGTTCTTTAAATAAGTAATATCTAAAGTGGGACATAAATGTACAAGGTCAGATTGTCAAAAGGACTGGTGTTTTCAAGGCCTCACTGCCCCTGAAAAAAGTCACATTTTTTATGTTGCCTGAGATATAGAAAGGTACCAAGACCCCAGAACAGCAGCAATATCTGCACAGCAATTGGGACATAGTGGTAAAGATCTTGTCACTTCAAGAGAGCAGAATTCAGTAAAAAAAAAAAAGGGTTCCCCTGCACTGCTTAGGGCAGAGAGGTTCTGTCTGGCTCTGTCTTGGCTCATTGCTTGGAAATGAAACCTGGGAGAGAAAAAACAGTTATGTAGCTGGGCCTGAGCCAACATGCCCTGCCAATAGCAAGACTGAGCAGGCCAAGCTTTCCTTTCCTGGAAATCCCTACTCCACAGCTAAGATGCCCTTCTTTCTCTTGATAACCCCTTCCATATGTTGCATTTTTCTTTAGTGATACACCATGAGTTCTGTGTTGTGCTTGGCTTTGCTCATGCAGAGAGCCAGGAATGCACTTGTGGTGACTCCACATGCAAGATTTCATGAACAGAAATGAGACCTAACCACACCATAACTCGAACACAGGGCTGGTGCCAGACACAGGACCCGAAGTCACTTTCTCCATTACCTTTCTGATCCCGTCGTGTTTCATCTCAATCACGTGGAGGGTGTAGTTGGTCCTCCGTCCCTTCTCATTAAACTGAACATTGCCAGACAATCCTTCAAAACGGACCTTGAAGACATAAATATCAGTGAGGAGAGCAAATTGGTCAGCATCCCACAGAGCAGTGGTTCAGCGAGGGGAGGAAGGATAGGCAGTGGTGTCACATCCCTACGATTCCTGCAGGGCGGGTGGGACCTCTGTCTGGCACCATGCTGTTGCTTAGGCTTGTTCTTCACAGCATGGCTGGCCATGTGCACATCCTTTCTCTTAACAAACCCTTTCTCTTGAAACTCAGTGGTTTGTCACTGAGCTCAGTGATGCATCAGAGCCAGATCTCACTTGTGAGCCCATCATCTCTTGGCATGTGACAGTGAGCTAAGCCAGCTCTGAACTCCCTAAGTTTTGTGTTTGTTTGTGCCGTCTAAATCTAGCCAGGGATCAGGATTTGGTAAAGAACTTGTCAGTCCAAACCGGAAACTGCATTTGCAGGAAATACGAAGCTGTGGTCAGGTGCTGCCTTCTGATAGAGAGGAGTCTATCTGTTAACAAGCAATTTTTTATTACCTGCTGCACCAGCCTAATAAAATGTGACAATTTGGTATTGTAAATGATATTTACATAGGAAATTTTGAATCATAAATCTGTGTGGACAACACTGTCAATCTGAAGAGCATTGCTCAGGCAACACATCCCACTTCCTTATTTTTTACCTCTCAATGTGGCAATTTGACTTGTTGCAAAGGACCAGGAACATGGGAAAGGGAGTACTCACAGCGCTGGCTGGAAATGAAAGGTTTATTCTCAACCTTTCCACTTGCTTTGAACAAATCTGTACTCTCTGCAGCTGAAGGCTTCCCACATGCAAAATGGGAATAGGCATTTAGCTGCCTTTTTATGTGCCCTGAGAGCCTCAAAATAAAGACCCACACTGAAGAAATGAGGATATACCGCTATGGATGAAATCAGCTGCTAATTTGCTTAAACTGTATTTGTTTTGCAGCTATTATCACAAAGGTTTGTCATGAAAATGAACATCTGCCAGTATTTTCTGAAGCTGCTTGAAGTTAAAAGGTACAGTTGGTGACATTTGGAGATATGTGCTTTCCCCCCTCCACAAGAAACAATATGCCCATAAAAGATAGCTCTGCTGGAAATGCACCATTGTCTTAAACACTCCCATGCCTCCTTTTTTCCATGGCCCCTTTTGCTTTTTCAAGTCCTGACTGACTCTGAAGCTCAGGCCGTGGTTACTCGTGCTTTGCAGTTTTATGTGCATTAAAAGGTAGGAGCAGTAAAGGCAGTTCAGTCTATCTGTAGGAAAGAAATCTTAATGCTGTGATATCCATGTAGCATTGAAACAGCAAAAGGAATCTCTCCCAGCCATGCTTGAGGCTGTAAAACAACTTTTCTGTCATTTATCATCCTAAGACCCCTCTCAGCATTCTGTTCTTCTTGTCTTATTGACCAAAACCATTCTGTCTTTACCTCGATGCAGCTCTTTGTCACTGATGCAAGGAATTTTCCTCTTTTTTATTGAGTGAAAATAACCTGCCCTCTGGATCATTACAAAATACAGTGGGGAATGTTTTCAACAGTGCTAAATACAAGTAAGTCAACACGAGACATGTTGAATTTAAACGTGTTTGCGTGTGAGATGTGGGCATGTGGTTCTCTCCTGGGTGAGCTAGAAGAGAAGGATGCTGCTGTGGCCTTCTGGTCTGCAGGATTATTCAGCAGTTAGGGACCAGCCACCTGCTTGCTAGATTTGGTTACTAAATAACATTAACAAAAACACCTCCCAAAAATAATCATTTGTACTTCATTCCTGAAGTACAACTGAGACCTTAATGTACTGGTTTAAAGAAATATTTTGTGAGCATTTCCTGAAAAAAAAAAAATCTTATTTCCCTTTAATAAAAGCATACATTTTGCAAAAATGTGTTAGAATCCTGCTTTTTGAAAAATTGCAGAATGTTTCAAACTGCTTTTCCTTTTTGCTCCTGTTATCCACTACTCTTTCCAACACTAAGCAGAAATGAGGCAATTCAGGAGCTTATTCAAGACATTTGAGAAGAAAATCAGTAGAGAAACCTTTTTCTTTAAACAACTCTTAACATTTTAGGAATTAGAAAATGGGAGGTGAAGAGAAAGAACGCTGTGAATATCTCTAAGAATTGCTGTAATTGTGAGTCTTCACAGAAGGGATAACTCAAACCTTCAATCTAATATTATTTTTTTTTCATTTCCATTTTCCTCTTTCTATCATGGAGTTATTGCTAACATACTAGATGCTGCACAATTATTAAATTCACAGTTAAAATTTCCTTCTTTCACTGCATGTTTCAGAACCTTTTATTTTGACTATCACAACTTAACTGGTCAAATCTACTGAAAATTATAATTCTTCAATGGTAAAGAAAAAATTTTGGCAAACAGCTCTTCATGTTCTTCGCCTAAAATCACTGCAGTTGAAAAGTTAAAAGTTTTGAAATTGATTTAATGGCGAGATGAGGAAACTTGAGAGGAGATTATCAAGCACACACACAAAATTACCAAGACTAATTTTGATATCCTGTTCTCATAAATTCAATAAAGAAAAATGCTGGAGAGCTCATTGCTCATCAGATATCTTCCATGTATTTAATATTTGTTAGGTAACTGTTCTCCCTAATGCATCAAGGAGGCAGATCTTATTACAGGAGCTTGAAGAAGCTATGACAGTGATTTGCCCAAGGTCATACAGAACGTCAGTGACAGGCTTGGAAGCAAATCAAATATGAGCAATAAATCAAATTGAATACAAGATTTGGTTTTAGAGGAATTTTTGTTTACCAGTAAGCCAAAAACGAATCAGTACAAAATACTTGGCAAAATTTACAAATGATGCAAATTAGCCAAAATAATTTTGTTCTTCTTGCCTTCTTCAGAGTTAAGTAAAGAAGATGGGATAAGCTATATTTGGATAACACTGAACTAGCAGTATTTGCAAGGAATCCATCTATTTTTGAAACAAAAGTAGCACAAACTATGAGTAAGAAAGTAGAAAATATGTCCAAAAAAATAAAAATTGTTAGAAATGAATGTCAGTCTTGAAATTTACAGAAATTTTGTAATGTTCTAT
The DNA here is from genome assembly GCA_013399715.1 of Alectura lathami. Taxonomy (NCBI): domain Eukaryota; kingdom Metazoa; phylum Chordata; class Aves; order Galliformes; family Megapodiidae; genus Alectura; species Alectura lathami. Next base: position 662,284 of record VXAV01009342.1, on the reverse strand, counting down.
CTTTCTGTGGGAAGAGTTCATCATTTTTCTCTCTTGCTGAAAGTCTAAAACAGTTTTTTTGTTTATTCAAAAATCTAAATTTTTATGCATGTCGAAAAAGCAAGATATTCATATTACTAAGGACTAAACTTTCTTAATGGCTTTTATTAAGATTTCTGCCAATCCTCACAGTATGAAACAAGCTACAATCCAGTCTTCAGGAACATTTTGATGCCAGCCAACACATAAGGCAAAATTTACATGGTTTCAAACTTCATTAGCAGCCTGGAACTAAAACTGAGTTCACAGAGAATTGAAGGAACTTCAGAAAACGTGTTCTGAACCAGCCCATCTCTTGGAAAGATAAAAATAGGGACCCATGACATGATGGGCTAATAATTTGAATTTTCCATCCCTGAATTCCAAAAGAATTTAGAGAAGACAAGGACATGCTGGATGGCAAAAGGGAAAGCATCTTGCTGGGCTCATTCCTGAATTCTTTTAGGGGATATGGCTCCAATCTAGAAGGACGAGTGTCTCAACCAACATAAGTCATTTGAGCATTTCTGCTGCTAGTTGCCCCTCTTCCCCCACCCATGGGCTATTCATGGCCATTCCCGTGATGCACGTGTCACTTGGGTTTCAAACCTGCTGCAGTGCTCTCTGGATGTCAATGCCCTGTCCCCAGGGCACAGCCGGGTTGGCGAGGCAGTCCCCGGCATTGCCGCGACGGGAGATGTCGATCCGCTGCCTCCGCAGGTTCTGAAAGGCCTCAGCCATCACCCGGACCCCGTCATACGTAAGGGCTGACGTGTACTGGAAAGAGAAGAGCACATGCTCATTGCCCATTAGGCTGAGTTGACCTGAGGCATGCAACAGTGTTTTGGCAATTTTTTTCAGATTATTTGCTTTGTTTTCACCCATTTCATCCATTTATGAAGCTCAGCAGCCTTCAGTAATCACTGCTGCCTTGGTGACTCATGGAAGCTGGTGCTTCCTCTCCCACAGGACAGCAGAGTGAAGCAGAAGCTCCAGATTTGCCTTTTGCTCTTCTAGCCCAGCTGCCTTCAAATTGCACTCCCTGAGGACTCTTCCCTCAAAGTCGCTCACCTGTTGCCCAAGACCTTCTTTTTAATTAGAATCATTGACCTGAACTTTCAAGGAACACATTATACCGTGTGAATGTGAGACTATCAGATCTGCTAAACCAAGTAACAAGTCACTCTTTCTGGTCACAGATGGAGGCCAGAAAACTCTGCTTCAATGTGCAAAAAAATCTGCAAAGGATGAGTTTATTCAAGCAGAAACTTGTATAGAAAGCAGGTTAAACTCTGATGTGAACAGCAGCTTTTGGAGTTAATGCTTATTCTTATAATCATCTACTGATTTATTTGCAAATTTTTAAAAACTAATACTTTCCCAAGATAACATTTCAGCTGCTGAGTGTTTGCCAAAAGTGTACATGTTTTCAAATGTCAGATAGAAAAAGAAAAAACAAGCACCTTCCCCACCTGCCTCTTTACAGCTTCAGAGTCTTCTGCTCTGTGTTAGGAATTAAAGTATATTTGCCCTCTATTGTACACAGTGATTTGAAATGTTCATAAACAACATCTAGAAAAGCTTTACTATCACTGGATATCTAGCAAACAAGTCAGTGGTTAAGCAGTTAATAGGGATTTTTTTTTTTTTTAATCCTGAACATTATGAGATGGTTAATCCCCAGCTCTGAGGAAGGTAAAAGCTGGGAGACCGAGTGCACACGTCAACTTGTGTACTTCTTAGCAGGCAGCTGCTACTGCCTAGTAACATTCAAACAATGCTGATGTACCTACAGCAGATAATGTTCATAACCATATTAAGTGACATGTTTTCAGAGTGAGATTAAAGAGCTCAGTGTGATCATGAAGAGATAAGAGTGACTCGAACTGGGACAGAAGGACCTTAAATTAAAGGGTTTCCTGTATCACTTGCCTTTGGCCTCTTCCAGTCCACACGAGGATGCTCCCTGGCATCATTATTCCTCCACTGCTGCATGATCCTGGCAGGAACAGTATCCGTATAATTCACCAACTGGAAGCCAGTTACGTTGGCTCCACTCTCCCTGAATTTTGTCAGGTCAATATCCATGAATCCCTAGTTCAGGACAGAAGAAGGAGACACTCATCAGACGAATACATCTCTGACGGGATAACAAACAGGAAACTTGTCAACCTAAGAATTTGTCAGTCAGCATAGGAAAAATCTCTTCCCTCTGCAAAGCAAGGGCCAATGCTAAGAGAGGCTCCACTCCCTGACCACAGGGTGAACATGTCTTTCTCACAGGCAACACGAGGGCTCTGAGCTGGGTATATCCTACAGTTCCCATCCAGGGAGTCACACCGATCACAGGTCTTTTAAAAGAAAGCTAGCAGAATAATAGCAAAATGTATTCCAAGAAATGCTTGGATGAAAATAACAATTTTTTTAATGTTTATTATAAAGAATTATTCACCCAGCTCTAATATTTATACACTCAGTCACCAGTGGAGGGGTTACTTCTTGTCAAGACACAGTTTGTAGGGAAAAACAAATCCTGAACAATGAACTTTCAGCAGTGAGTGGTCAAATCTGTTAGAAAATACAGATTGCAGGACTTACTACACTGGGAGAAGAAAAAGATTTTTTTTTTTTTTTGGGGGGGGCTTCAGATTAATGAAATACATTGCTTGCATTTCCTTATGGTTCTCACATCTATTTTACCCACTACATCTTTTCAGCACTGCTGCTATACAAAACTGTTTGCTCTGCTCCCTTCCCTAAAGCAGGTGCTTGCCCAGAGGCTCTGTCCTTTTTGGGCTGCTCTGTGTGGGACAGACTGAAGTCTGGTTCTTTCTCTTTTGAAACACAAGCACAGGAAATGCAATCAATTATTTTCACTGGTACCATTAGCAACCACAGTGCATGTGGAAAAATGGATGAGGGGACTATGCACAGTGCAGTCACCTGAGCAAGAGCTTGTGTAAGCTCTGCCTTCTCTCTCCACTGCCTGTTGCCATTGCGTGTTCTCCACAGGCACCCTTCAACCTATCACTGAGTTCCTCTCCCTGTTTGCTCTCAAATACATGATAATGGTGTGAGTCAAAAGAGCCAGGCAGGGCACATCCCTCCCATGAGACACTGGTCAGGTTCCCAAAATGGTGCTCCCTGTGCTGGGGGTGCTAATTAGCTCATTAACCTCCAATGTCAGGATCAAGCCGTTAGATGGAAACTTGTTTTGGGCAAAGGCAGCTTGCAAGGAGAAGACTAAACTGCCTTCTTACATCAGCGTCAGACTAAGAGAGTCATAAGTGACTCAAAAATGTCTTAAAAGACTTTCACGCTTTTTCTTCCAGCTTTTTGTAAGCAATTTAACATCCACTTACAGGCTGAGGAACGGATGGAGATGTATAGATGCTCTAAATAGATGATTTGTTTAGCTTCAAAGTGCAGTGATTTGGGTTAAAAAAAAAAAAAAAAAAAAGTGATATTTTGTGAGTAGGTATTTCTCAGAATGCTGGTTTAACCTGCATCAATCTTGTTTGTAATTGCTAGCGTAGGGGTTTCAGAAAGTCAGAGCTGTGATTAATGAATAGGAAATGCAGCACAGTAATTGTCTCTGACATCTTAATGCATTTCAGGCCAAGTGGTTTTTGACACGCAGAGCTCCTAAGGTTCAGCAAGAGGGACCTCACAGGTTGCCAACTGGTTATTCATGGCCAGGACCAAATTACACTGACATTTTGCTCCTGGGAGGCACTCAGGGGAAAAGGATCTGTCAAAAGAAACTACCACACAGCAACTAGAAGTTTGTGCCGCCAGCTCCTCCTTGGAAGGAGGCCTACAAAGACATGAAGAAAGGTCCAAGTTCACAACAGAATGTAAAATATCTGGTGTCTTTAACTCCTTCAGCAAGTAGAAATTTCAAAAAAGATTATGACAACAAGGACTAGACAGCAGTGGTTGAAAGCCAAACCATCCTAAAACTAAAACAAGTGTTCAATGACATTAATTGGGAGTTGTTTTATTCAAAGTTTTAAAATAATATGAGTAGACTAAATTATTTCTTCTTGAAGACTATACTAATTTTCCCCAGTGATTTCTTACATAATTCTGTTTTTGTGTGTGTGTGTATGTTTTTATCCGTGTTTTTTTTTTTTTTTTTTTTAACTGTGGAAACCTCTCAAGATTTTCCATTTGTTTAAGGCAGTTGGGACTATAGGGAACGTCATTAACCTTGGATACGTCTTTGCATTTTGAATGTTATTAACTGCTGGAAAAACTGTTTTCACCTGTTATCCCTCCTCCACGTGCACCAGTACAAGGTCAGTATAGGACCTTGTACTAATTACAAAGGAATTTTAATTACTGCACCACTGAAATCTGCTCAGAGTAGATCTGAGTGACATGACAGAGAATGAACTGGGGAATACCAGAGGTCTGATATTTTAGAAAACAGTTCCCAGAGGAGGTGATTTCTTGCTGGCTAACATACAAACAAGAATATATCAAATATTATACAAACTGTCACTTGAAAATGTTTCTATTGGCAAAGTGACTTCAGGAATTAAATGTGCTTATCTGTCTTTCTGAAAGATCAGTCAGTGCTGGTAAGAGCGATTAGAGCAGATGAATCACAATAGTTGCGAGCGAAGAAGTCATCAGTCACCTGAGATCTTATGCTACCTATAGACACCCCTTGCAAAAAAGGGAGCTTTTATTTAGTTTTCAATCTACCATACTTGGAAAATAGAAAATAAACAAACAAACAAACCAAGTGCAGGCTAGCCCTTAGCCCAGAGAAGATAGGGCATGGAGACAAACAGAGCAGCTGTCCCACCTGGGACGTGACCATCTAACCCACTGCGGCATATGATCAGCAGTTGTCTTACTGCTAGTGGGCTTAGCAGAGTACAGCGACACTACTTGAGTAATAAATACAACCTGCCATCACTAACACTAATTAATATGTGGTGACATCAGGGAAATAATTCTGGGGAACCTGAAAGCTGCAGCAGCTTCCCACTGCCACCCAGGTGTCTTGCCTGCACGCAGCGGGAGTGTGTGCTGGTACTGCATCCAGCCCTGGCCTGGGCATCACAAATATTAATTATGCAAAGCCTTACTGCCAGGAAGTTGATAGGGAAAGAAGATATAAAGTGAATCATGTTTTCTTTACCTTGGAAAGCCTGTCTGACATGAGGAAGCGACTAAGGATAGACTGCAACCCACAACCCAGATGTGCTTGCAGCAACGTGATTAGTATCAACCCATTTGGAAAAGAATCAGCACAGAATCCCTTTGCCATCAAATCAACTACAGCAAGAAGTGAGAAGGGCTGGAAGGAGGTCCTCCATGGGCCCTCAATGGCCAAAACCTTTTCAAAAAAATTGCTGATGAATACTGTAAAAAGCTCTCTTTGCAGCCACATCTGGACTACAGTAGGCTGTACAGAAAACCAAGTTGAGCCTGTGGAATCTGATGATACTTGACATCCTTCAGACTCTTCAGACCCCGGCAACTTGGGACTTATCTGTTGGACGAGCAGGTATCTGGCTGCTCCCCCTTTATCAGTGCCGCTGGTCCCATGGGGAGGAAGAGAAGGAAGGCAGGAGCTCCTGCTCAAGACAGGCACTGTGCCTGATTCCCAGGCAAGCTGGCACAGGGGGATCCAGAGGTACGTGGAGCTCCCCAGGCCCTGAGTGAGGCACTACCTGGGATGCAGGTACTTAAGGGAAACAATGCTCCTGCAGGCACAGTTCCATCAAAACCATGCTGGAAGGGACAATGCGGCAGCTAGTCCTAGAGCAGGAGGATTAAGCTGTCCCTTTTGCTTAAGTTCACTTTGTAAAATCATCTCTGTAAAATCAATGTGCCTTGTGAGTGCCGGGAAAACGCCTGGCTTTCTCTGGATGCCATCGTATTAGTGGGCTGACAATAAACCACAAAAATCTGGTCCCATGCTGAAGGGCTGAGACAGCCTCCCTCCTCCACGCCTGCTCTGACTCACAGCAACTGCAGTGCAGTTCAGGCAACAGCCAGGCTCAGTTCAAAGCAGGGAAGCTGCTCTTTAGCCCATACCATGGACTGTTCTCTCTGCATTAATGAACCTCGCAAAGAGATTACATGGAGGAGCCCTACTGTTAGTAAATAACATGGGCAGCTGGTAAAGACTTTCAAGACTTCAAATAGAAAACAGAACAGTACGGGGAATGATGCTTTCCTCATATTGTTTTCCCTGCTTCATCTGTTCTTTATGCTGTGCTTAAACTGAAACCATTTTTCAGCCAAAGGTTGTTTTACTGTCCCATTCACTGCCTTGGTTCTGGGGAGAGGTGTCAGCAAGTCACACATTTATATTCCTCTCCACTGTTTATGAGCTCAAACATCAAAGGAAATGCATAATGCAGGAAGACTGATGACTTGAAATGGGCCTCATGAATCCATCTTGATTAACTAGTCCAGGCAGAATCTGCCTTGAAAAGAAAGTCCCCAGAAATGAGCCAGCTCCTTATTTATACCCTGAGCATCACCAGGAGCCAGGGCCCTGAGTGGGCAGCGCAGATTGCTGTCAGACAGTGGAGGGAAAGCCTCCCTCCTGCCAGCACAGCCCTCTTCAGACCTGCCAGCACCACTTAGCTCTCTGCACATCTCTTTTCTCCTTCTCATTTTTTTTTTTTTTTAAATGAACTTGAGTCCCACACTGAAATATCATTTTTTCAGAAAAAAGTATTTAAGCAATTCACCCAAGCTCACCTAGAAACATGTGGCAGCACAGGGAAACTGGCCCAGCTCTCTTTAGATGTAATCCCTGCATGGCCTGCAATGCCAGACTGCCTCCTGCTATCAGACTTTGTGATTATAAGGAACAATGTAAAAACAAAACAATTGCTTCTGAATGGCTGTAGATCAGCTGAGTGAATGCAAAGTGGCTCCTGTCATTCCAAGGCATGCCAGTGTCATTCTGCAGGGAGCAAGAAGTCGAGCATTTCCAGACGGAGCATCTCTAATATACCAAATTATCTTCAGGCTTGACTTCTCCAGTAAAGCATCACTCCTCACTCCCATCACTTTGTATTAATAAGGAGGGTACGTCAAAAAAGAGCCCATCTGCTCCAGTTTCATTCCAGCATGCCTTCCAACAGAAGAGGCCTTCTCTTCTGCAGAATTATTAATGTGTCAAATCTCATTGCTGCAGCAAAACATGAGAGTCCCTACTGTAACACAGAGGTAAGGAAAGTGGAGAGGGAAAAGAACGATGGGAGAATGGGACACTGCCAGAGCCAGTCCCATTCCTGCAGCCTGATGAGTCTGTTTTCCTGGTCTGTAAGCAGCCAAGCCAGGTGAGGATCCAGACTTCAAGTGCTGGAATTTACCAGATTTTTTTTTTTTTTTTTTTTTTTTTTTTTTTTGTGTACTCCAGAGTCATAAGGCCCTATCCCACTGCTGCAGCACATTCTGGATATACGTGATTGTATAAATCTTGCTGGAAAGCTCAGTCCAGCCAGAGGGACGGACACTTTAGGCAGATGCTTGCTCTTCAGAGAGCTTTCAGAGCAGAAACTGACTTAAAGGTTTGGGAAACATGCCCTCATAGTGACAGATTCCAGGACTTCAATCAAAGATATGATTAAGAGCTGACCTGATCACAGTTTACAAGGACCAAAACTTCAGTAGTTGAATATCTAGCCTAGCAAACAGAAGCATAAATTTAATGCAGGAACCTGAATCTAGGCAAGCTCAGCCTAGAAATAAGCCCTGATGAAGTCACCATGAGGAAGCTATTATGGATTTACACGTCACTCCTTGCCAGCTGAGTTGGGTTAATGGATTAGAAGACTGCAAATAGGTGAGGAAATCTGTTAGTTCAACATCCTTTTTTCCTGAGATTTAAGCAAACGTATACTTCCAACAGCTGTGATACGTCTGTTAGTTACTCACCTGATGCTCAGTGATTTTTTTAAACCACTGTAAGTCACTTGTGCTTTTGAGCTCTCATTAGATGCTACAAAAATCCTTCCAAAGGCTGCAGCTCATATTCTCTGTGGGTAATTTTTATATAAAAACTAGGCTATTTTCTTTTACATGAGACACTAATTTAAACAGAAATTAATTCAGGGCACTCCTGTGTCTGTTACTACCAATAATTCAGATGAGATAATGCTACAGGAGTTTCTTCTGCTCAATAATCTTTGAAACAGGACAGAAAAAGCTGTTTGGAAGTGAAACTGGAAAACCAAGTTTTCTGATGAGTCTACCTGCACCAATTTCTCAGAAAGAGAAAAGATTTAACTGGCATAATTTTAGAAACTTAAAAATAACTTAGGGCATCTCTTTCCAACGAAAGAATAGCAGTTCTGCAAGATTAGGCATCATGAGATCCTACCAGGATAAGTAGCCAGTGCTGTACACATCCTTCCAGCAACTCCCACGAAACAGGTTCAGATCAGACACTGAAGCAAACCTAAGCACTGCTGACCTCATTTGCACCTCCAGCCATTTTCCAGAGGAAAAAAATAAATAAATCAAAGAGGCACATTTAAACCCCAGGGGAATTGAACCAAACCAGCAGATTTTGCCTGACTCCCACACAAGCCTCTCTGCTGTCAAAGCTGCTGTGTTGGTAACCTCTGAAACCATCTCAGCTGCTTGCAAAGTGAAACTGTCCATGGCCTAACTCAGCACTCACACATGCTGATATAAAATGGCATAGGAAAAAATGCTTACCTCTACTAATCAACTCTGTTTTTATTTTCACTCTTCCTTGCTACCCCTAGCATCAGCAATCTCATACACTTATCTATCCAACTTCAAACGAGAGCATTTGCTTGAAGAAGAACCTGGACTAATGCACCAGGAAAAAA